>JAYRBT010000178.1:8174621-8220272 GCA_036023395.1 Myiotriccus ornatus
AGTGTATAAGTAGAAGCACTGTTGTAATAAAGGGGGCTGGTATCCCTGGTCACCGTGTCGTCCTCCCGCCCCGACCGGACGACAATACCTTCAGATCTGCCTCCCAGGTTATAAAATACTTAAATCGTGACCAGAAGTGACCAAGACATGATGCAGAAGGTCTCAGGCTGCAGGACTGCCGGGAAACCAAAAAGAAGAGGACTAGCTCTGTGTAAGAAGCAGTAGACTCCTGCCACAGCACACAGACAGGAGGGACTCGGGCCAATAGGCCTCCAAATGCTCTGTGCAACAGGAAAAGTGATGTCGTAAATGTAAGGACCTCAAATGTGGATGGTGCTTATGACATGGAATAAAGCTGCTTTAGCCTTATGCCAGTGATCTGGGTTTTCTAAAACTGGTTTCTCTCAGTCCCTATAGGCAAGTGGGTTTCATCTTGAATGAAACAACATTTTGCTCTGATCTTCTGTTTAACCACCCTGTGCCTGCTGAAAGCTATCTCATGCCCTAAAGGTACTATACACAGAATTCTGAGCTGAGAAGGAGGGGGAAATTGTTAGTACAATTTATTTTTGATCAGTATCCTAAGAAAACAAAGCAGCCAAAGAATCCAATCAATCCCTTAAAATCCCTCCCTTACAGATTGCAGTACAGGGGCGGGGTTTTTTTTGGATGAGCTTCCCCCATCCCATTCTATTCCTCAAGATGCTGGAGGCACATTCTGCTTCCAAATAAACGTGGAGAGAGGAAAAAAATTAAAATAAATAGAATTTGCTCTAGACAGAAATTTTATGGCATATCTAACTATGGATTTGCACTCCATACTTCTACAGAATTCAGGAAAACATCCTAGTTGAACATACATTCCAGAAACAGCAGACCATTTACACCCACTCTCATCCTTGTCTTCTCTTGTTTGTTCTATTTATACTCCAGCTTGTGGGAACAGATGGTTATTTTCTAGGGTTCAGCACTACATTTAATGCACTTTTATTTTTTTTTTAAGTTATTCACATGCTGAAGACATTACAAAACCACGTTTCTGTGCTTAACTACTGAGTTATTATGAAGATATCGTTTTTATTTTAAAAAATTAATAATACTTCAAAACCTTCATAGAGCATCACTGAAGAGACAAAGTCAATTAAGAACTTAAGCTTAAACACAACTCTACAAGAAAAATTTGGTGGAACAAGTAATTTTCCTATGATTATTTTTGGGCATAGCTCAGTAAAATAGCTGGTTATTTTGTTTTCCTTGCTGGTTCAAGAAATGCCAACTGCCAATCTGCAACTGCTATTTTATACTCCTTATGGAAAGTTAAAGAGTCCCCTCCAGCCTCAGTCTCTTCCACTGTATCAGAACATTGAATGCAATATATGCTCATATCTGTTTCTATTAGCAACGTAATTGTGGCACTTTTCCCATCTCCAAAATACTTGAAAGAAAAATATTAATCAAATTATTGTGCATTTTTCCCCTCAGTTCTTATTCATCTTAGTGACTTTGAGCCATGCCTGCAAAGACTAGTGTGATTTATTATTCTTGAGTTACTTCAAACTGAGATTTAGTGGACAAATTTTATTAATTTTGAATAGTGAAGTAATTAATGAATGGTAATATAGAAAGACAGTGTGCTTATACAGAGAAGACCACGTTAAAGCACATACTGTCAGTAGTTAGGGCACATATATTAGCATTTATCAAGAGTAGTTTAATAAATCAGTAATTTCAAGATACTGTAAAACCTGTACCAAGAATGTACTGTAACTATATTAAAACATTAACTACAGATTTTTTTTCCTCGACAAAAGGGAGCATTTTATCAAATATATTGAAAATAGTGAATATAATCAATGCTTTTTGCTACTGCAGACTAATAATAGCAGGCAATTTCCTTCTGAACTGCATGTGCTACTCCTTTGGAAAATGAAGGAATAATGGTAACTGTTAAAAGACAGCCAAAAATACATCCAGCAAAGCTTGTACACTTTCCAAGGAACCATAGCTGTCCTCTGCCCATCTCCTGCAACTCAGTGGTGGCAACTGTCCTAAATAGCGTGACTGCACTTTATTTATTTCTAGTATCGCTTGGCACTATTTTGACAGCTCACAAAATAATGAATTCATTGAACCTGGTGCCTGTGTTTTACAGTTAGCCATCGCTAATTTTTGAGGGAGATGGAAAATAAGCTATTACTCTAAATCAGTTACTTAAGACTCCACAGTTTTTCCCTCCACCCACAGTAAGATGTCAAACAGCATCTCTGAAATATCTATTTCTGTGGGTGCAAAGTTTCATTCTGCATTATATGTCATTCTTCTAGAGCTATTACAGAAAATAATAAACCTGACTGGCCGTACAGATCTACTACCCGTTTCCAGGAACATCTTGTATGTTCAATGTCTGTAAAAAGATCTCAAGGGACACCCCACAGAGGTAACGTTGATAAGAAGGAAAACCCAAACTGCTTCAGTTTAACTCTCAGGTCATGTTATCGTAAGTAGCTAAAATTTACCTTTTCTAGATTTCTCACAGAACACTCAAGGCATCCCACAACTGCAATTACAGCAGTGCTCAAGGAGACAGGCACATAACTAATTCCCCCCAGTAGGTACTGATAATAGGTGATAATTCACATACAAGCAAGTGTGGAGATGAGCACTTAGAGCCACCTTTATTTATAAGAAGGAAGGATTCCTTTCACATGTATTGTATTTGAAAGAAATCATAAAGAGATGCCATAAAATAGCAATCCAAAGTGCAGTCAGCTTTTTAAAAAATATTTTCTTAAAAAAAGGAATTTCCAAACCAGGAAGCACATGGACAGTGGAAGAGGGATTTGCCATTGGAACACATCTTTCTCAAATGGAGCCACTGATCCCAGATGCACACATAATTCACACACAGTAGATAGACAGGTATCAACTAACTCTAACAAAATATGCAATGTATCCATACCTGGTGGTGCTGGGAATCATCCAGTGTTTTGAAAACCATGGCTACCATCCCATGTGCTCTCAGATGCATTCGGAAGCTGGGCATGGCGCACTTGGTCGCCAAGCTGATTACACTGCAGAAAATTATTTCTGGATTAGAACAACTGAAATGACCACACTGAGAAAAACAGCAGATAAACAAGTCCACAACACAGGACTGACAAGATGCCTCAGACCCTGACAAATTCTGTTGGGATGTTTCTTCTAAAATTTATATAAGGCAAGTTTGCAATTGGTGAACAGAGCAGTGGTTTATTCAACAGCTGCTCACCAGCACCAAACTATGTCGGCTTTATTCTAAACCTGGCTAAAAACAGGATTTGAAAAGGGCACCTTGAACTTGCTTCTTAAACAAAACAAAACAAAAAAAAACCCAAACCCAGTAGTCAAGTTAAAACATTCATGGATTAAGCATGAAGGTCTGATTTAGAGACATGGGAGAGCTTATTATGGACCCAGGCAATATCAGAAATTGTAAATGTGAACTTTCACTATCTGATGGTTATCTAATTGACTGACTAGTCCCACTTATGCCTGACATTACTTTTACATTACAATTTTTTTATATTTATTGCTGCATTTATGATTGATGGGAAAAATCTGACAAATATATTAGTCTAATCAGTGACCAGCATACCAGCTCATTTCAAAAATGCAGCCCTTCCCCTGGTTTTATCAGTAAGCTGCCATTTCTAGCATAGTGAAGCAAAGCAACTATTAAAAATACACTGCTTTCAAATGTGCAGTAATGTGGGAGTGATTCTGCAATCGAGTCTTCCATGACTACTGAGGAATCTGATCGTAAGAGATTCACACAGTAAGGTGTTGAAAGAACAAGGGGCCTTTCTGTCTCCAGTCACAACAGCACCAGGGAGAGCTTACCTACCAGTTTCTGATTCTTTTACGTCTATTCCTATCCTTACACATTGACTTCCTTTGGAAAAAAACTTTTCTTTTTAATTTGTTAACTGAAAGAAAAGATTTTTATTGTGTTTATACAAGTTACATTCCATTATATAAATCTGGAAAGTAAAGAATTCAGTTTAAGATCTTAGTATGTTTGCCATATGAGCAAATTAAGACTCTCAATATGAAAAATATCCCAAACTGTCATTATAGTAGTAATTTACTCATCATAATGTATATACAAACTGGGTAACAGAGTTCTTGTATTTATAGTCCAGCAAAAATATTCATTGCTAGCTTCTGAAGAACAAAGAATAGATTTTAAAAAAGCTCTCTTAAAGTCATATAAAGCTTTTTCTCAGCCCCAGTCAAGCCACAAATAAAGCATCCCCATCACCTGTCTCTATGGGTTTAAATTTTACCTTCTCTATTATTTCAGTTTTACTGAACAGAGAGGAACATTTACAAGTATATAAAAAATATTATAAATTGTTATTATATTTAACAATATGATAATTACTTTTACATCCAGGGAATGGACATCAATATTAAATCATCAACTTTTTTCAAAGCAAGACTAGCATTTTCATACTAACTTGACAATAATGTGTAACTTGAATATTAAGAGTGCAATGAGTAGTCCAAGACAACTGAAGGGAGCTTCCAATTAACACTGAGGCTTCTTTACTTCCAGTGTTATTTCTCAACAGAAGATAAAGAACAGGCAGCTGGATTTAAATGATAACTCAGTATTACATTAGTTCTAGATTACCATCAGCAAAATTTCCAGTCTTCGGGATTTTATTTTAGAATTGAATTTTATATATAAAACAGAACAGACACCATACATTACATTGCACTGAACAAAGAAAAGTTATCAGAAAATATTTTTTTAATTTGTAGCTAGGATAACAAGTGTGTCAGATGTCTCTTAAGGTACAATTTTCTATTTCATCTTTGTAGTTATACTCCTTTTGGTTATTCACAATTTGATTATTATTTTCAAATTTTATTCTTCATAGCAGGAGTGCCAGGCAAACGGCAATGACATTTTAAAGCATGGTCTCTTCTCTGACAAACATTTAATTCGGTATCCCTTAAATATAGGTTCAGTGTTTTATATTAAGATGTCTTACCTAAGGCAACGTGTGTTTAGGGGTTGATTGCTCTTCAATCCACTTAGCAAGTACTCAATATCATCTGTGAACTCTTGATTTTCACCAAATTCCACTACATCATTGAAGTGCTTTACATGCTGAACAACAGTGTATAACTGGAAAAGACAAATATTTTGACCTAGGTAAGTTGCTCTTGGGATTGATTATAATCTTAACAAGTACAGTTTAAAAAGCTATTCAGTTTTAAGTGCAAGGAAGCATTAATAAGTTAATGAAGGCCATTCAACTATTTAGATAAAAACATTATTTTTAATAGGAAAGCCAAATTTCATTTTGACACTGCTCCGTCAGTACTTAGGATTACTGGTAATTCTTTATCTTAAAAATTTGTTAAGAATACTTACTTCTTTGTCTTCTTTCCTACATTTCAATGCAGTTACTATCTCTTGATAGGGCTGAGTAGGTATTGTCACAGTTTTTATCACTTTGGGAGGTGGTGCAGGAGCCTTAAAAACTCCATCATCTTTATGAATTGCCTCCTTTGAAGATAGCCTTACCTATTAATAAGAAAGTGCTAAAATGGGCAGATGTTTTGAGCACGTAAACATACACTAATACATCAGGAAACAGTACAGGTGTGCAATTGTCAAACATTTTGGGACTGTTTAGTCCTTGCCTTACACTACCAAGATGCACCTAAGCTGTGGGATAATGAACCTATGCTTATATTAAAAAAAAAAACAACAAACAAAAACATTTCTAAGAATCAAGAAAGCTCCAGTAGAATTCTGAAACTAAAAAAAAAAAAAAGAAGACAAAAAAAAGTCTTTTGTCTTTTATACTGGTTCCTTAAGCTTTAGGGTAAGTAAACCAAGCAAATTCAGTGTTTAAAAACAGTTAAAGTTTGTAGCACCATAAAAAATGTGCAACACAGAGAAGTGAGAGGCATGGTGCATGCCTCAAACAGGTACAGCATGCTCTTGTAAATTCATGGTATTCTCTGTACACGAGCCTTATTCCTATTCCTGCTGTATATTAGGAACAACATATCATAGCACAAAATACAGCAAAACCTGTTCTGAACTTACAGCAGGCAGGAGAGAACTTGATGTTAGGTCTAGAATAGCTACTGACAGGTTTCCAGACATCTCAGGCAAGTATTACAGGTTTCTCCTCAACCTACTTTGCTGTATTAGTTTGAGGCTACTGTAAGCTTAAGTGTCAGCTTATCTTCAGATTACTACTCCGGCACAAATTCAGATATGAAGACAAGCTACAGAGAACAAGGCACAGAGGAAACAGACCTCCAAATGCCAAATTCTCCATGTAGTGCCAACGCCAGTGGTCATTTACTTACCCTCAATCTCTCAGTAACATCATGTACTTAGTTTCCTTACACAGAAAAATGAGAATATTTTTAACGTGTGACTGAAAAAATAGAATTAACATGCAGGCATAGAGGAGGCATGAACTGTTACTCTCTCCAGAGGGCAGCTGAAGAGGAAGCCTTCTTGTGCATTGTACATTTGACAGTCAAAAATAAAACAGAAGCCAGAACAAGCTGCTCTGTTAATGGAGTATTCTTTACACTCTCCCTCTATCAATGTGTAGCATTTCAGTATTCACTCAGACAACGTGGCAAAACGCTAATAAACCACCCTGACAAGCTGGTTTAGAGCACATACTGCAGGACCCTGATTTTATCAGTCTGTGAACACACGAGATCCACTGAAGTATCTCATCCAGGTCTTGGTCAATGGCTGCCCCTTCCAAGCCAGTCCCAAGGGAGTTTGGAAAGGCCATAAGAGAGAGTACTTGGCATAAGCAGTTGACTTGCTGTGGGTTTCTCACCATAAACCTGAGACAAATTTATGCCAATCTTCAGGAAACAGATTTATACAGAAATGAGAGGCAGGATCATCTGCACAGGAATTACCGCTGAATATTTGGATTAAGGCTCATTTACCTTGCAATTTTTAACACATGTAATTTACAGCCATGTAAATCAAGGTTTAAAAGAGACTGAAGTAACTCTAGAGGTACATCTTAACCTGAGGAGCAGATACAAATTCCCCTAACTGGTTTGTTCAGCCAAACCTCTGCCATGTTCCTGAATTAGTATTTTGATGGTTGCAGTTACAAAGGGGAAGACTGAGAGAAGACAAAAGTGCCTGTCTGAATGAATGATCCAGACATTTTCCTAGCTTGAAGTTATATTCAAAGTCTGTCTGAGAAGACTCAGACAAAATTTGCCTTTCAGTCAGCTCTCAGAGTACTACACAAAAATCACTATCAAAACAAAGATTCAGTAAGCAACAAAAGCTTTAGTTCAAATGTACATAATTTAAATTGAGAAAGGGGTTTATGAAAAACCTAGGGCTGAAATTTCTGTCCTCAAACTCTAGTAGATATTGTTATTTTCAAATGACTCATCTGCATTTTCCAAGCTGTGCAGTTACCATCCAAGGAAGGCTGTTCTGAGTACTGTGAGCAGGCAACTAAAACCTACCACAAACCAAACAGGCCGTATCAGAACACCATACACAGAGGTAGAATTGAAAGAAAAAAAAAAAAAACTACATCAAAAGAAAGAAAAAAATAAAAACCTCACCACAAACTGGTGACAACAACAGAAGCTGAAGACTTGTCACAGCAAAAAAGATCTACTTTCTGATTTTCTGTTCTCAGGCAAGTACTGCCAGCAAGGCATCAAATGAAATGAAGTTTACTGACAGCGTACAATGCTCTCTTAGCATGATCAGTAACAACATCTACACACAAAAGCCCAAGACCCTGGATTATCAGGGTCTCAAAAAGAGTTAAAAAACAATTACTTTGAGCCTCAAAACAATCACTGACTTTTGAACAAACAACTTCTAAAACGGTTCTCACCTCTTGTCTGTTTTTTGTAGACATGATTATATCCAATATGTTCCTGTTAGCATTTCTGACTGTACACAGAAAATGTTGTTTGTTTCACAGTATCTAAAAACTCAAGTCAGCAACTGACATCACTCCATTAGAAAGGAAAAACAAATTAACTCTCTTTTTAAGTTTCTCCTTTTTGATCTGCAATTTGCTGATTTCTGTGGTCGTAACTTGAAATATTTTTTGGTAACTGTATATTGAAGTGATATGGAAGATTCCATTCTGCAGTATTTTCACTGACAGTGTCTTTTCTAGCAAATACCCAATGGCTCACATCACAAAGTGGACTTCATTCTGAATTACTGTGACATTACCAGGTAACAAGAACTTGTTTGTTTTTCAAAAATATAAATCAGTGAATTTTAAAAGGAGATTTAGTAAACTTGAGAAAAAAACAACAGCCTACTTACTGGGACACTGGGAGTTTTCAAAGCTGGTGGTGCTGGCAGAGCCTCTGATTCTGGCTGGTTCCAGTGTCTAGCATTATACACAGCTTTTGTGGGAGACTGAAAAAGAAAAATAAAAGTTAATTTTTAAGTAAATTACCAGTACACTTCCTAAACTACTGTAGCAATAATGTAGCCAAACAAGGAAAATGAGCTTCATTTTTCCCCCTTCTGTATTCCTAGCAACATAAGTTCTCATCATATATATAGATATATATATCAGAAAACCAGACAGACTGTGAAGCATCTGATGGTTTGAAAGACATACAGACCCACTCAAATGGCAAAAGATATGATATGTACATATTTAAAGAATTTTTCAGTTGTTTAATCTTTAAAATTTATTCAAAGGCAAAAGGTCTGCAACCTTCCTATAGACAAAACCAGACAGCTCTGAGGGAAAAAAACATGCTGGCAAACATTATGTCAGTAGAAATACGACTAGTTTAGAATGAAAATGCGGAACTGATACAGACTTTGATGCTCTGAGGAATAAAAACAGTCAAATGCAATGCCTTAATCCATATTAATAAATTAAGAAGCCTTTTCTTTTTGTCTTGCCGAAAAATGTGTCAAGGTAAATCAAAATGCATCGACATTTACTGTCCTTGAGTTTCTGGGAAACATAATATAACTCTTAGAGAAAGCAAAGACAGACTATTTCTAGCACTTGAGTTTACCAATCTATTTGCATAACAATATTCCAGACTAATACACCATTGCAATTTTCACAATTTCCCAACAAGCCACGTATGGAATAAACTGTATAATCACCTGCCTCCTCACAGCACTTTAAAGCACTTAAACAGGAAAAAATAGCTTAAAAAAAGAAGAAGTCAGGCAATAAAAATATTTTTCTTTCAAAATATCACGTTTCAAGTCTTCAACCCAAACACAGCTCAAGTACAGCCCACAGAGGGGCTGTGTGAGGCAAGCCCAGCAGCAGCAGCCAGGCAGTGAATGGCACTCCGTGAAGCGTAACAAGGTTCTGGCATGTCAAAAGCTACAAAGCAGATTTTGTAACTCATGGGTTTCTGTATTACTGTAGAGTAAAACTCTACTGTGCTGCATCCTTCCATTCTTCATAAGAGAAAGCCCTGACTAACAAAATTTCAAGGAATATAAGCAGAATGAAAGCCTCTATGAGGTTTGTAAGCAGAGTATGAGTTTCAGGGCCTGAAAGACCTGTCAAGCACTAAATCATTTGAGTTTCCAGACAAGAGAAAAGCCTCTTTCCCTCCTATAGTGTGCTTTGACATGGTCAGGAGAAACCACTTAGATGGATTGTTAAATTATGTTTTTAAAGCAGTGCTCATTTACCATTCAGCAACGTGCATACAGTAGTTATTAAGCTTCATCAATTTTTCCAAGGAAGCTCTTTTAAACAATATATATTCAGCTCAAAAACTTATACTGAGAAACCAGGTTCATTTCATGCTGCTACAGTTACAAGAGGACACCTGGGCCCACAAATAGAAAGACTGTGCCACACAGATGCTTATTTGGAAAAAGTTAACCAATGAAAAAATGGTTAAGGACTATTTTCTCCTATACGTTTCAGAGCAGCAAATTTTTACCCACAATCTGACTCACGGTCTTCAATGAACAAAAGGAAGGACAACTTAGTAACCAAGATGTTTTCTTAAATGAAGAAAGATGCAAGTTTCACAGATGTCTGTAATGGAAAAGAACCACTGAGTATTTTTTAGACACTTTTTTTTCCTTGTATTACTCACAACTGTTCCATAATTTATCTCAGTGTCTATTTAAGATTGGGAAGAGAGGGTGTAAGTTTCTGGGTGCCCCATCCTGGTATATGGGATAGTTCAAGGAATTAACACACTCTGTCAAGTAACCTGCATGGACATTCAGTATATCACAGAATCACAGACTGGTTTAGGTTGAATTGGAAGGGACCTTAAAAATCCTCTAATTCCAACCCCCCTGCCATGGGCGGAGACATCATCGCTCTTTCAGTTTGAAGCCATCCCTCCTTGCCCTGTATCTACATGTGCTTATAAAAATGCCCTCTCCAGCTTTCTTGTAGGCCCCTTTAGGTAGTGGAAAGGTGCTCTAAAGTCTCCTCAGAGTCTTCTCTTCTCCAGGCTCAACCACCATAGCACTCTCAGCCATCTTCATATCTGAGCTATCCCAGCCCTCTCATCATCTTTGTGACCTCCTCTGGACTGATTCCTATAGATCCATGTCCCTGTGCTGGGATGCAGTGCTCCAGGTGGGGTCTCATGACAGTGGAAAAGAGGGGAGAATCCCCTCCCTCGATCTGCTGGCCCCACTTTTGATGCAGCCCAGGACACAACTGGCTTTCTAGGCTGCAAGTGCACATTGGCAGCTCATGTCAAGCTTCCCAAGTCCTCCTCAGGGCTGCTCTCAATCCATTTTCCATCCAGCCTGTATATTTAATATCAGTTTCAGCTGATGCATAATAATTCTTAATCTTGCAGGGAAGCTTAACTACTACAATTCTGACAGCAGTGTACTGCATTACAGCTGCCAGAAGTCCTGTTAGCATAGGATATTCTTTATTAAGAGTCCCAAATCTCAGTTATAGTCTCAAGTAGTATTCTATTCCTGATTAAAGGATACTAATACATTAATATTCCTGAATTTCCTGTCTGGGAGCACCATGCTGCACAGAACCTTTTCAGGTCCCAGCAACAGCAGTGTCGGTCTCAGCACACCCAGCATGAGATGCTGAAGGGCGATGCAACCCACACAACAGGATCCTACATCTGTGGCATTCTTTTAGCTCCACGCAGAAACAAGGCACAGACCCACGCAGGCTCTGCTGCAGGACTTCTACGAAGTTCCGGGGAAAAGCACGCCATGCTTGGGACACAAAGCCTCTGCCTGCACGTTCCTTGTTCTTCACACTTCGTGCTCCACGACATGCCAAACACAACCCCTGGCAGGCACAGGGGGAGCAGAGTCACCCTGGCATTGGAGCTTGTCTTAGCAAGGCAGCAGCTGGGACAGGCCCTTGCTGACCACGCAACAGCCGTGCCTGTAACCTTGGCTTTTCCAAGCTGAGCACCTCTGCTGCACTCACACACACACAGAGGCACAGCCACAGCAAGAGAGGCCACTGCTCCGGTCTGGAGTAAGAACAAAGCACACAAATAGCTGAGCCAGCACAATCAAAAGGTCCACACGGCATCAGGGTAGCAGAGAGCAACAGCTGATGCGTAGGAAAGAGTTCAACAGGGCAAACAGATAAAAACAAATTCTTTCTAAATACTCAGGGCTCAGAAGCTTCCAAAGATGGCATGCTTTTTATTTAACAGTCAAAAATGGGCTTTTCTTCCCTGATTTTCCTTAATCCCTTACTGAACCAAAAGCTAGGGCATCCCAAAGTGCTTTGTGACCTGGCACTTCACAGCTTGCTTAAGCATTACCAGTGCAATGTAGAAAAAAAAGCTACATTTTATGTAAGAAAACAAGCAATGCCACCAATAAATGCTTCCTCTGAGAAACAAGGACATCTTCATTTAATAGCTCTCTTGTAACAGAATCAAAGTGTATTTGGAAATAGTAGTAATTTAAAACCTCAAGTACCTATGGTTTTAGGTAATTTAGGTTAGTTTTAGCCACCATCCCTTGTGGTATCTTCACTTTTAGATCAGAATTGATACAAAAAAGTGATTAGACCTGTGATTCCATGCCGTCCCAGTAATATTTCCTGCTTCCCAGCACCCCTAGCTGCCGGTATCTGGTCAGTCTCACACTGACTGCACACAGCTCTACCCCCAAACACACCTGCAAAAGTCCAACACTGCTTTCCAAAGAAATATGTTCTAATCAGTTCTAACACTTTATGCAGAGACTTTGGAGCCTCTCTTACTACTCACATGGACTTCGACATGACAAATACATCCCTCCTTTACAACCACTGCTTAAAGTGACCTTCACATTGTCCCTCGCAACACAAAATTCAAGATGAATTTCCCAAACAACTGCAAAGAAACTGTGCCAATACTGACCAACCAGCGAGCTCTGTGTAGACTTGCTCTGGATTATCATGTGACAGAACTGAAGGCAAGAAATGCATCAAAGATCACATGAATGCTAGTGAAGAAAAACTTTTCAGAAGTGCTTGATCACAAAAGCAAAGAGGTTGGTTGGTTGGTTTGGTTTTGGTGGTGATTTGTACGGCAACTCAAATGCTTGTGGTAACAAGCTTCCCTGAAGAAGCAACACTGATATTTAAGCAGCAGTGATTTAAGAAACTGACTGACTTTCTTAAAGAAAAGAACGTTGCAATTATTCAAATAATACAGACTTTTCTTTAGTAAGTCTTTCTCTCAAGATTAACTTAGAATAGATGCAAGTGGAAGTACATCACTCCTTTGAATTCTGTGTTCTTAAGGCAAATAAGTTCTGCAATATTAATCAGCTGTAAGAGCTTCTGCTGAATAGCAGAAGAGTTTCCTTTTTCATATGTACAGAACTGACAGTTGCTTACACAGAGATGCATGTCTGAAGGAGTGCAAATATTCCAGGGAGGGTATAAAGCATATGGTACTGTGGGACTCTGCATGTGGTTCTTTGGGGGTGAGTGGAGATGGAAAACCAGAACTAATGCCAGGGATTTTACAAAATGCACAGAGCTGTCACTTTTATAAGATCATCTCCAAATGGCATCAGCTATAGGTCATGCTTAACCTCACATCCCTGAAAGCCTCCACACTGAAATTTTCAAGAGCTGGCACTCTGCACATACTGATGCAGCACTGCCTGCCATTCACAGATGTAAGAATAGCAGAAAATAAGAGCCAGGGATATGAGTCACACAGAAAATACGAGCAAAATGAGAAAGACAGCATCTATTTGCAGGCAAGAATGCTTTCCAAGGTAGAAGACAATGGCAAGAGAAAGCCCAAGAATATTTTTAACAGATATCCTGATAAACGCATTATTTGTATCTGAAGTGCATTCAGTAACACTGTATGCCAGATGCTTGTCAAAACTACAAGTTCAAAAAAAAACCCAGTAAAGGAAATCTATGATTTACTATTCAGTATCCATAATCATTAAGAGTACTACCATGTCCTGCATATCTCACTTTGAACAGGAAAAAGGTAACAAGCATGTTATGCAGCACAGACCTATTGATAAGGGGCTGTTTCTTTGAGCAGTGAGAGGAATGAACATCATTCAGAGCAATGAAAGAGAAATCACACTTCCAAACAGGAAGATAGAGTATCCATTCAGCACAGGCTGAGCCATGTATATAGAACAGAAAAAAAAAGTCAATTTAGGTTTCAGTAAGATAGCGGTTTCCAACAGCAGTTTAAAACCGGAAGCAAACCAGTACCAAGTCATTTTTCCAGTGTTCAAAATGTGAACCAAATCTCCATTACTTGGATTACAGTAGCAGATTAGTGCCAGTAAGTCACCTCTGTGTGCCATGGTTCATTTAACTGTGATAGCTATACCATTTAAACACAAAACACACTATACACACACACAGCCAGACAACTACAAGCTGTTAGTCCAACAAGGTGGAAGAGTATCAGCAGCAAACACAACGAGAAGAGGAAAAAAAAAGTCAGTGCAGCTTTTCCTGCATTAAACTTGTGAAGAACTGCAAAACGTTTTTTCTTCCTTGAAGCTCAAAAGGAGGTTCACAGGACACAAGACAATGGGTCAAACGCCCAAGTGAAATATGAAAACTGAACTTGAAGAAACAGGATAGTTTGATAAACTGAGATTAATTCTCTAACAGAAATAACTGATGGTGTTCTGTACGCTGCTTGCACTGAGTGTACTCAAAACTGGTCAGCTCAGAAGCAGAGGCCATATGGTCATGGCCATTAACTCAGCCTGAAACCTGTGTTAAGTCTAATTGAAAGGGACAGGGTACCACAGTTTAGACATATCAGCACAATACTGGACACAGAATGCTTCAATCACGAGAAAAGAAAAACCTGCATCCACCTGCAAGAAACTGCACTGGCAAAAACATATCCTAGTACAAATCATTCAGACAAAATTCCTGCCCTCTTGGTTGCTAAAGGGAGAGACACCGCAGACACAGACACCCATTTCCCCTACACCTCGCCCTCCCCCTTCATTAATTGTAATCTACCCAAAGTATATCAATCCAGTGAGAGCAAAGCCTCACAAAATTGTAACTGCAATGAAATTCCAGAGGGCACATGGCTGGGGTGTGCATACACCCACATAAGCATTTCCATTTGGATCAGTAGAACACTGTCCAAACCAATCTCCCAGATGTCCTCAGTTGCAACACTGGCGTTTGCATCAGAGGCTGAGTACACTTACCTGATTGCCTCCCAATAAAACCAAACCTGAGATACCGCTCCAGAGAGCACCTACCTCACGGCAGCTGTTACCGTGCACTGCCTGACTCAGGTCAGAATAAAGCTAACCCAAAGTAAAAACTTTGAAATAGGTATAATGAGGACACTGGGCCCTCAACCATTTCACCCTCAAGACGTGCTCATGTTGCATTGTGCAATTCTCTCATGTACATCAAGTCACAGACAGAGCTGAGTGAACCAACCATACTCACACAGTACACAGGAGCTGGGAAGGCAATTTTGCATATTCATCTGCATATAAATTAAGCTTCCTCTGGCAGATGACACTGGTATATTTTAATCTCTTTGAGTGTTTTTCCCATTTGAGAACTTCCTACAGGACTGAGGCCTTGTGCAATGTAACATTTATCCTACTCAACTATCCTGATTGCCAAATTACTAAAACACTGAGTTAATTACTAGGAACTACAAAACTGAGGGGGGGGGTGCATGTGTGTGCAGGGAATGTGAGGATGCAAGAGAGAATTTAAAAATATTTTAATGCATCTTTGCTTCTTGCCTAAGAGCTAATGCCAGTAGGAGCTGGAAGTATAAAACGCCAAGTTTCCACTGTGACATTAAACATTTTCCATTCAACTTGATTTTTCTACTTCCTGAAAAGCCTAAGTACACATGGGGGGAGAAGGATTTCCACATGTATTTTTCATTTGTTCCTCTTGTCTCCACGAGGGCTAAGCCTGTTACCTCTATGTTGCACTTTGCATCCCCACCTTCTCAGACAAAGCTGGTAACAGCTCTGTTGGCACTGCAGAGAAGACATGCACTTCCGAGAACGTTTCTGCCACAGTTCTACCCAACAGTTGCACACAGAGGACACCCGAGCAAACAGTTTTGCCAGGCTGAAGTATCTCAGCTCAGCATCTACCAGAACACACCCTGTTCCCCACTGTATAATAAGGAGTGGGAAGAAAATAATTTTGATCAGAATCAAATGATTACCTTGAAGTTAGGAGACCAACTCCTGGCATTTGCTTTCATTCTGAAATGGTTTCAAAATGTTACGTCCGAACTGAATTCAGTAAAATTGCAATGGCTACTTCACTCTTCAATTTAGGTGACTAATCTAAAAACCTGCCCGTCCTCATTAGTATCTTGCTTACTAGCTGAAACATTAAGAATTTGTTTTGGTCTATTTACATTAACATTAATTTAAAAATGCCTACATGGTAAGCATTTGGAAGTCAGTACTAAATAAATATGCTTACAGAAGAATCTGGTTTTGGTGAAATAATAATATCAATATGAAGTTGTGTTTTTTAACAAATCAACTATTTGATAAAAAGATTTATTCTTACCTTTTGTCATATTTTATCCTTCTTTAAAATTGATTTTTATTTCAGCAACATAAAAGTTGCTTACAACATCCAAGCTGTTTATAATTGGCTGGCACTTAGAACAGCTCACCTCTCGTGCATCATTCCAACAAATAGTATTTGTACAAAAAACCCACAAAAACCATTTCAGTTCATGACTGGGCAAATGATCTGCCAGAAGCACGAACCAGCAAATGAAAGGAATGTAGTGCAGAAGCAGCAACATGCAGTCACAGGTTGCCAGCCCTGGCCAGCGCTTTTTGTCAGCCTGCTGACAGACCGACCGCGGGCTCAGCTCAACTGACACCAGCCACAGATTTCTCAGGGTATTTCCATTGTTGCCATTCAGCTTTGACTCCTCAGCACAGTCAAAACAGCTTATGCGAGCTCATAATCCTTCCTATTAAAAACATGCGATTTTCACTTTTTAAATTAGGATGCAAATAGCAGCTCAATATGCTTAATTATCAGCAGTTTCATATGGCTGATAAAAATGCTTTATTACAACTGTTCATCCTTTCGGTAGGACACTCTTTTCCTAAAGGTTATTCAAGATGAAGACAAGCAGTGCTTTTTCAAATTAGTTCTGGCCAGTCTACTCTGATCCTACCACTAAATTATAAAAAGGGCTATGACTGATAGAGCAAAACTTCAGAATCATGACTCCATTCCTGCTTCCTCAGGACTATTTACCTAAAACAAGCTATGGAAAAATAATTAAGCAAAACCACAAAGGGTTGTGCACTTAGAAGAGACTAATCTTCACATACATTAAACCTATAAAGATGAAAAAATGAAGAAAAATCTTTAATTAAAAATTTAAGTCAGGGAAATGCTGATTCATTTGCAGGCCAGCAAAAAGAAATGTTACTTGATGGATGTCTTTGATAAACATCTACTGTAAAGTATAACACGAGCTAAGTGGAAAACTACAGACCACAGCTCAGCCTAGTTCCTGTCCCCTCCCACGCACACGTCAGTGTCACATTGGCCGTCAGACTGCGCAGCCAACCCAGAGCCAGGCATGGGTTTGCACTTCTTCAATTTCAAAACACTTCCAAAGATCAGGTATAAGCATTTCATCTTGAACTTCCAGTTAACTTCGACACAGCGTTTGTTTTGAACCCGTATTTATAGTTCCTTCCAGTCAGCAGCGGAAAAAGGTCCCATCAACCTGGAAAAAATCTCACTGGTTATACCCTTAACACATGCATTACTGCATGTACATTTGCATCGCTGCAAATCCTACTAGGAACAACAGGATCACATGTAAGTTTTATTTTCAAGTATTGATAGTTTCTCACAGTGCCTAAAATTTATAACAGGAGTACATCAACTCAAGGAAAATAACCTACTCATGGAAAAAACCTGCCTATAGGACAAGAAAGACGCAATTAAATAACCAACTATGGACGAGTTGCAAATCAGACAGAAGTCACACAGAAGGGGAAAAAAAATTTCTCCTGTTTCAGTATTTGGTAATTAGAAGTAAGTGCTCTTTAAAGAGCAGCGATTTAACATTTCCTTCCAACTGACCTGTCTAAAAACAACACTTGGAAATCCTGCGCACATTTCTGTACTTTGTTGGGTACAGAAGTTATTCTTAAAACTTCAATAAAACATGAAAAGCAATAAATAGTTCCAGGGTTATGACTAGACCAAGTTTTTTTCTTGGATACAGAGTTAGGAGCAGTCTGCTGGGTAAGCCACGTCTGAATTCAGCAATGATTTCATTCATGTATTCGACACTACTGTCATGACTAACTCTACTAATGTCACTTGATCAAAGTACTGCACGTAATCCTGCTAACGCCGGCTGTGTTTAGTGAGCATTTCTCAGTTGCAGTGTTGACTTAACCAGGTTAAGACGACTTAATCTCTCTTCTTGGGTTCCTCAACTGAGTAGATACAATTGTTAACAGTCTCCCAGTGAAATCTCCCTGAGATTTATGTTAAATGTTTCCTTTTTAGTGAGTTATTTTTATAGTAATCCACAATTCCCTGAGTTGGGAAACTCAAGGAGCGAGAAAACAGGAACGAGCAGGTGGTGCAAAATGAGAGCAAAAGCACCATAACCAAATGCTTCTGTCAGTATTTTTATTGTTTTAAGCACAACCAGCCCGTATAGCAGATGGGGTTTTGTTAGGTTTGAGGTTGGGGTTTTTTTGGTCGCTGTTTGTTAATGCATAATCCAAGAAGATCTCAGCTTTTCCTGACGGATGCATTCCACACTAGTGGAATAACCTTCAAGCAATACAACTGCTAAAAGCACTGTTATCAAAGCGTTCTCAGGCACAGCAAGTAGCAAAAGCAAAAAGCAGCCCCCAAGGAGCACTGGGCTCTGACACAGTAAGGCAAGCACGGCCCCATGGCAAGCACAGACACCTGTCAATTAACAGCTAAACAGCAATAACAGCTATAAATTTGATCTAGCACATCCCAATCAAATCTGTCATTGTCTCTATCTTTGAGCCTCATGTTGGGTGCCAAAAACGACTGTCGTGGTTTAACCTCAGCCAGCAACTAAGCCCCACCCAGCCAATCGCTCTCGCAGCCCCTGGGTGGGATGGGGGAGAGAACTGGAAGGGTTGAAGTGAGAAAACTCACAGGTCGAGATAGAATACAGTTTAACAGGGGAAGCAAAAGTCATCCATGTGAGCAAAACAAAACCGGGAGCTCATTCACCACTTCCCGTGGGCAGGCAGGTGTTCAGCCAACCCCAGGAAAGCAGGGCTCCATCACACCTCACATTACTTGGGAAGACAAACACCATCACTCCAAACGTGTCCCTCCTTCTTCCCCAGCTCTTTATACTGCTGAGCACAATGTCACATGGTATGGAATTTTCCTTTGTGTTAGTTGGAGTCAGCTGTCCGGGCTGTGTCCCCTCCCAGCTCTTGGGCACTCCCAGCCTCCTCACTGGTGGGGTGGGGTGAGAAGCAAAAAAGTCCTTGACTCTGTGTAAGCTCTGCTCAGCAGTAACAAAACCATCCCTGAATTATGAGTACCATTTTCAGCACAATTCCAGAACAGCTCCATAAGAGCTACTCTAAAGAAAAGTAACTCTACCCCAGCCCAAAGCAGCACACACAGGAAACTCCATGGTCCAGTACTTGAGTGGCCTGAAGCAAACACCATGATAATTAAGTTAGTGGCAAAGAGGTTTTCCCAGACTTTTTGCTGCGCATGTGAGCACAACAAGAGGAAGGAAAAAACCACATTCATGTATTCCCATTCACTGTGCACATGTGGGGATGCACACAGTCAAAAACCAGACAGGTTTTCTAGAGCTAAGACTTCAACAAATGAATTAGAGAAATTTCTCCAGGCATAGCAACACAAGAGAATAGGGAAAAAAAAAAAATCAAGCTAGCTTACGTTCATGATTAAACATTCAATTCTCATTGCAAAAGTGAGTAGTTAAGGGAAATACACACATTTTAACTGAAATTTGGGGACAGATTAGTTCTCTTTATCTCACACTTCAAAGTTGTTTTTTTCCAAGTTCCTATTTAGAGAGAGGTATTTTGTGTAAGACCACTGGAAACCTTCCAAGAGCATTCCTACAAAAACTGATTCTCTTTATTTCCTGACTCCAGCTAAAAAGTCGTGAGAGGAGCTGGAGCAAGAAATCTCAGGAAGTAATTTTTATGGTCTCTATTTTCAAGTCTTTAGTCTGAGTAGATTTGGACCACAGCAACTAAAAATTTCTTGTCTACCTTACAAGGTTTTGCCTGCTAAATAGAGAATTAGTTTCACCATAGAAGGGGAACTAAGCTCAAAGGGGCCAGCAGGTGGGTGTATCCAGAGCTCCCAAGCTTACATGCTAGAGCAAGAGTCATCCAACCAGTCGAATTAAAATCATAAACAGCTGCAAACAAACTTCTGCAGATGTTACTCACGTATGCTTCACACCCATAATTTGCAAGTCAAGTAATGCCAATATTTATGTACTGTAAGTACATAATTATGTTGCTATGGAATGTAACACTCCTCCTGCAATTCGGGCTCAGGATAAAGAGGTTTAATTCACTTAAAAGCACCACTCTGGTTAAGACTTTACATACCCATCATAATTTGTGGCTTCTGCAACCAGGCAGTGATTTCAGTGAGTCTCCTTACAGTAAAAGCAGTCTAGAAACGCTGTTATTCACTAAGTCAATCATGTCTGTAATATTTTATTATACATATACTCCAAGTTTCAAGAACTGGACTTTGACACTAGAGGACAAATGGTCAGGTTTCAAAAGCACAAACATGGGTGAGAGTCCTGCTGACCACAAACTGGAAAAAAGAGTTGAGCTTTCTGGATCTACTGAAGTTTAACAAAACCCCTGTTGCTTCCTGAGTAACAGAGCTGTTTACCTGCTCAGTCTGATGCAAAGTGTCACACCTCTAACATCACCACCTAGCAGAAAACAATTAAAAAATAGTGTATCTGCTAGTTCCTACCAAAAAAAAAATTGGTGCTGAGACAGTGAAGAAGTTCCAAAGACTTTTTTTTTTTTAGATCATTTAGTTATTATGGTCAGGTTAATACTTTTAGTTCTTTTTTTTTCCTTCATTTCCCGAATGAAAATTCCCTTAAGATACAAGTGAGATTAAGAGTCTATATCTATAGTTTAGGAAGATAATTATAGCATCTCTAATCACCATCAGAACAAGCTTTACAAGCTTTTTTAGTAACTCCATGTAACATCCATATGATTAGAGAACATTAAAGTTTAAAATCTGAATCTCAATTACATCAGTTTCTACTTCTAAGTCCATTATATCACTACAGGGTCAAAAGGGCTGTTTAATCCTCACCTTTCCCACTTGAATTAAGTTTATTCCCAACTGAGAATTTTCTAGAGTTGAAATAATTTTCTCTTTTATACATTGCTTAACTTTGTAATATATGCATTCAATATTAATTAAAACCATTTTTGCATAAACCCTCAAGTATTTAAAGAATAAAAATTAAACAAGAAACACATGAAATTCTATTATAGAATAATATTTGAAGCATATAAATATTTAAATACTAAAAAAAATTCTGTATTTACCAGAAAACCCACAGCTGTTTTATGCTGTTAATATACAGCAAAAAAAGGTACTGTTAAATTTACACTTCCAGTACTTCTGTTTCTATGTCTACTATAACGTGTTCTCTGATAAGAAGATGATTTTTTTAAAAATGATTATTTAATCAGCAGAAGCTGAGTAACTCTCACCTTCAAGAAATACTATTTCAGATCTGAAAAGACTCCTCACTTATCTGACTTCAAACTCTGGAGGCAAGAGCTTCCCATTCTGCCCAGTCCCAAAGCAGCAAGTGATACTTCTTGTCCAAAGGGCATCACAGCTGACAGAACTTACTGGTCATGTATTTTCCCACATGAAAATATTCCCTTGCATGCTTTGAGAAATAAAACAAATGCACATTTTTAAACAAAAAGATTATGTACCAACACAGCTGGGGAGATAATAAACCTTCTGGTTCTGGAAGACCAAAAAAAAAAAAAAAAAAGGCACTTTGAAAAATTACTTAATGTGAAACTATCATACAACAAAAGTAACTAGGTACCTTCCTAAGAAATTTTAGAGTAATTTAATTATTAGAATTCCTTAGGAAAAATAACAAGGAAATTAAGTAAAAAAAAAAATGTTAGAACTGTTGGACTGATGAACACATTCTGAACACATGCAGAGGAGAGTTTCTGTAATAACACGCCACTGCTGGGTCCATAAAACCTATGGAACTCCCAGGGAAAGGAGACACACAAGTTATTTCCCCCTTTCTCTTACTACAGCAGTCCTGGATTGCCAGGATGGTGACACAGGTACTGTCTTCAGGTATTGGGAATGAGTTTTGCAAAAAGCACATGAAGATTTCTCAAGCTTTGGAAATGGCTGTCCTGGACATTCAGGTCATAAAAGCTCCAATTAATGGAGATTACACTGATCCCCCCCACTGCAAACTTTCCCCTAACAGTAAACACAATTTTTGCTGAATGCACGTTTTTAAAAGCCTCAAAATACTGAGTAACCTATAATAATAGGTAAGATAAACCCCACCTAATATGAGTAAAATGAATAAGCTCTTTTTACAGTATGAAAGGGCAAATTTGTACTCAATACTACATAGTTTGGGAATAGTGGAGTGGGATCAAGGATTATCTTTTTTTAACTGAAGGAAAATCTCAATATTCTACATGCTATAAAAGCACTTGCCCTCATAAAGACTACAACAATGCCCAACTTGAAACCTTCAGAAAAGTTCAATTCTATAATAGATGTTTCTTGAGAGAGCAAAGAAAAGAGATCCAAAAATTCCCCCCAAATGCCAACAACCACCAAATAAAACACACAGCATTTACTGATGCTTTGCTTTAAAAATCATCTGCATCCAATCAGCACAAAAATCACCTGCATCTGGGTCCAAAGTCTGGTGCTCTGCAACGGCAACGCAAATCTGAAAAGTGAAACTTCCAGTAACACATCCACAAACTTTGCACTTGAAGGTTCTGCTTTTCCAGAAACAATAGTAAAAGCCAACAAATTATCTCAAGTGCAGATATAAACCGGGACAAAAGCCCCATTACACACATAAGAAGAAACATCAATACTGAAGAGCTTGTTAAAATAAGAACTCACTCTCAGGATTATTACTCACCCGCTTTGGCCCACTAAAAATCTTCCTGGTGTTTTCCTTAGATTTATCACCTTGTTTATTTGTGGATTTCTTATTGCCTTCAAGCACACCAGATGCATCCTCTGAAAACTCCAGATCTGTTAAAGGTAAATATAGACAGGAAGCAACCATGTTGAAAGCTGTTGAACTGCTAAAGCATTTCTCAGATGTGACAATTCCACAGGTATAGCTTCTGAAATTATATAATGAACAATCAATCTTCACCAGAAAAATCAGCTTGAAAGCCAAACACAGTTCTGGCTGGAGCTCAGGTTTACTGACTGGACTGTCACAGCACATAGAAGCATGACAAGGTACAGGGTCACAACCACCTCTTGTCCACTGGATAAGCTTCAAGCTACTCCTTCCCATTCCACATTCCTGTGAATCCCAGGTTACCTTTTGCATTTGCTTACTTATGGCTTACTGATAAAACTCTGAGCAGCAGGTGAATAAAACAGTAGACTGGGTTCTTCAAAAGTATGAGATTAAGAGATTTAGGAGAACACTTCCCACTACAATTACAGGACTGAAGAATTGATCCTACTTTACTTCTCATGAAGGCAGCCTCTTTGTATTTGCTTGTTCTGCTGTAAGCAGAAAAAAATATAGTCATCAGTCCAGGACGGAGTCAGCTAGAAGGAACTGCTGAAATGGCCTTTCAATGCATTCAATACCTGCCTTACCAGTAATTCCAGTACTCAGTCTTGGACTGTAAATCTGCAATTCACCCATCTAATTAAATTTTTCTCCTTATGTTATTCTTTAAACTTGTGTTGTATTTGAAGCTTTATCCCTTGGAGACAAGGGGAAGGGTTTACTCGGCACAAACCGAGATGGAAATCAAGACAGGCACAGAGAGGCACTGCTTTATCTGATAAATTGTTTAGAAAATTGATCTATTCCAGAAAAGCTGCTATTTGAAAACTGCACTGCCGAAATCCAAGCAGGCTGGATTGGTTACTCTAATCCCAAGTGCACCACATCCAGTAAGCAGGATTGGGCAAGCACCTGTTAACAAGGGAAGCAAAGGCAAATCAGGCAAGCAAATTTCTAATAGCACTCTCAAGGATACAAAACTTGTCTGAAGGATATGAGTATTCTTAAAATAAGGCCCAAAAGTTTGTGAAACTGCAGTAAATTTCAACAAGGCTGGCAGCACCGGGGCAGGGAGAATGCTCTACTGGAATCAGCTGGCACCCCAGCCCACTGGTTTTCAGTTTAGTTGTGTGATGGACAATTTAAGGAGTAAAATCAAATTGCTTTGATACACGTCCTTGTAAATCCTGAAATACTTCTAAAGAAGTCAGGCCCTGAATTTAATTCCCAAAGAAAGCCAAACCAACTGAACTGGACCTTTCTATTGTAGATTAAAAGCTGAAAACTAACTTACTTGACTGCAGCAATTACAAACATGCAGGTCACTCTAGAAATGCAAGATGTGTTTCACCAAATCAGCACAGTAATTTGTGCCCTGTGCTAAGAGTTGGAGCTGGCATTGTCTTCAATAATGATTAATAGAGCTCTGGATCAACTAATTCACAATTTTTAAATCATCTTAAGTTTGTTTTTTTTTTGAATTCTACTCTTACGTGATTCTCAACTATCCCATTCAAATTATGTAACATTAAATTTAAAGAAACTTCTTGATAAAAACGTTTCAACTCCTGCTTGCAATAGGATAATTCTGATTTTTCTGATGCTGCTAGCACATCAAACACTTACTAGCTTTAAAATAAGATCATCTGGAATGCTTTTATTTGAGCAGTGCTTTTGGAGGCCTTCTAGGTACCTTAAAAGCACTCTGCATACATTATCACATCAGCCTTTCAAATCTCCTCCACACCCTGTTTAGTTTAGAAGTGTTTTGTTAACATTAACGGAGTGAGGCAAACACATGAATTGTTTGGTAAGCAGTGACCCTTGTTTTCCACTAGCTCTTTCCTGGGTGCATTTTTTTTGCCCCCTCATGGAGAAGTTGGGCGTGTTGATCATTTTCTCAATGTGGGAGCACGTAAGGTCTTTGCTCCTCTATCCAACCATTTTCAAGGCATTTATAATCTTCGAGATAATTTGCCTGTCTTGGCTAGAACTGGAAAGATGTTCAAAGATCAACTAGAAGGCAACAACCACAGGAAACTTCCTGGGGAACAAAATACATAGTTTTGTTTTAGTGTCTCAGAGTAATTCTGCAGAAGGTTTTTAAGTCCAAACAGGACTCTGCCTTTGAGGACTTTGATGTAGTTTTACTGGCTTAAAATATTTACCCAATCAAGGTGATTTGGTTTTTAAAAAGATGCAAAGGAATTAAAAAAAAAAAAAAAAAGAACAGGGCAAGTTGGCTCACCAGAAATGAACTGAGTGCTAGATATTGATATACAAAAGCTATACAATCCAGAAGGATTACAGGAATCCCATCCTAATCACTGAAAGTAAAAATGAATGCGTGACACAAAGGTTAAGCTGTATATCAGAACTGATTTACAAAGCAAAAGACTAAACTGCAATACAGATTTCTCCTGGGTACAACTCCCCATTGATTACTACAGTCAAGTCAGGCATTTTCTTCTGGTATTAAAAGCTCCTCTTCACTGGAGTCGTCCTGTGCTCTGGCTACAGAGATGACAGAGGGAGTGTTTCAGATCTAGGCAAGTCCCCCCAGCACTTTCAGCACCCGGCACTCTGGCAGAATACAGCTGGGAAGCTCACGAGTCAAAGGGGCTTTTGCTTCACTGGGCTGCTGCACTGACTAACGAGACAATTTTAGGTTACAAGGGCAAAATAAAAAAATATTAAAATAGAACTCAAAGCTTCAGCAAAAATCTAAGGCTAATAAAGTTATGAAGTATTTTCATTAAAAAGAAAAAGCTTGTGAACAGCATCTTGGAATTTAAAATCTGAAGCTTTTTTTCTTTTTTTATTTTTTTTTTGAGTTGGGGGTTTTATTTGTTTCGCTTTTTTTGGAGACTTTTCACCACGTCAGAAGGAAAGCCTATCATGAATTGAGCAACAGAAAAGACATTTCAGTGAAAGACTGCCTAACCAAAATTGAATTTATCTATTTTGCATTTTTTCCTGCACTAACAATATTGCCCCTGTAGTCTTTGTACCTTCTTAAATTTCATTTGAAGAAACATATAAATACGTATCGTTTAACTTACTTTCCCTCAATTGTGAACTACTAGACTGGAAGGAATAGTCCATTTCCTATTCTATTACAAAATTTTAATAAGCTATTTTAAACTAAGATTCTGAAATATGTTTCATAAAAATACACCTGGATTACAGTAAGTAACCAAATCAGTATTAAGTAGGACTGAACAGGGAGCAGAGAAAGCAGCAAGTTTCTTGCAGAACTGATTATGCCACCTAACATTCCTTATGCACGGAAC
The DNA here is from genome assembly GCA_036023395.1 of Myiotriccus ornatus. NCBI lineage: Eukaryota > Metazoa > Chordata > Aves > Passeriformes > Tyrannidae > Myiotriccus > Myiotriccus ornatus. The sequence goes on from JAYRBT010000178.1 coordinate 8,200,760, forward strand.
ACCGAAATCAGTCTTAGGTATTTCTGGGAATGAAATTCAGAGAGGCAATCTGGCATCTCACCTGTCAACCTGGAACAGGAACACTGGATTTTTATCTGTGCATTTGTTCATTAGTACAAAAAAAGAACAGCACATACAGAACTCAGGTGACATTAGCAACCCTCAGTACTGTTTGTCATTTCAGGAAAGTTTTATTGTGGAAGATGTTCTGAAGGCTTTTTCTGAGGCTTAGAATCAAAGCTGGCACTTTTCATGGACACAGAAGTCCCTTTTTTTCAGTATGTAAAGAAGATACCTCAGAGCAGTGTCACTTTTACTGCACCTTGAGACTTCCAGAAGTCCAGAATTCTCAGACTCAGCATCACTATATTTAAGGACCTTAATATGGTTGTTCTGAGTGATCATGATGCTCAAAATTTGCCAAGGTCTGAGAGAAGACAGCACGAACTTTATCAAGGAGTCCTACCAATTTTAGGGCAGCACCAGACTCCCTGTGTTTAAAATCTGTACTACAGGGCATCACCCTTTCAAATTTCAGAGGAAAAACTGCAAGTCAAAGCCCACCTGGCTATAGTAGTGCAAAACGGGAATCAAATGAGCAAAGGAGATGCAAAATAAAGGGGAAGTATCTCTCAGCAGAGGCACTGAGAGGTAGCTCTTACCTGAGAAGTGGAGAAGTGTATTAAGAACTAACAAAACATAAATTTACATCTACCTGTGCCACGGAAATCTCTTAGGAAAATATTTCAGAGAAATAATCTATGATACCTCCAGAGTGTAAAGATCTGCTCGGGAAATGTAGTGCTGAATGCAAACTGTAGATATTTTGAGACTCCTGAGGACAGCAGCTGAAAGGATTATTTGATGGGTCAGCATCTCAGCTGCATCAACTGTACAAGCAATTTTTTTCCCACGGAATAAATGGCTGCACAAAGACTCATCAGAGACAGGGACTCAGAGTATTTCTTAAGCGGTCCTGTAAGTTAAGCCCATTTTCCAAAGAGGCTCAAGTATTCAAGTGTCTCATCATAAGTAAAATCTATGAAAACAAATCAAGGTCTTTTTCATTAAAAACACAATCTTCTCATAGGACATCAGTATCCATTTGTTCCTTTTCAAATCTAACAAAAACCCCAGCAGTGACATTTACCTTTGATTAAAAGGCTTAGAAAAAATTCTGGGTTTAGAAACAGCTATAATTAGAACAGAGAAATGAACATTTTTTCCTATGAAATTTTATTTCTGGATTATATTAGCAGAAGCTATTTGTAGGAAAAAAACCCTCCAACATTTACAAGGCTAGATTTGAGTTCCCCCCTCTCCCCATCACAATGAAATACGTCTTACCAAAGTCTTAAAAATGTAACCACTTCAGTGAACGGATGAAAACCTCTTATGCTTCATGCTCCAAAATGGAGGACCAAAAAGTACCATGGAATAGTGTCAGTGTTTTGAAATACTCACTCCAAGATGCATGATTCTTTGGCATTGGACCTTTTCAAAATGAAAAAGCTAAAAGTAACCTTTCACCAGTTATTCCCTCTGTTCTTCACCAACACATCTCAGTCTTGACCTGAGTCATTACTCAGCACCCAACCAAGCAACTCTAATTCTTCAAAGGATCTCAATCACCAGAACTTGCTCACCAAATGCCACGTGCACAGTTTTACTCATGTTTGTGTGTGAGTAAACACACACACACCCCCCACCTGTGCAGAACAGGGAGACACCTAAAAACTGAAAACAGCAGCAGAAGCACATGAATATGCAGAGGATCTCCCTAACAAAGCCAGTTATCTGACTGGCACTCCGTGGGTCCCCACAGCCTCTCCCAGGCTTTGCATCCTCAGATAAGATGGAACTCGAGAAAGGTCCCAACTGCCCACAAACACACTCAAAAGCACAAAGATATTTCACATCTCCTCAGAGTTACTTAAATTTCTGCACTTGGCTCCATAATTCTGGGTTGATGTGGAGCTTCTGTGGGAAGATATCTGCCTTCCAGGCGTAGACACTGTATGCTCAACACACCAGTAAGGGAAGAATCTTCTGTTCAAAAAGAAAAAAAAAAAACCTACCTCTGGCAAGAGATCAAGGAGTATAAAGCATACTTTGAGACAGATATGAAACACCAGACAGGCCTACAGTAGAAATAAGTGAATTTAACTGTTAGATTTCCAAATAGTGCTATTGCTCAACTAACTCTCAGGTATACTGCAAACAGAACAAAAGATTAAGGCCAATTAAAATTAAATGTTAAATATGTATTCCAGAAGAGTTCTACGTACCCGCATTAGTACTGAGCTGGCTGTCCTGGGAGCAGTTTTCATTGCCCTCAGAGGTTGACTGTAGTGAAGAAGATGGTACAGTTCTACTTCGTTTTTTGTTAGCCTTCCTTTCCGCTACCTGCCACTCTTCATCTTCATCCTCGCTTTCACTTAAGTCATCAAACCCAAAGTACTTGATTTTGTAATTGGAACTCCCAGAACTTCTAGAGGCGCCTTCATCTCCCCCGCCCTCGTCTTGATCATCAAACCCGAAAAACTCTAATTTGACATCCTTTTTGGATTTGGTATTGCTGGGTCGGAACCTGGTCGTGGTTTTTGTGGTGGCAATGTCTGCTTTCTTCCTCAAGCGTCCAGCTTCTCCCAGGTCAGTGGGGGTTGCCGTGGTAAATTCATCAATGCGCTCCATGGTATCCTGGATAGTGACGTTACAAACCGACAAGCAAGATGGATGTAGAACAGTGTAGTCTCTAGTCCGTCCCACCGTCCCTCTAAAACTGGTCCCACTACTTAAAGAAACTTTTTTTCCTGGGTTCAGACCATCATTATTTGACTCATTATTTGCTTTGGATAAAGACTGACTAGTGCCATCCATCAGCTTGTCAAAATTTGTTGTCCCCTGCAGTTTTGCTTTGTTGGATCGACAGTATGTCCTACAGTTGCTTGGCCTAGGAATAGTTTGCACAAGTTCTTCACTAATGGCTTCCTTTGGATTTTCAGTATCTTCTTTATCACCCTCCTCATCCTTGCTCTTCATCTCTGAGAGATGTTCATTGTCAAAAGCTAATATATACTCTCCAGTTCTGGTGTCTTCGGTGTCATCCTCCCATTCATACAAGTGAGTTCTTAATGGCCCCTTTGTCTGAGATGTTTCTGACGGAGAGTCTGCTGTTTTCCCCATGTGGGAGTCCCAAGAATCAGTCAAGTCCTTGGCTTCAATGTTGCATCCAGAAGTGTCTGTAGTTTCAGCACTGATTTTGTTACTGTCTTCAGCATTCCCATAGATGAAATGACTGTTCTCATTATCTTCACTCAAATTCTGGATTTTATCTACAAGAAAAGATAAACTTATTACTAAGTTGCAATTACAAAATATAGTCACTTGTGGGCAACTTTTTCAAAGTCACAATATACAACAAATACCCAGTGATCAATGATAAAAAACATTGAAAAGGTCTTTATCCATCTGGTTTATACTTTTTAAGCCCTCCAGTTGAAAGCTTTTACTATAATGAAGTCTTATTATAATTTCTAAAAAATAAATCCTTAAAACAAGCATCACTTTGAAAACATGCTCATCATGAAAAAGACAGCAGTAAACCCTAAATACAACAACTTATTTCCCTAGACAAACTACACAAAAAAGACAAAGTCTGCAGTGAAATTTTCAGATTATTACCAGTGTTTCACTCACAAGTGACTTACAGGGTATAATTAGAGATAAAGAACAACTACAGTGCATTTTTTAATTATACAAGAAAATAATTTCCTTCCAGTCATAAGACTGTTTTATTTTATTCTTACATAAACATACTCCCCCAAAATTCTTATTTACAACAAACTATGTCAGCTACACTTGTGTTTCAAATGAAAGTTTCACAATACATAGATTTTAGTGTCTGATTTGCTTCAGATGAACTTTAAAAGCAAAACGTTTTTGCTTTCAGACAAAAGTTCAAAGCAAAAGTGCTTTTAATTTTTGCACAGAACCTGAAAAAAAAACAGGTAGTGTCATTAGAAACACAAAACATCTAAAAATCAATGACTTAGCTATGTTTGCATATTCATACAAACCCTGAAACGCAGGTTCTTACAATGAATTTCTGCCTCTCTGAAGAAAAGCTGCTGCCAAAAATTAGTCTTCTCCAACCTTACACTGTCCAAGAGAACAAATTCCTCTCTAAGTCAGTGTGTGCACACTTTGTTTCCAGCCAACCAGCATCCACACAATAGCAATGCCGGTACCTGCTGTCCCCTAAACCGGCAGGAAAACCATTCCCTTTGTTTTCCCGGAATACCAACAAAAGCTCAGTGGATTTGGTGACAGTTTCATGATGACTGCACCTGCCGTACTCTGCTGTTGACCTCACACACACACAAAGACACCCAACAACACAAGTGTGTGATTTTCTGGAAACAAGAATTTCTTGGAATTTTCTGAGACAGTGTCACCAGACACTGGAACCAAGGTGTCTGCCCTTTTCAACCCTCCTGATGAGAGAAGTGAGCATCAGCACCATCCAAATATGGTTTAGGGAAGAACTTAAGGGTACAAGCTGAAAATTCTGGGAAAAGAAGTGGCTACCAAATCCAGTGCTGCAGGAAATTGCTTCAATCCCAGCCAAAATGCCTCAGGGAGCGAGGACAAGTAGTATTTCGAAAATGGCATCTCAGTTTCCTGGGAATCAGCTGAGGTCTCTCACAGAAGTACACATACTCTGCTAGAAATAAAAAAAGCTCTTCACAGAATATATGAAATGCAAAACTGAATTTCTCAAAGAACAAGGAAACCTATCCCTGTCATCTCAATAATGGAATCTTGGTTAGTCTTTTGAAGTATCAATACTTAAATATACAAGAAATCTTATTATTCCCATTTCAGTCTGATGCTTGTGATAATCCAGGAGGCCCAACCAAAATGAATTTTTGTAACCAAGGAGTGAGTTTGACAGTGTACCTTTCCCTCCACATATTTAAATGTTATTGTGCAGTTGAAGACTACTACAACACTTAAGCATGAAAAGCAGCAAATTCAATTAAAATAATTTTCAGACCTTTCTGTTGCATATCTGAGTGCATACTCGCTCAAGTTAATAAAGTCTAAGCAACACTAAAATAAGTACATTTAAAATATGGCTGCCTTGGCTCACTAAACAATACTGAATTGTTAGGAAGAAGTGTCAGTATGAGCATCTGGGAAAGTTTTCCCATCCTAAGAAAGTCAAAGATCATAAAAGAGTTGCATTTCATACCAGGACTGAAACACATCTCATCTTCCCAGGAAAGAAATAGACTATCCGTGTATTCATGTGCATTACAACCCGAGGGTCAAATAATTCAGGAATCTGTTTTGAGATGAAAAATACTGAAGTTTTATTTAACGTTGTCTTCACTTGAATCATTATGATCTCAGCTACAGGCTGTACTCTCAAGCAGGAAACATGATCAACACATCAACCCTGGAAAACTGACTGAAGAGGCCAAAGCTGATACGCATCAGTAGCACTGATAAAAAATTAATGGAAAAAATTATCAAGGAATCTGCCTCCAAAGAAACGCTAATCAACTTTTTTGAAAAAGTTTAGTCTACTGGGTTTTTTGCACTCTGCTACCAACAGATCACAAAAATCACAATTACTCTACAACACATAATTCCACACATGTTCTCTTAAAATTTCAGGTTTCTTGCACAAAGCAAAGATATTCAGGGAGTGCATCTAAACCACTCCCTAAACTCTTCTGTCCGTTCACCAGTTCTCACACTGTGTTTAGCAGTTGAAGCCACTTTATTTCTGCAGTCCCTTGCCAGGAAGTTACCCTGTCAGTAGGCAAGAGGTAAAGCCATCATCTACTAGGTCACTGCAAGAAAGATGATTCTCATGACATTTATATCAACTAATATGATGCTTTTGTTTTTAAAAAGTTTTTCCAACACACAGTGGATATTTCACCGAGTAATAATAAAGTCAAACAGATAATCTTTCCATTAAGAGTGAATTTTAGTGAATTTTAGTTAATTTTGATAATGTAGTTACACACAGAGAAAAACTAATCTACAAATTGTTCTCGAACAATTTAAAAGGTGCTAAAATTAGCCCAATATTTGTAGGACAAGCAACAAGGCAAACAACACAATCCCATCTAGTTGTCTATGTCCTATTAAGGGAACAAAAAATCCTACTCTTATTGCAGCAGCCTCATTTGGACAAACTGAAGCCTCAGTTAAGAGATGCATCATGACAAGAACAATCCCACTTCCCATCTATTTTCTCTGCTTCAATTTTTTTTTGTACTTGCTGTACTGAGGTTGTTACCTTTTTCTTCCCAGAGTGGCTCCTAGTCTCATCTCCAATTTCACACCTGCCCAGCCTGCCTGCCCTTCTCATGCTTGTTCCCAACAACCCAAAAACAAACCCAAGGAAACTGAGCCAGTTGTTAATTCCTCAGTGCCAGTCTCCACCAGCGCTATGAAAACCACCATAAATGCAGAGGCACTTCAAGGCATTAGTACACCTGAAGATGAGTAAAATCTAATCAGACTGGGTTAAGGCAGTACCACCACACAGCTAATGCTTCCAGCCTGCAATTCCCTGTTTCTCTTCATCTGCAAATGTAAGATCACTTTCTCAGGTCAGCTCAGCTGACTAATTACTACCAAATCCATTCAATCCCAGTCAAACGGCCCTATATTAATGCTTGGTTTACTACACTCCCAAGGAATGATCTGAAAAGGCAAACACCACTAACAACTCGCTGTGTACTCAGCAGGACTTCTGTTGGCTTTGTATAAGCCATGCAGGTTCTGAGGATGTGCAGAAGCAACTTGGAATCCTGAGTTGTCTGAGAAGACTCCACAAGTACCAACAAAGTGTTGCAAATAATTTTTCACTTTCAGTTAGTAATTTAAACAGCATGTTAAACAGTAATGTTAAACAGCAAATAAGTGACAGTTAAACTCCCCCTTCATTTTGAGGCATCAACATTCTAAAAACACACACTGCTTCCAAAGTCTTACTAATTGCACCAGGGAGGTTTTTCCACCTCCAACAATAAGCAAGGCTGATGGAAAATGTAACTACTAAATCGTTTAGTGCACACCAGGTAGAAAGTTTGGCTTTAAAACTGGATCATCATAATGCATTAGTGGCAAACTAAGCAGTGACATTTAGAGGAATACTTCCTCAAAGGATACTTTGTCAAGCCCCCGTTTCTCATCTCATCAGTGGGTCAATAGCTGTCAGACTGAGGCTTCTACACTAGAAATTACTGCAAATTACTTGGTAATTGCCCAAAGGTGTACAATAACAGCAATTCCAATAACCTTGATTTTAAAAATTACAGCATTTACTAATAGTAACTATTACAGCAGAAGCTAGCATGACTGTAGGAAGAACATGCAAAAATGAACTAATGGTGAATTATTAGATGTTCTGTAGTCCAAGAGAGTCATGTAATTTCTCCTCCCGTTTTTAGCTGCAATTAGGCTCTTTTGGGGCTCAAATAACAGAAGGAGTCTCCCAAGTAATTTCAATTCAGTGACAGCATGTAACTTTCCCCTGCCCTGCCCAGGTACAAGCACAATATCCCCAGGAACCATAACAATGTTCTGTGGTAATCATGATTTTTTTCTGTTTAAATCTCTAAAACTTAATTACCAGAGTATAAGAGAACCAATCTAAATGACTGGCAGGTCTACATGGAACATGAACTGATAAACACTCCCATACCTCTTGCTTTACTTCATGCTCTAGTTTATGTCACTTAACAAGACAGAGATGTCTTTAGTATTGCTGATGAATTAAAATTAAAAAAACTAGTGAAGCTTCTACTTTTTCCCACCAAACAGGAGATGTTTTCACACACACACACAAGGATGTATATTACCAAACCTGTAAAACTATATTTAAGTGATTATGATGATTATTGTTCCAAGTAACCTTTATAAAATGACCACTAGAGACAAAATTTCAAGTTCAGACAAGGCAAGATATTCGATTCACTTAAGATAATGGAGTTTATGCTCCTCTACATATAGGAAAACATTCAAACAGCAGGAATGTAATAGAGTTGTCAAAATCCCACTGCTTTTTCAGTAATAAACCTTTAAACATTTAACAAATATGCATCTAGACCTATATCAATTAGACTAGATGGATATAAAAATAACATTGTCTTCATAACGTTTTTTAAAAATACATACTTAATACAAGCACTCATTAGATGGAACAAATGCAATTCTATACATCCAACAAAAACAGTAAATGCCTTGTGACTACCACAGGTACCCACAGTGGTACTACCTCCTTCCTTTTCATTTTTAAGACCATGTACAAAACGAAGACTGCAATTCCAGACTTTAAAAACCCCAAACCTCCTTTTAAAAAAGAGAAATTTTATTTTTTTTAGAGATGAGACACCTACATGCTTCAGCTTGACATCTCTGACAATTCTGACGTTGAAATGTCTCACATTTCAACTTCATTTTCCTTTAATTACCTGTAACACCTCACCCTCTTTTTTTTAAAAGGTTTTCCTTAAGAAAATACACCTGAAAAGGTGTTCCCAAATAGCCCTCAGAAGCAGTACTATTTCTTCTTTGTACCACATGAGAAAAAGAAGGAATATCTCCTCACCCACAAAATACTTAGTTTGATCACAATAATAATAAAATACATCATATAATTACAGACTTGTTGAGATGGTGGAAAGTCTAAAAACTGCAAAACTTACAGGAACTGACAGAGCGAAAAGAATCACCTTTTCCCCCCCTACCACCACCGATTTTATTCCACAAAACAAGCACACAACAGGGCAAGGATAGGGGACTATGGACAGGACAGGAGCTTAACAGGTTGCACAGGAGGTCCCAGGAGCCTGAAGTGTTTTTCCAGATTTTTGACACAGCTTGTCAGAGTTGCTCTGTTTTGTCAAACTAACGCTACTTACCTTTTTGCCTGGACAACTTCACAGGTTCCTCAGAGAATTTTTTTAGACAGCTCAAGCTGGTATATTCTGTTATCATGACTGATGACACACTAGTATATTTACAGTAATGAAACTTTTTTTTCCCCACGAGTATTTTTGTCCAAGGTGCACCAGTAGTCTTACAGCTTGCCTTTCACAGATGGAATAACTATCATTACTACGTCATTATTCTCTCTAATCTTGCTTAAAACTCTTCTACAACACTTTTTTTAAGTGTATGTGTATCTATCCATATTCATAATATAAATTATGATGTGACTCTACAGATACCAATACTATATAAAAACCCAATATATAATGTAGTACAGCACCAATGCACACCCCAACTTGCCAAGTCCACCACTCTCTCAAATAAAATACAAATTGAGGAAACCATGCTAAAATCCCTTTCTACAGAAAGAAGACTTGTGTCCTCCAGCAAAGAATTAAGCTTTGAAGAACTCTACAACACCTCAAGCAAGACTGTGTGGTCTCAGAAATCTAAAAATAAAATCACAAAGTGAGAAACTGCACATCAAATGCAATGGGCAGATGAGCTGCTACACTTTTGCAGCACAAGAGTTGTCAAAGCCTGAACGAGCTGTATCGTGTTGAGCTCTGATGGAAAGTCCATGGAAACAGGTACATTCTTCCTACTGGGAGCTCACAAGGGCATCTGTTGCTCAGAGCAGCAGGAGAAAGCTGACCCAGGAAGTTAACCACTACTAAGCATCACGGACAACACAACGTGCTGGCACATGCCAAAAACACTTGTTTTCACCAGCTTTTCTAGGGTAAGTCTCTATGGAAAAAAATTAAAGTATATTATAATACAGCCGCACTAATAGCTGTCCAAACAGATGTATACTTAGGCTAAGTCGGTCTGAATTCAGACAGTACTCATAAATATGTTGAAACCCTTTACTGAACACAGGAGCAGTTTTTTAAAAGAAAATACAGGCTAAGTTTGAATTTGAAGAAGGTTTTCCATAAAGGTAATAAAATCTCGGCAGTTTGAGCCTGAAATGGCTTCCTTACCAAGGGGTTTCTGCTCTCCTGCAGCTCTGGCCCACTTAAGAGGTATGCAGGTTAACAGGGTTTGTTTGTTTTCTACAAGCACCAAACGTTTTAAATGCAAAGTTATTTCAACTTTTGAAACATCCAAGTTAAGCAGCAGTCAAAAGTATGGTCTTCTAAAAACTAACTGTTCATTGCACAAGTCTATAAAGAAAGAATGATTTTAAAAGTATTTAATGCAAAATTCAGTGCTGAAAAGAGGAGGGAGGGATAGATTTAGGGGAAGGAAGTTTTAAGTGCTCTGTATATGGACATACATAGTATGATTTTCCCTGTCGTTAGAAGAAATATGTTGCAGATATCAGATTCCTTCCTAAGTGCTGGAATTTTTTTTTTCTGTATTGCTATTTTAGCAAACCAGCATAAACACTGGGATTTAAACAGAGTTTCAATCATTTCAGACTTTGAAAAACACCCCAGGAGGAAACCTACAAGCCACCACCAAAGAAGTATCAGACAAAAAAAACCAAAAAAATTTGAGAACAATTATCACACCAGTTGCAACTTGGGCTACTGACACAGCAAGACAATTCTACCTGTAAGGGGCAAAGGGATATCTTCAAAAAGGGAAAACATAACAAAAAAACAAACAAAAAACAAACAAACAAACAAAAACACTAAAGAAGAGAAGACTTGCGGATAGAACCCAGCTATCTACACACCCATCACAACTACTGCCATCCAAACTAACCTCCTAACACTGAAATTCCATGGGCATACATATTTTCTGGCAGACCTTTCCCCCTCTCTCCGATCAGTTTCTTAATGCTTTGACCCAGCCAGAGCACAGCTGCAGTGCTTTTTAATCATGGTTGCTGCCAGCTGTCTCCTAAGACAGCCAAATGCTCAGACCTCATTCAGTTTTCCCCAACTTTTTGTTCCATTTTTGGACAGAAAAATGACTAAACTGAAATTCTTCCTCAAGAAGTAAATAACTTGCACTCAACAACTTTGCAGAGCAGGAAAGATAATATTACTCTGACCAAACTATTATCTTAAGTGTCCATGTCACCGTTAAACACAAAATAGAAGCTCTGAAACCATTTGAAAGCAATACCCTGCCCAATCTCGTTGTCAAATGCAATTATGTAACAAACCTGCATTTGAGAAGTTGAAACTTAACTCTAAAGATAGGGCTCCCCACCCACATAATCAGGATGCAGAGGCTTTGCACACACAGTCACTGAGGTACTATCAGGATAGTCTGTCGGGAACAGACCAGATGACTTAAACCATCTCCTTCCCAAGGGCAACCATTTTCTGCACAGTGCTCTGGGCTCTCTCTGTGCTCTTCCAGCAACTGAACACAACTGGATCCTGCATCCTGGGCCATGGAGCTCCCGAGCACAGCCACATCCCTTTGCTCCTGCACAGAAGCACAAGTTATGAAGAAGGATTGCATTTGCCACTTTGATTTGATGCCAACACCCGCACAGTCCTCAAGTGAAAAACGAGGGCATTAAGAACTACCCGGAAAAACAAAAGAATCGAATACAGTCAACAGGTAAATGCTTCCTTAAAGCACCAAGAGCAAAACTACTGCCAGAACAAAGACTGAGTACCAGTACATAGCCTCAAAGGGCACTGCCAAGACAATAACCACGAAATCTGTCCTTAGCATCACTACACAGGGAGAAGAGACACTATTCCTATGCTCTTCTGTAGTTTGGAGAGACATTTTAAGCCATTCTATTTTCTATTTCTCCACAGCAAGCAAAACACATTTTCAGAAAATAAACTCACAGGCTTTAAAACAAACAAGATTTAATCCATGCACAATTCAAAAACTCCTCCATTAAAAGCACAATTAAATACGTTATATTTTCACTTAGAATTAATGTAAAAAAGGATTATTATTTCATAGTCCATCAACAGGAATACAAGGTATACAAACATGAGAGACATCTCTTGACCCAAGTGCCTTCTCCAACGAACAGCACCAACCCCCTGGAGTAGATCTACCAAAAGTTTGAGTTACAGAGCTCAGCACTGTGCACGAAAGCAAAAGAGGGCAGGTGATCACAACCCCCAAAGTCAAAATGCAAACCCTCACACAATAATGCCAGAAGTAGTATTTCCCAAAACTGAAACAGCCAAGGTAGGCAAAGTAGTTATCCAGTCTGAAACATATTGATACACTGATTATGAAATGCCATAACAATTTGTCAAATTCATCAAGCTTTGACTTTAATTTTCATCTGAAAAATTGTACTACATTAATTTTGACCTACAAGCTATTATAAATATTCTAAAAGAGGAAAGTTATAAAAGTTTTTTAAAACTAGGACCTCATGATTTGCTGTGCAAGGTCATAAGTGTGTTTATATTAAAGCTTTCGTGCAGGTAAATACAGCATGAAATACTATTTGGGTTATGCCTTACAGAATAAGTTTAACAGTTAAAAAAAAATTAATGAAATCCCACGAGAGTGTTTCAAAAATCCAAGTAAGTATTCTCTGAATGTTTTCACCTTACCCTACTGTAAGGCTCTCCCATAAAAACCTCACTTTCTAAGTTGCTGCATTTTTCCTTGATATTAATTACCAGTGTGGTATTTTTCCAATAACACAACTTATTTTCCAGATACCAAGTCCTCCAGCCTTCACAAAGATGACCTAATAGTAATTATTAACACTGAACAGTCTTTTGTTGTTTCAAATTTACCCGAACTCCCATCTCTAAATTACCTGTTACATACAGGATTACTCATGGACATGCTCCAGACAGTATTAAGTCTCGATCAAGCAACATTAGGGTAAGATTATGAGAAGCTTTACACATTAAGAGCTTCTCAAAGCCTTTAAAATAAGATTGTTACAAGCACTAGCTGAAGGCTATTAAAAAAAAAAAAAAAAAAAAGAGACCAGTGAGTTCTACCACTTTAAATAAATGATACGGATCCTCAACTGTTACACAGCTACACAACTACTAAAACAAACCCCAAAAAACCTGCTTTTTAATATCAAACATTAGTTAAAATTAACCAACACTGCATCACCTTCATTTTAATGTCCAAAGGAATGCACATGGAGGCAAAACTGGAGCAGGATTAACTGTACCTCTCACTTTGTGCATAGCCACGTTAAGGCCCAGTTTTCAATCCTAATTCCACCCAGGTTAAGAATTAAGGTACATTAGGATACAATGATGGCACACGCTCTCAGGAAGTCAGGAGACCTTCACTCATGCACTGTCTAGTCAGTATTAGGACAAGGACCAGCAAACTGCACTTTAAACAAGTCAACAAGCCTTTTCTTGAGTATCAGTACCAACATAGCCTAGTTTTCTGCACCTAGAGATACACTGCTCTATGTGGGTTAAGGTTGAGCCCACACTGCAACCTCTTACACTGGGAATATTAATATTCTTCCACCTGCTCACTTTCCCCACCCCCCTTTCTTTCCTCCTCAGGAATAGTCAAGCTTGGAAAAATGCGGTTGAACCTGGTAGAGTTCAAGAGTCACCAGGAAGGGGGAAATAACTACAGGGAGGGTGAGGACGTGTCAGCAGTAGAAGTAGATACACTATACCTGTACACTCCCCATGGTTCCCTTCTCCAGAACCCTGCCCCAAATCAATCAAACTGACTCTGCAGCTCTGAAAGGCAGCCTGCCCAGCAAACCTGCCTTAGCAGTCACTACAACAAAGGAGCCTTTGAAGCACCTACATGTACACTGGCTGACTATACCACTATCTCTAATTGCTCAGTGTTCTGAGCAACGTCCTCAGAGACAATTTTATTTGTTTTGGATCAGTTTACACATAAGCACAACAGCAGCTTAAACCATCCAAGTTTCATTTACACTAACTGTCAAAAAGAAACACTATCACCAAGACTACAGCCTTTAAATAAGGGTAAGGAAACCAAAGACTCTCCTAGGATGTTCTGCAAAGATTCATTCTGAGTTGATTTCAATTTCTGAAGAAAGATACGAAATGGGTTTTTATCTTCATTTGTCTGGGTGTCAACAGAATCTTCTGAAAGAACAGGATCATCAGGTCAAGATCCACGTTGTCCTTCACTGCTACTGGTTGAACTGCAGTGGTTAACAAATATTTCAAACAGCATGCAGGAACAGAATTCCTTCGGTAAACTGTTGCTTAAGTACTCTCCCTCTCTGCATCCAGACCACCACCACCCTCAACAGCCACTGATGGCCTCATCCACCAAGATTCATCAGCTTCCTTCCAATTAGAGCTGTATATTCATAGTATATATAGTATTGTCTTTTAACAAAGAATTCTAGAATTTAAATAAGCACCAAATTAGAAAGTTTTTCTGTGCTAAATATGGTATTTTATTATTTTCCACAAGACTGGAACCAGGAAGCACCAACATAACTGCTGAAGTCTGTTCCTCCTGGCCTCTCATGCACTACGAATTTTCAGAGCTCTATTAACTTTTTCTGCCCACAGCTCTCTCACTTTCTTTTCCAACTTGAAACATACTGTTCTAACAAAGCTTTTCTACAAGGAAACCATTTCACTGTAAAACCTGTTCTGCTACAATGGGCTCATTAACAACCAAGGAAACTCATTACTATTTCTTCTTCTTGTAAATACTGGGGGATGAACTTACACAATCACTTATGAAAACTATATTCAAACTTAAAAAAAAAACATAAATTTTGTTTCCAGGCTGAAGATGAATCATACTTACAGATAAACTGCTGAAAACCATACAAAAACAAGAAATACTTTAGCAGCAAAAATAAGAACAAGATCAAAATGCAACTACACATCCCACCATTGTGTCTTTCAAACTACAGTTCAATATTTCTTGTGTTTTCTTCAATTAGATCACTAATAGAATTATATTGCAAATAACTGAGCTATGCATATCTTCTACTACTCAGTATCTTCTTGTCCACTGTATAACTGAACAATTCCACTCAAATTTCTGAGCCTAGGGTTAACTATATCTAAGAAATGAAAGTTACATAAATTCTTCTCATTAAAGCTGATTTTGATAACCCAGAGCAAGTCAGTTGGTGTCATCTTCATCAAGGTTCAGCTAATGTGATCTTCGGCCCAATTACAGAAGCTGTGGTTTAATCAGCCCATTATACAAGAGCTTCTCATGAGATATAACAACACCTGATCTTCTCCAAAAATGGCTTGAATAAAATTACAGAGATGTTCAGCTCCATGGGCCTTGTGAACTCCCTCTCAGAAGCTTTAAAGTTCCTTACAAACACTCAAGAACCCAAGAACAGCCCCTAAAAGACATTCTGACAGAATTCAGTTTCACAGGCCTGAGGCTTTTTACCAGCACATTGATAAAGATGAGTTAATTACAAACCAAGCCAAACAAAAAAACTTTTGTGCAACTGAAGTTCAGAAAACTACTTTTTCATCCAAATAATGAAATAATTTGTTATTATCTGTATCTGCACCTGCCTGGTAGTAAGCACATACCTGCACTAAATTAAAGCCAGAAATTTAGTAATAAAGCCTTCTATTACCACTAACTCATCCCTCTTCAAAACACATGTTTAAAAACCACAAATGCACTGAGCAATCTTAGAAAAGGAAGATGATGATTCCATTTGATTCAAGGTGGTCTAACACACTGCACTGAATCTAAAGCACTGTATGTCAACCTGCAGACACAAGGATTAGAGTGCCAACGATCTCACACCAATGTGTAAAATGCAGGATGCTTCCAAGTGTTTTTAGTGTATCCTCTACAATTTTTTATAATCAATTGTCCCACAATTTTATTAGAACATTTAACCATCCCCTGAAAACACAGTCTAAAGGTAGATTAGCAAATATCAGAGAAAAACACAAGTATCTGGACTGCTGAGCAAACATACCTGCAGTTGCAAGTTTAGCACTGATGCCCTTGCATTCTCCATCTTCCATGTTTCTGCTTGTGCTCTTTTCTTTTAAGAGAGGAACAGTATTGTCAAAAGGTATGCACTTGCTGGATGCAACATTTTCTCCGCTGTCTGGCTGATTAATTCTGCTGTTAGCTTCAAGTAGAGGAGTGAAGTCCTCAGACTGAGCAGCTTCACCGGGTTCCAGCTGAGAAGAGCTTTTAGCCTGTGACACATTCTTTGAAGACACAGGAAGAGATTCTTCATCACTGTCAAATCCAAATGGATCCTCTGTTACCTCATCTTCAACTTTGGGTTTTTTAGGAACTTCGGAAATATCTGGTTTGACACTGGGCCTCTTCTGTCCTAATTTGGCCATGAAGGTGGTTTCTCCCCATTTTGTACTAAGGGTGGTCCGTTTGTTGGAAAACACTTCATCAAACTTGGAACTGCCGTTTCCCCCTTTCCGGCTGTAGGTCTTTCCAAATCGGGATGTCATTTTGGCTCCTGTTTCATATTCTCTGTTGGACAAAAAAGAAGATACATCAATTCACCAACTTTTTAACACAAATGATTTGTTACTTTACTGGGCCTACAAGCACTAGGCACGCACATTTCACATGAGCAACTGATAGATCTTCTGCTTCTTTGTCAGACTCACCCATTCACACGTGACTGTCATTATACCAAAAGCTTCTGCACTAAGTCTCTACCAAAGTAACTCGAAATTCACAGAATCACAGAATATGCTGAGCTGGAAGGGACTCATCAGGATCATGGAGTCCAACTCCAGTTGCTTGCACATTTATAAAACAATGGAAAGTTGGTAGGAAGACATTATTTTTGGTACTGCTTTGCTCTAATTTTGTATTTTCAAGTACTGAAGGCACTGCTATTATGAAACATCATGAAACAACTAAACAGTATTTTCACCACATCTGAACACGCAGCTCTCCGCTAGAGTCCCATAGCACAGCATGGCTTAAAAAGGACTCTTTACAGTTAAATACAAAAACTGTGAGAGTATTTTGAGTTGCTGTAGATATTTTAAGTACTAATTAATCAGAAATCACAACAGCAACTCCACCCCATGTTCTTCTCTCACACTCATACTCTCTTACTGAGCAAGTATGTTTCTCAGTAATACGATGTGGCTGATGCCACTTGCATCAGTCCTGGTCAGGACTGGTACACAGCAATGGCCCCCAAGTAACTCTGACCGACCACGGCACAGGAACAGAGACACTTCTCAATCCATTTCTAGGAACACCGAGGCCACCTCAAGCAGACCAGCATTAACCATTACTGTTTACTGGCTGTTAACAGCCGTAGCCAATTCACATTTAAGTATGAACAGATTAAACAGGAACACATTTAAGAGTTCCCTGCATGTGTTCTATTTCTACTTTTGTTTAACTCAAAAACCTAGTGGTCTGTTTTTCTTCTTGTTTCCCAAAACAAACACTTTAACTACCGGACAAATGACAACATAAACCCAAACCCATCGTATCTGTTTTGTAAACCAGTATTTCTCTCTTTTTGGCCCAAACCCGGATAGGAAATTGCAGTTCTTTATAGTCAGTCTGCATCTAATCAAGTCCATCTTTCTTTATAAAATTCCTCTCCATACTAGAAAAAAGTCTGTTAAGAAAGGCAGGCAGCTATTTACCCTACAGAATCAAAGAAATACAACTTTAAAAGTGTAAACTACCTTCATATATAGTAACGTATATGAAAATTAACTTTTTAAATAATTGCTAGTGTACTTATCACGATTTATTTGTACAGTATAATTCTTGCTTGTGGTGAATGAATTTGTGGTATGCTGTCTTTCTTCCATATTTCACTTTTCATCCCAAACACTTGCAGTTTCTCAACCCGAAGTGCCAGTCCAGCTTCTGCAAAACTGCCAGACTGGTTCCAGAAGTGTCCCTCTATCACTACACTCCAGCTGAACCGTCTCACTAATAGTAGTCTTCCTTTATCAGACCAGGCCAACCTCCACTTGTACAAACCAAGCAATTCACAGGGAGGAAACCCACGGAAAAAACGTCAAGTGAACTAAAACGATCAAATCTGAACTCCGGAAGTTTACGAGGTAGACCGTGTAGCGATACAAGAACAACCCCATCGGGAAAGGCTCTTCTCCCCCAGGGGTTCAGCAGAGAGATGCCAAAGGCACGTGTTTATCTACTGAACAGAGTTCTGCTGGGAAACCTCGCTCTGCAGATGGATTCTGGCTGCTCCCAGTACACAGTCCTCTTTAACCCCATCTCTTTTTCCCCACAGTCATCAGCCTGCTCTGTGCTGCTCCAAACACATCACTGCCAAACTTATTCTTTCTTTTGCTCCCCTCTAGGTAGCTCTAGTTTTTTATTTTCTATTCACGCATACTTTAGCAAACAAACAGCAAAACAAATGTAAATTATCAGTTTTATTTTGCTGATGGTTTAAAATATTTATAACAGCAACCAAAATATTTTAGATCGGAAAGGTTAGGTTTTAGAGCTACAGAAACTAAAGTGAAATATTTATTAATATGTCAGTATCTATACAACTCTTACAGAAAAAAAAAAAAATCACTCATTATCAGCATTTTCCTCCCCTAAACCCTCAGTATCCAAATGTAAGTGGTATTAAAAAAAAATATTCAAATAAGTATTTTCAACACTACATTTCCAGCCCACACAGAAATAATGACAGATTTAAATTATGACTTGGGGTTTGCAGTTATTATTACAAAGAAGATTGCTGTAGTCGAGAGGGCTTCTTTTTCAGAAAATAGAGTCACATTTTCCTACTCATAATTTTTGAAATTAAGATCGTCTCATAAGCAGATCTGAATCAAAATATCAAACAGTAAATATGATATAAACAGGTTAAAAGACGAGGATGAGGAAACCATAAATACGCTATGCTATAAACTTATATTTTAGACTGAGATTAAAGATAAGGAAATACATCGGTGCTTCCTTACAGGAGAGCATCGAGAGAACAGGATTTTTACCATTTACTTACAATTTTCTCCTGCTTTTCAGTCAGAGTGAAACAAAAAACTTGGCCAACTGCACTCTGTTTCCAGTCCCTGCCACCCTCTCCCGCATTGTGCTGCAATATTTGGAGCAGTGCAAGCAAAGCAAATACACGTAAAAACCCGACCGGCAGTTGTCCCGCATTCCCCAGCGTTAACTCGGAAGGCCAGCTGGACACAAAAAAAAAAAAAAAAACCACAAAAAAAAAAATAACACCCCGGTGATTGCCCAAGGAAGCCCATCAGCCGCCCCTCCTCATCGCTCCTCTCCACACCGCTCCCCTTACATAACCAAAGGGGCGAAAAATAGGTTGAAAGCACGAAGGCAGAAGGAGCTGATGAAATCCCACGGTGACAGTTTCTCTTTTCCTCCCTCCCTCCCCCCGCGGCGGGAGGCGTGGGGCGGGGGGGAGCGAGCGGAACCGGGTCACCCCCCCCCGCTCCTTGATGTCATTTCCCTTCCCGCCCGGCCGCTCCCCCGCCCCGCCGGCCCCATTACACAAGTGCCCGGGGCAGGGGGGCCCGGCACGGCCCCGGCCCCGCTCACGGCCCCGCAACTTCCCCGCGGGCCGGAGCCCCGGCCTCCCCCCCCCCCCCCGGGGCTGCCGGCCGGC
>JAYRBT010000178.1:8221390-8245415 GCA_036023395.1 Myiotriccus ornatus
GCCTGCGCCGCGCCCCGCGCGGGGCACGGCGGGAGGTGTAGTCCGCGGCGCCCGGCCCGGGACGCGGCGCCGCGTTTCCCCAAAACGCTCGTGGAATGGGAAACTAGAGGTGCACGACTAGGAAAGCGGTACATGAATAAAAAGAACGTCGCCCCTGGCAGGGGCGGTTAGGTAGTTTTTCAGAGGAGCGAGGCCCTCGGGGGCAAAAAAAAAAAAAAAAGAAAAAAGAAAAAAAGAAAAGGGGGAACAAAAAAACCCTCTACAACCTTGAGCCTAAAATGGCTTCACAACGTGTGCTCGTATTTGCCACCCATCATTTGACGCTTTATATGTACGGGTCCCGCCCGAACGCAAAACAAATTTAAAAAAAAATCTAACAGGCTGATTTCACAGCACGGAACAGGTTAGAAGTGTCTCAATACTTCTTGTTGAGAACATTACTTCTTTTCTTAGTTTTATATTTACCCAGTGCAAAATCACTGGCCCTCAATAAGATTATGGTTTGGTTCAGTGATCCCGTGAGTCGATCCGGTCTTGATGCCCGCTGATGTGTTGCCAGTTTCTCGGTATTACTTCTGGTGGACAAAACGTGCTCTCAAAAGCCAGTGTACAACTGGTGCTGCCAGAGAAAGTGAAGATAAAACTGACTGGGGCCTTGCGAGGAGGTGTACGAGCTTCGCTTGAAACATGGTCGGGGTTTATGTTGTGCGTCACAGAAGGTTTACAAGCTCATCTGTATCTCACCACCTGACAGGTACGGAAGAGACACTGGAAACAGGTTACAAACTTCAAAATTCATAATTTGAATGCAGAAAGTGAGAAGTTTGGGGGTTTTTTCCCCTGGGACTACTCTTGATCAGAGCTACTAATAAGTGTATTTAAACTTGAAGAGTAAAATGGAGAGCTGAACCAGTTTGAGCTTTGCATAGTCTGATAACTGATCTGTTTGACAAAGAGGAAAACACGGGACTGTGAGAGCTCAAAATACCTTGAGGCTCTGTGAAGTTCTTTACAACATAAAAAGAAGTTTGTCCGGAGAACCAGAAAAAAGTGAAGAATGTGGCCAGAGTAAGAAACTGACACCAAGAAACTACTAGGAAATAGTTTCTATTTTGATATGAAGTTAAAAGAGTTGAAATTAAATTAAAACTGTTTCTAATGTAGAGCCCGAGCTACCTAAGTCACTTTCTCAGTAACTCAGAGAATTTTGCAGTCTAATGGCAGTAATTGGATGTCACTGGAAAGCTCTCACACACCTCATACCCCCAGGATAGCTTCACATTTCCAGCAGCATTTCCAGTCCTTGTAGACTCCCCATACGGAGTAATCTAAACCACTGCAGATTCATGGTCATGATGGAATTTCCCATGACTAACAGAGGATAAATGAAACTCATTTATGTGCTGCCTATCCTATCTCGGGTATCAGCAGAAGTCTGCAAGCCTAATAATGCCTTTTACTAGGATGGTCATGGAAAACAAACATTGTTGTGTTCAAGAACAGCAGAGATGGGACAGTTTTGCTGCCCCTAATATACCTGAGATACTTTGGAAAAATTTCACACCTTCTGTCTTAGTAAGTTT
This sequence comes from Myiotriccus ornatus, assembly GCA_036023395.1. NCBI lineage: Eukaryota > Metazoa > Chordata > Aves > Passeriformes > Tyrannidae > Myiotriccus > Myiotriccus ornatus. The sequence goes on from JAYRBT010000178.1 coordinate 8,222,974, forward strand.
GGCAGTTAACATGTTAAGCTTTGCTATTTCCATTTTCATCTGGCTTACCTCAAATATGCAAGTACCAAGGCTGAGCAAACAAAAGCCAAATCCCATCTATGTTTGGCAGTAGGTGAGTTTAATTCTCAGAGGGTGGAATTTAACAGGCATCTATCTTGTGCTTTTTGTGAAATCCATTACTGATAGTTACCATCTCCTTTCACACACTCACACACACACACAAAACCCACAAACAAACAAACAAAAAAACCTCCAAAACTCAGCCACACAAAACCTTTTACCGAAAAAGGCCAGACATGAAATACTGCAGTTTGACATTTGCCTCCATGAGAACAGCAGTAGGAGATAAGCAGCCATCTTACAACTGTAGCTTTTCCACCTTAAACCTTTTCTGAGAAAGGCATAAGTAAGTCCTACAGCTTCCCATTACTGTCCCCCAGCGAGAGAAACTATCATCTTTCCTACTTACAATAAAGTCAGAAAGCCCTGAAAAGCAGAGCTTAAATGCATCAAAGCTACAGATAAGAGAGAAAACAGTATAACAGTAGAAGGAACATGTAAGAGGGACAGAACAGATATTTGGATGCATTACATCTTAATGCACTTTAGAACTCTCCCAGTTCTCTTTTTGAGGTTCTGGGCCAAGATCTTGGGGCGGGGCGGGGAACAAAACAGACTTTTCAGAATGAGCTGTAACCTAGTAGAGAGTCTTTCACATAATTCGGTTTTGAGACACCATTGAATCGTTTTAAACTGTCAGTTTCTTCCAGAAGAAAAGGTAGTCAATGCGGCAGGAAAATGGGAGGTTTCCCATGCAGCAGATACCCTTGGGGCAGATGAAGACAGTCATATCCTTCCAGAAGCTGTCAGGGAGGTTTCTCAGTGCTGCCTCATGGACCAAACCCAGCAGTTGACAGTAATATCAGCTTAACTGAGGCTACAGGCTCTAAAGGGACCATAGCACTAGGTATGCTTCATACCAAGTACATGAATTAGCAGCACAACACATCCTTGCTCCACCCCTTTTTCCGCAAAAAGCTCCATAACAAGCTCCATAACCCCTTGCCTTGTTCCCTGCAAGGCAGTGCCCAAGAAGAAAGCAGCAGCTCCCAGGAGCTCTCCCCTATTACTCCTCATGCCCGCACCACTCTCCTCACAACTGTGCAAGCCAGCAGCCTCTCAGTCCACTCATGATCACTTCCTTTGCCTCTTCGCTGATCTTCTGTCTCAGCCTAGTCACTATTTGCCTCCCAAGTCCTCCCCAGCTTCCTCTACTACTTCCTTCCTTGCCTCTTGTCCACGTGGGAAGGGACAGGGGTGAAGGGGATGTCCTGCTGCACTCACAGCTGCTGCAGTGCTTTCATGTCCCAGTTAGCACCACTCAAAATGCTAAACATTTTGGTGCTTTTTGCCTTTTCTTCAGAAAATGTCAATCCCCTCCTGTTCCTGTCCTTCAAATGCCACCGGGCACACACACGGGTGAGAGCACACAGGCCCTCGACATTTCGATTCACTGGGGCTAGAATTTCCCCCTTGCTATTTGCGTAGCAAAGGTGAGGGGAGGGTAAAGAGCCACTTCAAGTAACTGATTACCATACTTTGGTCAACTTCTCCGAAAATAGCCGCTCGGTTAGTGCCGCTGTTAGCGCTGGCTGCGGGAAGCGCAGCAGCAGCTCCCCGGGGGCTGGGCGAGAACAGCGGACCGAGAGCTGCAGCTGCCGCATCTGGGCACGTGTGGTGGGGGCACCCAGGCTGCACACCGGGGGGGGGCCACTAAAGCCGCTCTGCCACTGCCCTCCTCAGCTGCACAGGGGAGAGAAAACATCACCAAAGGCTCATGGGTCAAGATAAGGGCAGGGAGAGATCACCCAGCAGTTACTGTCACAGGCAAAACAGAACTCACTTGGAAAAATCAGCTTAATTTATTGCCAATCAAGTCAGAGTAGGATAATAAGGAAGAAAACTAAATCTTAAAACACCTTCGTCCCAGGCTTAACTTTGCTTCCAATTTTATGTACCTCCTTCCCTCTCTCACATATCTGTCACACTCCTCTCTCCAGCTGCAGTTGTGCAGTTTTCTTCTTCCCCTTTCTAAATGCATTATTCTAGTGGTGCCGCCACCATCGCTGATGGGCTCAGCCTTGACCAGTGGGGGGTCTATCTTGGAGCCGGCTGGCATTGGCTCTACTGGACACTACACAAGGGAGGCTTCTGGCACAGAAGTCCCCTGTGGCCCCTCTGCTACCAAAACCTGGCTACACAAACCCAGTACAGCCAACATAAAGCAGAACGTACAGGGGCAGGGAAGGAGAGGGAGATCTGCAACCCAAGTGTGATTTCTGTCAAGAATATGGCTTTTCTTAGTGAGGTATTTCCAATGGATAACGTATTGCTTATTTCTGACACTAAACCCCGAGAAGAAAGGCATTCAAAGAGGGGACCTTTATACAGTTTGAGAGCATTTTTTTCAGTATTTGCATCATAATGTAACTATCTCCTCATATGAGGTGGTCAAGCCACAGCATTAAGTTTAGTAACTGAAAGGTTAAAACAAGTTTTGCTGGACAGAACAAAGGAATGCTCATATGAGTGCCAGTTCTCCATGATTAAACAAAAAAAAAAAAGAAAAAAAAGCAACTTCCCTAGATTGTGGCACTACTGAGCCAGACCCAGGCACCCAGCAGAAAAAGTTGTGCTACTCCACTTTCTTTCTGGCCTCCACACCCATCTGTTGCAATCACGAGAGGCAGCATCATCTCTGCAATGTAAGAGCCTCTGGAAAGACTCGTTTGACTCGATGAACCAACAGCAGTCATTCACCTACGGCTAAATTCTCAGTGGTTTTCTGTGCAGTTTTTTCCCCAGGTGATCAGCCTGTAAGTCTACTGGAAAAACCTGTGGTGAAACACCAGTGGGAAAAGCGCAAAGTAGCTTTCACCTTGTTATAATCATCAAGGTCAGAACTTTATTCTGCCATGCAGTTTATCCCAGCAAGCTCTGCTGAGAAAGCAACCACCTGCACTCTTTCCCACTGAAGATTTTACAATGTGCCAACATGTTTCAGGGGAAAAAAAAAAAAAAAAAACACACCAAAAAAACCCCAAAGGCATTTGTAGTAAGGATGCAGCCTATCTTAAAAAGCTGCAAGGAAAGTCTAGATTCCTTGGTCCTTTGAACAAAAAAAGTTCCCATTTTTTGTTAAGGAATAAAAGGGGGCTGAGTCTCTCTTTGCAGCCTTATAGGAGGAGCAGATTAAATACCAACCTTTTCCTCTCTCTGAATTTTTTTTACTCCTTCTTTTAAGATCTTATTGTTTCACATTATTATTGAATTTCTGTCTGCCTTTACAGCAGCAGCCCTTAAGGAAAGCTACCAAAGTGCACCAACATAATGCTTGTTGGGCAGAGAGAAACATGGGAACACAACAAGGAATAGGTGCTTTAAATTGTTCTAATAACAAGCTCATTGGAACTGTCATTGTCCTATTCTATTTCTCCTCCAGCAATAGGGGAGCAGCCATTTCTGTTGCCCATTTTGCTACTTTGCTTCCTTCATCTTTTTAAAAGGGCAGGTATATGACCAACACTTTGTGTTCCTGTGTCTTCTAATGTGGCTTTTATGAGCAGATCCTGTAACCTGTAGCATTACCTTTTGCGTTTTAATTTATAAGATCTTTGTTTTCACCTTTGTATTTCCCAAGTACTTGTTTCTACCTTTTAGAAAGAGTAGAACTTGCCCAGTAACTAAGCACTTAGCAGCTACAAAACATTAAATCCCAGCGATAGCAGGCCAACAACTATGTTGGTGCACTGAGACCAGGATGTGTGGCCATTGAGGGTTGTGTGCAAAGCTACACAGGACAGCAACATAAACTGCAACTGGAAAAGAAGATCCACAGAGAATTAAAACTTGTGGGACTGATGAGGTCTGCATGGACGTGTCCTTGAACGTCATGACAGAATTAATGTACTATCTAGCAAATTAAGCTGATAAAATAAAAATTAAAAAAATAATTAAGATTTCCTCATGGGAAGGTAGCAGGCAACAAAATACCAGTTAGTGACTTCACTACTTTCCTCCCAGAACACAGCCTTGAACAAATTACTTTCACCTTTATCAGAATACAATGCAGCACTATGAGGAAAAGCTGCAATGCCTTCTGCCTCTTGCACAAGACCCCGGTACACCCAGGGCCATACATTGTGCCAATTTTGCAAACCTGTTCACACTTGAGGATCACTGCCTACAATAGAACCTCGTCCCATTAAATGGTCAAAGATCACTCTGCAGCAGCAATAGAGGGCCTGTTAACAAGTGCTGGCAGGGTACATTCAGAAATGTATTTAAAGATGATAGAAAAAGGCTAAAAACAACCTGTGCACTGCTTGGTTCTTTAGACATATCAAAGAAATTACTCATTACTGGACCTAGCCACATGTAAGGGCAACGGAGCAGGCAGTGCATTTACTGTCCAAAAGCACATTATTATTCTAATAATTCACTGGCCTGCAGGCAGCCTCCTTATGCTGTACTTCTCTGCTGGATCTATGACCTTGAAATTCTGAGATAAATGTTTACGGTGCAGCAATTTATTTTTTTTGGTAAACATTTGAAAGAAGTTGGAGGAATGTATTGATGCAAAAGCTTAGGCTCAAATTAAGATGCTTCAACTAACTCAAAATGTCTCCTTTCTGGATTTTGTAACAAATAAACCTTGTAGGATACCTGGTGGACAGCAGAAATTAACTCCCTTTTGATGTGTGATGCCGTAACAATATGCAGTAACCACAGGTGTCTACTTGGTGCTTTCTTGTGCCTTTCAGATAGTAAATACTTAAGTGCACCTGAAAGCTCATTTCAATCAAAATACCTTTGCTGATCACCTGTTAAGCAAACACATAGCAGACCAGAACTGCAGTTCGTTAAAAGAAGAAATCATTCCATGGTCTACTTCAGCACAGTGTTGTGTCTTCTAATGCAAAGTATAGGAAATTTTGCTCCCTACATGCTTTCTCAGTCTTGCAGAGAACTGCTCTGTGGCTGCCAGGTCCTTCCTGTCCCATTCAGTTCCCAGACTCCGTAATTTTCAACACAGAGCACACCCACAGGCCCCCTACCCGTGACCCCCTCCAAAAAAAATAGTGTTTGGCTTGATTTTCCATATTATCTCCACCACCAGATGCAAGACTGGGCAAGGGCTGAGTAATCATGCAGGACTTGTAAGTGGTTTCATCTTCGCATAAAGTAATCATGTTGGTCATTATCAGCTTGGACCAGATTCAGGCATGCGGGAGAGAAAAAATCGGAATTCTTTCTCAATCCATTGAATTATCCACAAACAGTCATCAGTAGCTGAGACAGGAAAAAAACATATTTGAAAGAGCATTGATCCCTGCTCTTCATTTTTATTGGATGTAGATCAGCAGGCACAACTACTGAATGCTTCTCTATGAAATAAATGTGCGATTAAGCAGAAAAGATGTTTTAAAGCAACAGTAGCTCTGTGCTGGGCTCCAGTGACACCTACTGGTAAATAAAGAAGTTACCAAACATTTCTTGAGAGTGTAGCAGCATTAATTTGTGCACCTGCCCTTAAGATTACTAATAATTTTTTTTTTTTTTGGCAGCTCGGGCTATGAACCGTGTTACAATCCGGTGTTAGCGTTAATAAACTGTGATTATTTTTTGACTCCATCTGATTATTAACTACTTGAAACTGCATTTTTTTCACTCTAAAGGTATTTTGAAGCCATACAATTTACAAATCTACTGGCAGAAGTAGATTCATATAGGCTACTGGATTTATGGCTTACTAAAGTACACTGGGACATGTTTCCAGTGATTTCCCTAGTAATTTCATTAGTATGACTACAGTCAAAAAGTAAATAATACATCTCCATTTGCTTTCAATTGCAAGCCTTTTAGCATGGATTCCAAAAATTAAGATCCCATTCAGTAGCACAACTGGGCTGAGCTCATGGCTTTGCTTCTGACACATCCTTGCTGTTTGTACTGCTGAACTGGTTTGTCACAGCTGTGTCAGTCTGGTAGGTCATACAGATTGTTCTGAATGTAACCTCAGCCAGCACTGCAGAAGAATAAATACCAGTAAGCTCCCTAAATGACAGTTGGGGAACCATGATTCAAATAAGGTATTTCCAGTGGCCTTTCAGCAGCTCTGTCTATGATGGAAATACAGTTGTCTCATTTCTACATGTCTTTTGATCAGATAATGCAGCCAAGAGTAACCAACTTCTTTTTAGATACTTGATTTTTTTTTTTTTAAGTAAAATGATATCCACTACAGCTCTTGAAAAAGCCCCACATGATGCAAGACTTTCCCCCCAGAAAATGGATGCAATATGCATGATGCACATTCAGAGACACCACAGCTGCCAGCTGGAACATGCAGAAGCAACACAACAAGCAAGAGCAGTCCTACTGCTTTGTGCACCACACTCATCTCCCCACCTTCATTAGGCTCCACCATGTGAACTAGTTTAGTGTATGGGCATGAATATTTCTGTTTGAGACAATCTGGGACTGAGGGATTTCTTTGGGGATTGACAGGGAAATAACACATGCAAGATTTTCAAACCAGAGTCTGGCCAAACAGTTGGCAAGAACCCTCACTGATGGAGGTCTTGCCATTCACGTTGCTTTAGGAAACTTTGCCCTCACTATCTCTGGCAAGCTTAGAGTTGTCTCAGTTTCACCTCTAACACTGAGGTACTTTCAAATATGGCTGAACAAAGCCACATAAAGTTTTTATCTCTTTGTCCTATAGATCCTTCTTTCAACGAACTGAAGCTTTCTGTCCAAAAGCCTACTTTGGTAGAGTCTGCCAGTCTTCAGTGCAAATTGTCCCAAGACAAGAAAAGTGCTGTATGGAGTGGGGAGTTAGCAAGGCAATGAGCACCCACCACCACAAAACAGCACAGCTCTCAAAGTATCAGCCCAGGCATCTCAGATCAAAAACTGCACAGATTTTTTGAGTACCAAACAGATTTGCACAGGCAGAAATCTATTGTTATAGATTACTGGAGAGCAGACACAGACAGGAGCAAGGCAGCCTAGTTCTATGGTAGAATACTTGCAATTAAATTCTGATCCCAGTTCTCAATAACAAAAAACTTTTAAGATAGACTATAAAGCAAACAATTTCTAAAGGAAGTGTAGAGCCATTTTTAGAAGTCAGGCTACACATCTGTTAAGTGCTAGTTCAACATTGATTTCTACAAACGTGTTTGCAATAATGACTTCACAAACCTGTGTACATAATTAGAACAACAAGACATTACAGAAATTGCAGTATGTTGCAGCTTGAAGATCTGGTCAAAGAATGTAATTCTTTGGTTTTAAACATGATGCATTAAACTTCATCAGAACAGCACTCTGCATGGTCCCATGGAAATCAGATGCCCAGCTGTTACTCTCTGGCCCTCTGCACTCAGGCCCCTGGTTAACCACAACTTCTGTGAAGTGCAGTGTCAGGCAAGCTCTTAGGAAGTCGTCATGGTGACAAGCAAATGTAAATAAAGAGATGTATATAGAAAGAACAAGCACATAAAAATCAAAGAGACTGTGTATTCATACTTTGACTAAACAGATTCACATAATATATTACACAGGATTAATGATTCTCATAAATTAGATGTTAATTTCTCCGCATGTGGAGCAAAAATATTTAAATGAAATGGAGGAAAATCCATCCAGTCAAAGATAAGTGGGAAGCTTTTCTTGACAAATGAGGGAAGCCCAAGTAACCTGTTTCCAAGTTTCCATTTAAACAAATAGTTTAAATTTCTCATTATTTCAGAAAAGAACAAGCCCAAAGATATCTTTCATGTGAACAGATGCTGCGCTGTTTTCTTGAGGCTTGGGGCTTAGAGGCAGATTTTTCCTGCAGCTGCAGAATGCAGTCAACAAGCCCACTCTGTTCCAGGGTTGCTATTCAGAACCTTTTGGGCAGCAGTGAAAGAAGATCACATCAATTTCACGCTGGTTTTGCTGCTCTACAAAGATATGAGCAGCAGATGCAGAAACGAATCACGCCTAGGTTGCAGGGGAGGAAGATGTGCCAAACTCCTTTGGAAAACAAGGTATAGAAGATTTAATCAAGTACAACTTTTACAAATAATCTCCTACTTCAGAGTACTTTCAGTGCCATGGCACTGCCTTTGTAACAGCCCACACTCTGGCTGAGTTACAGACACTGAGTTCCATCTGCAATTAAATACCACATGATTAGGGCCCCTGTATCCCTGCTGGAACAGATTTTACAGACGTTGGTCTCTCTCCCTGTCAGCAGCACTTCACCTGTGGCCCACGTAGGTTCTCAGCACTGTGTTCTGCATCGGACACTACTCCTGAACTACCATCCAACACACTTGTTTTACAATATGAATGTAATAAAAACAACAAGAGAAATTCCAACTGCAGATACAGAAAAACTTTTGCAGGCAGGCAGGGGAAGAAGGTGCCCAGAGTGGCTGTGTAGTTCCCATCCTTGAACATTTTCAAACCTAGCTGGAGAAAGCCCTGAGCAGTTGGGTCTGACCTTAGAGCTGACCCTGCTTTGAGCAAGAGGTTAGATGAGAGACCGCCTGAGTTCCCTTCTCACCAGGGCTCTTTTATAATTCTATGGTAAGTTACATAACCAAGTAAGTGCCAAGTGATCCATATGCTACTTGAAAATGGCACCTCATCTATACACACACACACACTAATACCTATACATTAAAATATACTAACTTCAACTCTCTATGCTTTTAAGAGCCTAAATTAGAGCCCACAGGACACAGCATTCTTTGTAACACCAGTGCTGTAGGTTGGGATGGCTGCAGTGCATGAGTAGAAAATACAAGTCTCAGCTCTCACTGGGTTGTTCAGATGAATAGAATAAGTGTGCATAGTTAGACATTGTTTTTGCAGTATTCCAAGGGAGAGGATATAAAGAATTAGTAGCAATTTGGAGGTGCATAGATTGCTTTGTTTTGCCACGAGTTAATAGCAAACCCTAGCATTTAGGAAGTTAAGAGTCTTGGAAGAAAAGCTCGGTAAAAACCAGCCCACTGACTAGATATTAAAATGAGCCTACTCGGAGTTAGCCATGCTTACAACTCTTACAACAACTTACAAAATTAGACAAAAGAGCAGGCACAACAGAGCTAGAAAAGCAAGCTGTTGCAATCAAGTCTTGTCAAAATCCAGTTACCTAGCTTTGTCATCTCCCTGGTTTTGAGGCCACTCGGCGACCTCAAATGAGTTCATTCATGTTGTATTACACTTATGTCCTGTTTATTTGTACTGGTTTCCCATCTTTCATGCTAAACTCCAGAAATGTAATCTGTATTTTTCTCTACAGCACAAGGAAGTTAGTGTGAAGTATGACTGCTAGTAGCATTGATTGATCCAAAGAGCCCTCAGATTGGTAACTTGGACATAAAAAAGAACAGGACTTCAAAAATCAACTAGATGAGCTGCCTCTGGTTAAGCAGGTTTGAAGTGTAACCTTTGATCTGCTTCAGGCCATACTTATCTGTTTCCCTGATTCCAGATGAAGTCTGATCTGCTGCAACTGCAAAGTCCTCCCCCTTCCCTCCCAAAGCAGCAACTCTGCCTTAGTTGGTGGCTGCACCTGTACTGCGGGCAGGATGTCTGTGGCCTGACTGTGCACACTCAAAGCAGCTCTCCCTCAGGTAGAGGACTGTGCAGGCCAGAACTGCCGTAGTGTCCCTGCTGCTGGCACCCAGTGTGGGCAGACGAGAGCAAACTGGTGTGACTCCAGCAAACCTGCTCTCATATCCCTCCACAGGAGACACCTGAGAAGGTACAAGGCAAGCACAGATCCCCTTCCTCTCTACTCATGTTTCACAGTACTTAGACATTTACAATCAACATTTACTGTTCTGCTTGTTGGTACGTTATGAGTCAGGAGACTTCAGCACATTCCTTGCTAGAGAACAGGGATTAAACTATCAGATCTTACTTGGTTATATGTTTATGCTGAAAACAAATAAGGAAACACTATTTTACAGAAGTATTACACTTCAAAACTGCTGAACCTGAGGCAGTTCATCCAGCTGAATTTTGAAGTCCTGTTCTTCTACGTCCAGAAAGGTTTTACATGTTACCATAACAATGGCTGCACCACATTAGACTGTAGAACCCTTTAATGCAATATCCTGCCTCCTGCCGAGGAAACAGCTCAAAAACAGGGCAAGTGTGTAGTAGTTTACAACTGATGCAGTAGAGCATCAAAAGGCTCTGCAACCTGCCACCCTCACCTCTGAGTGCCCTGTGCTAAAGGCCAGGTCAGATACAGTGCAGCTGCAACACTGGATCAGGCTCACCTGCAAAGACTCCATTTTACTTTAAGCAGACCCTCACACTGGTCTGGCTGAGCAGGTCTGAAGCGTATTATTTAATCCTCAAGCATGTTTTGGGTAAACCTCACTATGTGTGATGTGCCTGGCTGATCTGGATCTGACTCGGCTTTTCCATTAGACCTTGGACATACCTCATTGCTGTGGTCTTGTCTAGTGAGGACTGTGGCTTCCCAAAAGCCTTGTGGGATTAGCCACTTCCTACATCTTCCTTGCTGTCATCCCCAGCTCCTGGCTTGCCTACCTTGCAGAGCAGCCCACTCTTACTACTGCCTGCCAGCAATCTCTCTTGGAAACTAAACAGGAAGCCCAAATCTAACCCAATATAAAACGAAACACCAATTTGGTAATAATTAAGGTGAACTAGAAAACTCCTTGATGAATGCAATCCCCTCTCCTAGGTTCTTCTTCAAGCTCCATTAAGAAAGCATAAAATGCAAGCTCTCATATACTCTAGGTACAGAACAATTTAGGACAACTGGCCCATAAAAGCTACACTTCAGAAAAAAAGTGAGATCAAGCTTCTCTACGGCTTGCTTTACACGTCTACTGGCTGGAAACCTGCTGCATGCCTCTGGCACCTTGTATGAGAAGTCAGACTCAGTAATCAGTAGGAAACAGAATTAGCAGTGAAGGCAATGATATTCATGCAGTGCAATTTACAACAAGGCATCTGCCTGTGCATGAATTAGTATTTTCCTTAATTATCTGTAATAGGAAATCCCAAGATTCTCAGCTGGCCCTGTCAGTCAATATTAACTACTGACTTGGAAAATGATATAAAAATAGAAAGGAAATTTAATCCTGTGGAGGCTGCAGTAGCACTTTATAGGGAATGTAAATAGAACTTCACTGGGAGCGGCTGTATTGGCACTGTTGGTCCCACTCCACTGCAGAGTTTGCCAACACACCACACAATACGGCGTGACATCCAGTTAACTTGCAACTCTCAAGCAGTGAAAAAAGACTACCAGAGATAGAAAAATTGGTGAAGACAGCAAGTTCAGAGCAGCACATGATGATTATCCACCTGCACTCACCTTTTAATGTGCAATGGTTTGTCTTTTCAAAACTGTTCTTTAACAACAAGGGATCTATTGTTCCTTATGTCAGACCTGGCTGTCTAATAGCCAGTCACTTGCTACAAAAGATGTAATCTGCACCTAGTAAACTGGGACCCTGGCAGACTTGGCCTGGGGTAGGATTGCCACACGGGGATATTAGGTAGTCCCAGTTGAGGCTTCAGAGTAACAGCTGACACAGACACTCCTCAGACTGCATGACCAAGTCCATCTGCAGTTGCACAGGTTCAAGAACATCGGTTATCAAGCACAGCAACTACAGACACACTCTACAGGCTTCCAGATCAGCCAAGCATACTTATCTTCACTGAGGAGCAGCTACAGAAGACAGGTCATACAGCATCTTGCACAATGTCAGTCTTTCTGCACCATGATAGCTGTGACCATCATGGAGACAAGGGAGTAAAAACTAGCAAACCAGACACTTCTCCATTACTCTTTCACAAAAATAAAGCATGCAGTCATTCCCATCATCATTCCTCGTTCATCTGTTTCATCTGCTCACTATTCCTCTGGCATTTCACATCCACATCCATCTCTCCTTACCACATTCCTTCTCTTCCTTTCCTAAATCTCCTGCATTTGCTACAATGGCTTCTCTGACATGTTTAAGAGGAGAATGGGTGGTACAGCAATGCAACTATGCTATATCTCCATCTCTGTGCTTAGCTTTCATCCAGACAGATACAACTTGGCTCTTTGGCTAAATTAGCAGAAACAGTTTAGGTTTGTCTAAAGGACTGGAGTTTAGTTTCTTTAAAGGGAAGCAAGCACAAACAAGTGACTAACTAAACTAGACTAAGAGCTTTGTTTCCTCCTCACAGGCAAATCCCCAGCAGCAAAAGACTAGCCCAATGCCCACCATTACACATCACATTGCTTTGCTTCATACAAGCCAGTAACTCCAATCAAGCTCACACCTTCCCAGCAGTCTTCAGGGAAGGCATTCATCACCAGATAACTGTGACTTACTCAAACATTACTTTATACATTTTTAAAGTATACATTTTATAACAATACATTTCTATGTTAATTTTAAAAGTTTTTTTTTCACCTCCAAAAGACTCCCACAAACATTTGATTTCTCTTTCAGGGAAAGAGTTAAGTCAAGTAATTATGTTGCAAAAGAGAGCACAGTCAATCCTCGTCTACAGAACTGCATTTGCAGTCAATTACTTATTAACAGTGCACTGTGTCATGCTAACTTCAAATATCGAAATCCATTGTTTGCTCCCAACCTTTTCTGTTATATAATTTGTGGCTTGGAAAGTGTCCATGTAGGTCTTGTCATAAAACCATAACAGCTCCAAATATCAGTGTGAATTACTTCTGTTGAGTAGGTTTGAATGGCTCTGCTTGTTGTACAAGTGTACCTAGGAGTTACACTGTAAACAGGCCTTGATGTGCCAGACTATTACTGCTTCCACTGTTTGAAAGTGTCTGTCCTTATATAAAAGCCTATGTATATTTAATATTTACTTGATAGCTTACGGTGCATCAGTCATTAAGGAGCATTTAAGATAGACATGAATCTAAAGGTTTTCCTACACACACAAAAAAGAAATGTTAATTTAATTAAAACAGCTATGAAAACAAAAGAAGACTTGCTTTTAGCTTCAGTTTTCCTACACATTTTACTTAAGAGTTCCTACCCAAACTTAATAGCTAACTTGTCATTCCTTCACAGGTATTGTTTATCTTTTATATTCTTGGAAAATATTTTCCCTTCCTTGGTAAAAACTAAACATTGCAATCTGTAACCTAAAGTCCTGTAAGAGAAAGAAATTGCACCTCTCCCACATCCGATCTTTTTCTCTGTCAGTGCAAGAGTGTTCCTTCTGATACTGTCACAGCAAAGCTACACACATTAAATTACACAGAGCACTGGGGCCTGAGAGCGTGAGCAGAGACGGCAGAGTCCTGCTCGGCCACGGGCTGTTGGTGTTGCAGAAGGGACCACAGAAGCGGTTCCCACAAAGTAGAAGACTTTAAATCTTTCTGCGAGCAGGTAAACAGATCATTCACAGATCACTGTGGCGCTGCCTCCCTAAGGGAAACACCCAGGGTCACTGGCGTCCCCGAGGCTCTTGCCTTTAAAGGGTTGCAAGGGTTGAAGACAGTCTCTAAGGAAGCAAGAGAACAGCAGGAAAGCCAAGGGCAAAGCAGGTTCCTTGGAGATACACTAGCCTGACATGCTACGAAAGCTGGTGATTTAGGTTGAACATTAATTCCTATGACCATGGCTCCATGACAGATTACTTACCATATGAACAGTATATAGAACATTGTTAAAAATTATCAGTGTCGTGTGGGACAAAAGTGATTTAGCAACAAACTGCAGACAACTTTTAAGAGGAAGGTGGAAGAACATTAAGGCTGTGAAAACTGCAGGAGTGAGGGGTGGGGGAGAAAAGAAAGTGGTTTTCCTGCCTAAGGGCAGGGTCCTCCTCTATACTGATGCAAAAGAAACATACTTGATACAAAAGCCCTACACTGAAAACAGATTCTTCTGTCTCAAGAAGAAGATAAAAACTTCGTTCCTTGTCTTTTCTAGAGCATCTGGTAGAGTCAGACAGAGTTGACCTTAAATATTTTCTGTAACAACACCTATGATGATCATCACTAGTATCTCTGAATGTTAATAAATAGTTCCCACATGCCATGAACATCTGGTCTGTTTTGCATAACTACACTGCTGAGGCAGCCTCTGCTGCCACAGTCCCCATCTGATGAGGCTGTACCTGCTGCACCACCAGACCACTCCCAGGTCACCAGGCAGTTACAACCAGCACCCTGTCAAGCTTGCCTTTAGCTTTGTCATCCCTCAGCAAATTCACCCATGAACACAGAATTTACTACTGACTTCCTCTTTAGTAGTGGCCATGAGGCAGAATTTATTTCTTTCTTTCTAGAATAATGTCTTGTGCAAGAAAAGACAGACAGGCCTTCTAGATGAAGCTGGGACTCAGGCAGTCTCTATTTCTGCTGTAGACTTTCTGAACAGCTTCATCTAACTCTTAATTCTTTGACTTCTGAGCTACAAGCAAAAGATACCACTTTTGCCTTCCTGCCTTTTTTGTCTTTCTTCTGTGTGGTTTTGGACAGGAGGAACCCCCCTTTTTTGACACTCTTAGAATGCAAACCTGCTGACCCTTGCAGTCTTTTATAGCTTCCCACTAAAAAGAGCTCATTCTGTGGTGAGAAATGGGGCACTGGGGAAAGGGAATGTTATTACTTCCCTTTCCTCAGTAGCCTGCTTTACGAGAACAGCATCTGGCATGGCAGGCCTCCCTCATAAAATGTGGTAGGACTTGACCAGAGGTGGTCACATTTGAGTTGTAGTTTGGCCCATGGTACACCGTAACAAACCTTCACCTTCACACATTTTTAAGATAAGACAGAGTTAAAATGCTCCTGCAGTAATCCAGCAACATATGGATTGTCCTGTCATTATTACACTCCTGGGATTTGGCAACAGGGCTACATCAAACACCAAATAAAGTAGAAATCCTCACTAAAACAATTGTCCTGTAATTGCTTTCTGAAGAGGTAAAAGCAATGAAAGTCACTCTGACTCCTGAAGGGCTAGGAAGAAAACTCCAAGTAATTTAATAGGCATATGTAAAGAAGCCAGAAAAGAGCTGTATCATCACTCCTGCTCAGCCTCCATCAGCTTTCTGTACCCACTTTCACTGCACTTCATTTTCAGTTCCCTGAGCTGGTTCATTGCACAGGAAGGAAGAACCATACCTTTAAGAAGCAATATGATAATACATTACATAAATGACAAACTGTAGGAAGAGCCTGGAGGGCAGTTGAGGAGAACAAGCAGAGAGATTTCTGCCATCTGTAAAGCATTGCTAGCAGTAGCATGAGGGAAAAAGTTTACATTACATAAAAATGTAGTTACTGAAGATGCCTGAAAACCACATAGACCAATTCTATAGCTCCTGAGCTTCATTTTGTCAGGATGCAGAAAGGATCAGCTGTTCCCTAATAGACAAGGAGCCAGGCACAGTAACAAAGGTGGCAGTGCCCACAACACCTAAACCAGACAGATGCAGAGGGAGCAGCCAGGCTGAATGGGATACCCAGGTTATCCAGCAAGTTGTGGCAGCAGTGCAGGTCCAAGGTCAAAACAGAAAACTGATCTACAGATCAGGTCTGGTGCAGTAGGAACCACCAGGGTCAGACATCGCTTATTAAGCAGTTAACAGACCCCACAAAGATAAGACAAGACAAACCAGAGGTGAAGCTAGAAAGGCAACCTGCATGTCAGGACTAAAATCAATATCCAGATAAGATTATCACTAAGCTAAAGATCAGCATTCCTACAGTACAGCTTAGACACTGAAAGCTCAGACTTGAGTTTAAGTAGCACTCCTGGGCCCATAGGCAGCATGTGTGGGTGGGGGTCTCACATGAGGTCAGTTAGGGTCATTAAGGCCTTGTCACTCAGGCCTGACACATTTAATTCATTTATCAAGCAGGAAAAAAAATGCAACACAATTCTTTAGAGAATTCGCAGCTACACAAACACTGCATTTGCACATACCAAGGATATTTTTGACTAACTGTACTGTCTCATCACAGGACTACACCAGCCCCATTGCTACTACAATTTAATTTTCAAGTGATTATTGGCACATCTGCTCATGACTTGTGCCTACACAGCTTGTGATCACATTCCTCACAGCCTTGTGACAGCTCAAAACATTTTTCTCTGCCTGTGCTCACTGGCATCCATCTGGTTTCCTGTCCGGAAAAAAGGCAGGACCCCCACAGTATGTGCCTTGAATCAATGTGGCCAGTTCTCTTCCCCTCCAACTGCTATTTTAAATAAAGTGCCTTGCAGAACATGCTACATATACACCTTCCCCATGCCAGGGATCTTTGTGTATCCAAGAGCACAAGGTGGTACAGATTCTCGGCTATTATCCCCATCTATTTTCTATTTTATTTTATTTTTTATATATATTTTTAGTGTGCCTATACCATATGCTATTTTGCTGTGCAGAGAAGCTAGAAGTAGTAAAAGAAGTCACAGAATAAAGTTAGTGCAGCACTACAATTAGAATAGTTAATGTTACTGAAAAGCACTGCTCAGCAGGGGTAACCAGCTGGGAAGAAGTGTTGTACTGGATTCTCCATTCTGCTTCCACAATCCAAACTAGCATCTCTGCATGGTGCTCATTGTGTGGTGTTGACATGCCCCCTGTTCTCTCCCTGATTCAGAATACTTGTTTGCTCTGTTGATAAAATGAAGGGGAAGCATGAACAGTCTCATGTCTATTTGATCTGACAGCTTGTTAAAGGCCAAGCTACAGAGAGTAACAGAGAAGCTGAATATCACTTAAGTATCATTTGCCTCAGGAACGTGAAGAGAAACCATAATGACTGTAAATGCAACAAGAGAAATACTTAGGGATGTAATTTAAGCTTGTGTAATCAAGCTGTAATCTTGCAATACATGCTTTCTTTTTAACTTTTTCCTTGGCAAGCCTGGCAAGAAAAGGTAAAAGAACAGCTATATAAATATTAGCAAACCAGCTACTCTCAGGTGAAGTAAGTGCTTTAAAACTGCCAGAGCCCTGAGCAAACTGACAGGCCTTAATTTCCCTGAGCAGCGTCACCTGTTACCTCCACCCACCCTCGCTGCCAGGAGCTCTATTTAGCTCAACCCTGGATGCTTCCTTCCTTCTTATCTGTAACCATGTTGCTGGTCTGCACCTCCAACTTTGCTGTGTTTGTGTCTTTTTGGTGTTGGTTCTGGCTTCTTAGCTCGACTTTAGACCTGCTCTCTGAAGTGTCTTGCCTTTATTATCCTCAACAAGTCATATTCTAATATGCCTTTTCAACTTCATGTTGGCTCTGCCTCACAGTCTCCAGGAGCATAAATAAAGGTCTGGACTCGCAGCTGCTCTCCCTCCACCTGGCAGCTTCCTTCTCAGGTACAGTGGGGCTGGGCCTGGCTGGTGGAGCTCCCTGTTCTGGTGGTTGTACTGCTGTGTCTGCTTTCCAGTCCCTTGGGGAGCTGTTGGCCCTTGGTGTTTTCTGATACAGAGCTTTTTACACCAGTTTTACTTGCTGAAAATCATAGTTTAAGTGCTTCTTCTTACAGTCATTAATGAGTGGTGCTAATTTGATAAGACTTTCACAAATGGGCTTAATTCAATAATACTTCCACTGCTGATCCATGTGTGAAAACATTCTATGTGAAAAGAGCTTGATTCTGTGATCTTTGCTCCTAGGGACCTTTGAAGACTAACCCAGACTACTGCACTCAGCTTTGTTAGAAATACTAACTCAATTTTCATTTAAAGCCTCATATTCAATCCTGTTAATAATACATTAGCAAAACATTCCTCTATTTATATCCGTGAAGCTCTCATTCGCTTTAGAAATCACTTTTGTATAAACTGCAGTGATTCTTATATGAAACTCAAATTGGTGTTAATCCTTTATCTACAGATAAAATATTCTGTAATAGCTTAAAGCCAGGGTATTTGCTATTAAGTGATAAGTAAATAAACAATTTAATCCTTCCTGATATGCACCAAAGTAAAATTCTCAGCATCCCCTGTGATCCTTAAACTTTCCAAGACTGGAAGAACTAAACTCTGCCTGAGTTCATCAACTACCTTGAATTTCAGGGTTCAGATGAAGGTAAGATGGGTCACTAAGTACATGCAACTCTTCTCAGTTTATAATCTTAAGCAATAAATATGGAGTAGAAAGCACTGATGTATGTTATCCTGTGCTGATTTATTACATCTAAAAATTGCTTCTGGCAAATGCAACTGAGAATTACTTCTACTGTTTAAGGTAAACTCAGAGCCCTTGCAATGAAGCCCTGCTTAGGAAAGGTTATTCAGGCTCAAACTTCATTATTCACGTATTGGTTTCTCTCGTATAGCTCGTCTTGTGAGAGTGCCCCAGGATCCTTGACAAACAGACTAACTGCTGCTCTCTTTGCTAATTACAATTTACCGATTAAATTGGACAATACAGTAGTATATTATGAGTAGGAATAGAAACAATTGTTGATGCTCACTGTGGGTTATGGCAGTGGTTCTCAGGCTTTCTCTGATGAACCAGACTGTCTATAAAGGTGCCATGAACCTTGTACAACTCCCAGCTGAGAAACTTCCTTACTGAGCAAGAGTTCCTCACTGGTGGTTCACTTAAAAAAGATGGTTTTCTGTAATGTAGCAAATATACACAGGATATCCTGCTGAAAAAGAGATGGAGAAAGGCACTGTAGTTCTGTCCTGTGATGAAATAGGTTGTAAGTAAAGGTATTGTGCCTTGTCAATGCTTTAAAAATAAAAATGAATAGCTACTCAAATAAAACTGTATTCAAAGAAACCAAAATTTGCATCTTCATGCAGAACAAACTATTCCACTTCCCTTCTGTATAAGGTAGTGCTTACTTGGAAGAAGTTATTTGTTTGTGAAACAGATACAAAACTTCAACAGCTGCCTCTGGCTGAGCCCTGTGTCTTATCTCAGAAGGTAGTTAATCTTGCAGTGATTGCATTTGCTGGAACTCTATAATCAAATGAAGGAACAAAACCTAGTTTCATTGTTTAGTGTTCAATAGACTGTATTAGATTGTCAAACAGATTCTATAGTAGTTAACTAAGTAGTTCACAAAGCTCCTCTTAATGCTATATGTTTAAAGAAAATACCTTTGTTCTCCTTATCTAGCTTCTAAAACCAGAGTGATGCTGGTTTTGAACTAATTTACAAATAACCAGGTCAAGATCTATTTAACAAAACAGCTGTATCTATGAAATAGCTTCTATATAATAATATTCTTATAGTGCTGGGTGTGGAACTTTTTAAAACTGTTGATTATTCTTCAGAATAAGCACAGGCTACTCCAAATGATATTAATTCAACTAGTGTATTATATGCAGCAATATGCAGTAATGTGCCTTTGCTCTGTAGGGAAAACCTTGTTTTCATTCTTCTTAAGTAATGTCATCCTTTGCAATGGAGGCTTCCTTCATTACCTAAAAAAAGGCCCTAAGTCTGCACCAAACACTGCTGTGAAAGCTTTTTAAAGCTTTGTGTATTTGTTAGCTTTCTCTTAAACACAAAATTAGTGTGGGACTGGCAGATGTGAAGCTCTGAATTATTCCAAGCAATGACTGTTAGACTCCCAAATTAGTTTGCTGTAGGTATGGTCCATCACTTCCCTGTTAAGAAAAATAACTTACTTTTTTGCTTTTCCATTTTTCTACAAAACTATTTATTCATCAGAGACTGAAGGAAATTGAAATGAAGAAAGGATGAGTTAGAGAAAGGTATGAGAAATACAACTTGGGAAAATAAAAAGAAATGAAGGGTGAGAGGAAAGAGAAAGTAAGTTGATTGGGGTGAGAGAGAAGTGAGTAAGGTGAAAAAGGTGACAAAAGGAATTACTTATCACTAAGGCAGTATTTACAATGAAACAGGAACAGCATAAGCTGGGTGACTGAGCTACTGCTTGAACTCTTCAGCTTTCAAAGAACATTTAAATAGTGTGATATTAGGAGGCCATCTTACTGTTAATTTCTTCCACTTTCACTCACAATTTCTTTCCAGCAGGACTCCACCCCTAGGATGACATCTTCTGCACTAGTGGAGTGGTGTGTACAATGCCATGTAAAGTTGTGCTTCTCTCCACACACAAACTCCCGAGAGAACACAACCCCCACCAATGCCTGCCATTATGGGATTTGACACGTGTGCCCAGGGGTGGCTGGAGGGAGCTCTTGGGACTGAGAACTCACCTGAGAGTTTTTTACCAGCACATGCTTCAATCTGACACAGTGGCCTACAGTCGGACCTTGAGAGATTGAGTGCTGTTAATTATTCACTTGTTTAATAAGGATCTGTGTTCATCAGTGAAATGAGCACATCAGTATTTACTTTCTTAGCCAATAAAGGGGCTGTTAAAACTAGCCTTGCCTTCATCTGCCACATACATAAACACCATTAAAATCAATGCTACTTAGCGTATGCTTTAGTTTTAGTTACCATAAGCTCTATATCCTTATTAGTTTGACAGAGGTTAAGTGATCCCAGTTACATTGTTATCACACTGGCTCTTACAGACCTCCTGCAATCTTATATCTTTTTATCTTTATCTGGAAACTTGCCCAGTTTTTGAAATCAGTTTTATTAATTGAATTTGCATTAGCAATGAATTTAACCTAACTTGCTGTTTCCAGTTAGTTTAGAATTTTAGTTGCCTTTCAAGGAAATGACAACTTCTAGGCACAAAAGGAACCAAAGGGATAAAATAAAAAAAAGGAAACTGCTAGTGGGGCCTGAAGTTAATACATATTTAGAATGACAAAGAGAAGCAATATCATCAGCACTTGTGTCAAGTTTTGGAAGTCTCAAACGTCTGCTTTTAAAATGTTGCTCTTAAAAATATTGGAGACATAATTTACTTCTTCCAGAAAATTATCTTAAATTTTCCTCTTTTGTGGGTGGTGGGAATGAGAAAGATACCTCTTCCCATTCTGCTTGTATGCTATTCATCTGTCCTTTGGTGAGCAAGGCCTGGAAGAACCATTTTTCATCTGCTTTGGGCATTCAAAGGCCATTCTTCTCTGAGAACAGCTGCTCTTCCAGAGGAGTCCCTTCTTTGAAGAGATGATTGCTGTGACAGACTTGCTTTACAAATTTGTAATCCTCTCACATAAATGTTATGCCAGAACCATTAGTAAGATCAGCGTGTTTTTGTGTCAATAGATATTCCTTGTAAGAGATACATTTGATTTGATTTACTAGTCTTGTCACAGCCCTTGCAGGTTTTTTCCTTCTGTCTAAAGAATAAGAAAAAATCTGCAACAAAACCTTCCTGTAATGGAACTGCCTTTTATTGTCTAGATACAATAGATAAAAGTATTTGTCTTTTTATGCAGCTAAAGGGAAAGGTAGCATGATGGCACAGTCACTGTATTTCATTATTTCCCACTTAAACTTCGGGTGCTAGTTAGTGCTTTACTAAAAAGTTTCTGTATCTATATAGAATATAAATTGTCCCTTAGCAAAAGACGGTTCAACTAGATATTTTTTACTGATGTAATCCTGAAAAAAACCCTGAATATCTGCGTTCTTTCACAATCTTTTTGAAATAAAGATATTTTTAGGTTAGAAGCTTCATGAAAAAAATACTGAAAGGGACCTGTCAAAAGACTTATTTTGACAGTTCTTTTCACGCAAAAAATCAGAATTTATGCTTTCCGTATCACTTGAAGATATAATACTGGGTTTTGCACAGACAAGATTCTCTGACTAGCACTAATGTTCATGCAGATTGCTTTTAGTAAGTAAGCTTCCCACACCACTAATGACTTTTCAGTTCCATTAGTCTGCTATGTATTATTGATTTCAAGCATTACTGATTAATGCTGTCAGTAGATTTATCTCTGTTCCTAGAGAGTAAAGGATTGACACCTCTGTTAGACAAATGCTGTGTTACTGCTTGCTTTAGTCAGGTCTTTGCTGTGTCCTCTTCCTCTGCTCTTGTCTGTTCCCTGGGCCACAGTACTGTTCTTCCCTTTACTATGTTTTTCTATCACTTGGTTAGATGTTCTGTGCTTTCCACTCACCGTCTACACGAGGAATTTGCAGTGAACTTTGGAAAGTATAAGCTGGCACAGAAATGGAAAACTCATGGATGTGCAGCAGTGTTTTTGCAAAGTGAACAGCGTGGTGTTTCATGTTCAGTGCTCCTTCCAGAGCCCATCTCTGCCGCTGGTCACGAGCTGCTCTGCCCTGGCTGCTCCTGCTCCCCAGGGATCCCAGGCTGCTGTCGGCACTGTGGAGGCTCTTCAGTCATTGAAGCAGCTCCTCATCCCACCATTTTCAGGTTCCAGATTATTTGTAGTGCCCAGGTGTCGTGGTTTTGCCCACCAGCCCGTCCCTGGGGCTGTGAATGGTTTTGTCCAAGTAAATTTCCGGACAAAAC
>JAYRBT010000178.1:8245515-8255805 GCA_036023395.1 Myiotriccus ornatus
GCATAAACCTTCTCTCTACTAATGGTAATTGTGTGGGGGGTGTAAAACAAATTGACCCAAGGCAAAACCACGACACCAGGTATGTGGGATTACTCAATACTGGATTTCTCATGTTTCATGCAAAGCAGTGCAGTGCACTTTGGGTTTGTGACCAAGCCCCATAAAACCAGATCCAGCTCTTCAATCTCTTGAATTCAAAGATTACGAACGTCTGCTCCTTTTATGTTTTTAACTAGTAACTTATTATGTTGTATGTGTTCTTCAAGCTACCATCTATTCTGCACTTTTGAATTACTTTATATGTTGAATACCTAAACTTTAGTCATCAGCACCTCTGTTCAGTACAAGTTATATATCTTTGGTTGTTTTCTGCAAGCTGTTCCATAGCTGTCTGATAGCCTATGTCCCTCTAGACCTCTTTAATATAGTATATAGCTCATCACCTGCACTTCTAAGTCTCTCACTATTTCCATTGCACACATATAATAATTAGATTTTATATTAGGCTGTCAGCACTGATAATCTACACCATATTTCAAAGTCAGGTTTTTTTAAGTACTTAAATGGTATTTTGGGGAAATCTTACTTAATACCAGCTATCAGCTATCTGTAAGATTAAGTCACTCAAGTTAATTCTTGAGAGTGTGCCACCTCCCTCAGCTGCAGAACAGAAGTGCAAAGACCACATGCCTAGGTAAATTAAGACTTGGGACTTTGATATCAAAGTTAGTGTAAGTGGTTGTAAAAAAAGTTATAGAATAGAAGTTTTAAATGTACCTGGTTTTATGTGTCTGGGTGATGGTTTTCTGTTAGATCTGTCACCTAATAGCCTTATTTTTCGGCAAGGAGACAGAGTGAAGCACTTTGTATGAAATGGAGCAGAAGGTTCCTCAGGTGTGCCCAGGTGGCTCAAAACTTTTCCTGTGAGGGGAAAGATTGAAATTCGTTTAAATAAAGAAGTTGTTCCTGTCTTTTGATAAATAAATCAGTAGTGTAAAGTTGTACCCTGAATTTAAACAGTGTCAGTCTTCTGCCTTATACACATCTAATTATAAAGAAACAAATTGCCATTAATTAGTAAAATTGCCAGTAATTACCCTGCCAAAAGACCATTGGCATCTTTGACTCCTATGTATGTACTTCCAGAAAAGTGCATTGAATGACCTCACAATAAATATCTGGATGAAGTTCCAGAACCAGTGCTTCAAAATGCACTGATGACCATTAAAGGACTAAACTACTTATCTTCCTGTGAGTGAATGTTTCTCACAGAATGATCTCTCATACAACCCTTCAATATTGATCATTAAGCAAAACTTGCCAAGCATCTTTCTATTTGGGAATATATATATTTCATAACTCTATTGGCTAGCAAATATTAAGAACCTGGCCCCAATGGAATTGTTGGAGAAAGAAAAAGTTATTCTTTAAAGTCTCCCCTTCATTATTTTTCTGTGCTTAGTGAATTGTGAAGTGCCTTTTACTGCACTAATGTCTAATAAGCAAAGGTAAGAAATTCACCATAAAATACAGGAAAACTTGAGAAATAGCAGTGATTCAAAGCTATGCTCAGCACAGAGACTGTTAATGTTGCATTACTGTGTTACATTTCTAGTTCTACTCAGCCTCTCAGTTCTTCAACCTAATTCTTATACAAAAACCATGTTCCTAAATCTTCAGCTGGTCATTCTGGGTGCTTCAGCTGCAGGCACTTCTGTGAAATGTGAATCTCAGAGTTCTGATGATCAAACCTTGAAAAACAGAGCTTTTTTAATATGGCTACTTTGGATATTTAAAAAAAAAAAAAAATTGCAATAAAATAGGTGAAGCAAGAATTCGTTTTAAGTGGAAAATTTTTTCTTCCAGTCATCGGGAGAAAGGAAGGAAAGGGAGCTTGTCTCAGCTGGTTCAGTCTGGCAACTTTTAAAAAAGGCACTTGCATATCATGAAGGGAGTTGCTAAGCAGAGCTGAAAACTGGGTTTTTGTAGTTTGACTGTGCTTTAAATTATACAAAGCTTTCCAAGAGAGGCTGTGTTAGCTTTCAGGTTTCTGTGCTTGTGCTCAAGCTAAAGAGCAATTTGGCTTGGACCAAAATAATTTCATGGTTCAGACTGCAGCCTTTCTTCTCTTGGACTTTTAGGATAACAACTTGAAACTACATTCTTACTTACATCCTGGATCCTTTTACAAACCCACAAAAGCCCCATCAATGTTTGATTTAGATCACTGAAATATGGTTTTGAGAAGCACAGAATTGCTGAGCTGCATACTGTGTGAGGCTTAAAGGGTATTTTAGAGAAATCTCACCATATTCCTGCACTCTTTCCTGGCATGGTGCTTTTAGTTACTCGATGTGGAATTAGAAAAACTTTTGGACTGACTCAGAATGGCCATTCTCATACTCGACTGTTCTTAGAAATACTAAATACCGTCTTTCTCTAATGCAACAGATTATTTAAAATAATTAAAAAGATTTTAAAATCCTTCATGAGATCTCTTCCTCTACACTTCCAAAATGTCAGAAAGTTCCAAATTTAAGATCCTGAATAAATATCCAGATGGTAAATAGTATTTAGGGTAACAACAGTGCAAGGTAGTAAGCCTCTGTATTTGAGAAAATGTGCTAATTCCTTAAGAATTTACTTAGCAAGAAGACTTTGGTAGTGAGAACTCAATAAGCATCTGAGACTCAGGGTCTGTCAGGTGCACTAATAGGACTTAACTGCCCTGACCAGCCTCACCTGACACCCCTGTCAACCCCCTCTACCCATGGGGCCTGAGCCTGTCACAGCTATACCTTGCCCAGCCATGGGTCCCATTCATCTGGCCCTGGTACGGTCACTGGTTCCAAAATGCTGCCCTTTGCTCCCAGGTTTGTCTCAGGCCTGCTCTGCTGACAGGGACTTGCCTGATAGCCCAGACCCTCAGCTGCTCCTGGCTCACCTTGCTCACGTGCTGTGGGACAGTGCCTTGGCTGTTGAGGCTTCTGCCCCCTGGTGAATTATTGTCTTCCTGGCTCCTATGGAGCAGCTGGCCTTTGTTGTTCCCTGATGTGTCTAAGACTCCTATCCTTAAATTCTTTCTTTTCTTTATTCTTAATTTGCTTACTTCAGTGTCCAAACACCTGACTGTTTAACCTTTTCAAAACATCCCTGTGAGAAAATAAATGCTACCCTTTTTGCTCTACATGTATTGAACCGGAGTTGCAGCAGAACCAAGTCACTTGTTAAACTGTCCAGAAGTTCCTCTGGAGAATGAGAT
Organism: Myiotriccus ornatus; assembly: GCA_036023395.1. Classification (NCBI taxonomy): domain Eukaryota; kingdom Metazoa; phylum Chordata; class Aves; order Passeriformes; family Tyrannidae; genus Myiotriccus; species Myiotriccus ornatus. The sequence continues at coordinate 8,248,778 of JAYRBT010000178.1, forward strand.
CTTGTAGTGATCCAATCAGCAGAGTGAATGGGAAAAATATCTCCATTGTTTTCCCCCTGTAAAGAAGCTCTGGAAGGCTTGTCCAGAAACCAGAGCCTGTCAGGTAACAAGCATTGCCAGGAGGGAACATGCTTTGGTGTTTGTACAGCACTTGGAAAGTCCTTCTGTGACAGAATCTTCCTCGGGTGATTTACACCTGCTTCGCAGTTGCTTTGTAAGGGGGAGCCCTCACCCTCCAGCAGTAAGAGCTGAGTCAGTACAGCCATGCTGACCTTCATGTCTGAGGGTATCCCTTATAAAAGTACAGAACTGCTTAATAAGGGGGATTAGACCTGGAAGCTTATTGTATGTTCTGTGGAATACCTATTTTGGTCAACTGTAAACTGGAGTCTTAACAGGTATACTGTGCCTTAAACGTGAAATGCTTATGCTCAGAAAATAGGTGTGAGTTTCTTCAGTACCTAACTTGAGACTGCTGACATGACATATTGTTTTTTTACCTTTTTTAAGGAGTAACCCCCCATGATCACTGTTGACTTCTGTCTCCAAGACACTGGAGCCCCCTGAGATAGCTGCACTTGTCTGGTGATGGTATCTAGTTCTGGTTGCTGTCCAAGGACATTTCTCTCTGAACTGCAAAATAAGCAGCCCTGTTCTCTCACACCAAGAAAAATCCAAGAAAGTAATTGTGACACAAGTCACTGTATTTGAAAACAGATTTAGTAGACTTTTAAGTATGTCCATGATCAGGAATATAATAGTAATAGATTGTACTGATTGCATGGTTAGGATTTTTTGAACTTATCTTCACTTAAATTTGTAAAGTCAGAAGTCAGTATTTCTCTTCACTTCTTCTGCCTAACAATTAGTTACTATAAAAAAAAAACCTACAGAAAAAAGGTAGCATTTTCCCCTCTTGTGTCAAAGGCAGCGGCAATGCATTTTTTTATTAAAAAAGTATTTGTGTGGTAAGGCAAAGGCTTAACTTTTTGGCTGGATAGATTTTTTTTTTGGTGGGGGGAACAAGAGAGGATGAGAATAATTAGTAAATTCCATTTTGTCACTGAAGCTGCAAAAAGGGGAAAAAACCACACAGAAAATGATTTTGTAATGAGGGAAAAGTGCCTCTAAATGTCTGGTTTTTGTGAAGTGTTCTGCAGTCTGAAGTCCCATTACTGATGCTCTGCTTAGAAAAGAGCACATTGATTTTCTCGCTAGGAAAAGAAGTAACTGGATCATTCACTTGGAAATGAGATAAGACCTGTCTAAATCTGATGTTTCTCATCATGAGATCCACTTGTTCATTACGTGGGGAGAGGTCAGTCACTCCCTACTGGTGGCATTCTTATCTTTCAGTGAGTATAAGGAGGAAACTGCAATATATCTCAAGTGTGTTGGGGAATCAGGCCCAGAAGTGAAGTCCATATTCAAGGATGCATGCTGTTAATGTCTTTTGGGGTTTCAAGCACATTTTTAGGCATCTCAAAGGAGCAAAAAGAGTGCAATTCCCAGCTTTCCCAAATGCATATATTAATTTCAGGAGATTCTTTCAGTGAAAAATTCTTACAGTAAGTAGAGATGACATGTTTGTCTGTGTTTATCTGCTGTGCAGCCAAATTACCACCCAGTTATGTTTTTATGATTTGCAACATCATCTGCAAGTCATGAGCAGGAATGTGAGTTCTGTAGGGAGTAGGCAGAATTATAAAACTAGACTAAAGTGAGAAATATTAGTCTGACTTTCTGAGGATCAGTGCCAGTGTTTATCACTTTATATAGGTTTGCTTTGGAGATGTTTGTTTATTCAAAAGGTTTACTCTTTCGCTTTTTAAACTGAGAACAATCTTCAGATGTCTCCATTTTTATTAAAACAAAATATTCGCTTTTTATTGTAGTCAAAATGAAAAACTTGCCAATTCATCACCAAAAAATTAAGCACAGTGTATTTTTTAAGCAAACTCATGACACTACCAAGAGAAGGGAAGCCCACTTATTGTCATAATTAGAAACTTTAGGCAAGTCAAAGCATTATACCAGCATAGAATAAGAAGTCTCTGCTCCAAAGAGCTTGCTACCAAAATACAGGGAGACAAGAAATGCAGGTGTAGAGGCAGGAAAGGGGCAGGTAAGATCAAACAATCTACAGGTCAGTGCTGCCAATAGGGCCAGCAGGCTCTGTGTGCCTGCAGCCTGTTATCAGTGTCTCCTGCTGCCACTGCCACCAGCATGGAGAACTGCATGGAGACAAGCAAATCGTGCACGTTGGACACTGTTCAGTGAGTGATGGAAATGAGCATCACTGGCTGACAGGATGACAGAGCCAGCAAGCCAAAGCTGTCTGAAAGATGATAGGTAAGTTGAAGACAGAGAATTCATCCAGGCTTTTGGAAGGGAAAACCAGCAATATATGTCTGATTTAAGAGAAACGAATGGTGGGGGGTTATCAAAGAATGGGATGCAGGGCAAAAGCACTAAAAGAAATGGGCTGGGAGGGGACAGGATCAAAACAAAATGGGCTTAGACTAAGCTGGACATAGCCATGCTGGCACACATGGATCCTTGGCTGCAACCTTGTGATAATTGCCCTGTGCATTCCACTAATTGAGGTCAGAGAAAGAGGATGTCATGGCAACTGAAACACAAGTCAGAGAGGATCCAGAGGAGGCATTTAGCAGAAAAGGTATTAATAAAGGCCACACTGCAGAGTTAAACAAAGAAGAATCTGTTCATTTAGAGGCCTGATGTGAACACTTGGGAAATCAGAGTCCAAGGTGGTAACAGGCTGGATGATAACCCTAGCAGAAGAGTTTATAAACAAATGGGCATATGGTTTTGCACTTCTGTACATTGAGAAGCACTGATTATACTGCACTGGATTCTGTTCCAGCCTAGGCATTAGGTCGGTTTGATTTTGGTCTTTGTGTGAAGAATTTCAAGTTGCAGTGGGGACAAACTCCTCATAACATCTCTGTTCTCAGTGGTCATTATAGAATCCCAACCAAACCTCAAACACTCTTGTATTCTGTATCAAATCCTGCTTCTCCTTCAACAGCTGGCCCTTTGCCTCAGGTAAGAAACTGTTCACTGAAATCTCTTACAGACTCAGCTAAAATATCCTTTGGCACTTTAAATTTTCACTCATTTCTCAGGCTGTTTTCAGGAAAAAAATCAAATACAATATTTAGAAAATTCAGTGTTAGCGAATGGTCTGTTGGATTCTCCTCATCCTGCCCAAATTCCTGAAAGCATTGGGCACAATGTAGTCCAGAACAGCAAAACAGGGCACCTGCAATAGCTGTGAGTTGCTGAGACTAAAGCTGCAGTCAGTCATAAAGCTGCCTGCTTATTAGTGCAGTAACAGAATTTTCTCCCACCAGTGGCTTGACAATCGTGGCTTGTTGGTTTTCGTGTGTTTTTTTTTTGCTACAGAACCACTGGTGGTATTTCCAGAAACAATAGGATTCCTTTCACAAGGATGTTGTAAGACAAGACATTATGAGCCAGAAAAAATAATTGTATAACCATCAGGGCAGTATATGTATTGACTGTGGATCATTTGCAGACCATAGTGCTGTAATCTAAGGAGAAAGATGACACCTCACTTTTTTTACCTTCTGGTTATCATGAACTATTATTTCTCAGATGTCAGGGTTTTCATTTTGATTGCTGTGTGTGGGTACAAATTGCTTCATATTGCTTAGTCTTTTCATCAGGCCCTTTCCATTACTTTCTTCTCCCTTACCTATCAAGACACTTGTGCAGCCCCTTCCATGAGAGGCTCTAGTCACTGAGTTTTTTCTATTTCAGAAGTAACTATGACATAAGCAGATTAAAGAACAAACAATCAAAACCCAAATGGTACCAATCGTTCTTCCTGTAAGAAGAACCATTCATGCTGACCCAAACCTGGCACTGCTGTCACTGGCCACTGTGTGGCCACCTCTAATGGCAGTCAGTACTTGACTGGGGGGAAAATGCTGGATACAATTTCTCTGCAATTTTATTTCTCACCTCTTCACCAATAATCCTCCTCTTACTGGAGAGCTGGGAAATACACAATTCTGTTGTATCTCTGCATAAGCAAATCTTTCACAATGCCTGCTTCCAGCAAAAATGACAAGGAAGCTTGGAGACTACCATGTGCTGACCCCACGTCAGCCCAACGCAGTTGTCTGTGACAGAGACGTGATATATCAAGGGGAGAACAAAGTTTTCTTTCAGGTTTGTATCTGATTATTGCCTGAAAGATGGGGAGAGTGTTTTTTCTGCAGTGATACAGCAGCTTTTCAATCATTTTTAAAATACATTTTTTCTCTGCCTAAAGTAGGCACTAAACCGCACCAGCACAATCAGTTTTAGTTCATTTATGTGAGAAGGAGAGAGCTTTTATTTGGGAACTGAAAGTAGGGAAGCTTCCAGCTGAAATTATTTGAAAAGACTTTGGGTAACCAAAGTCCCCTGGAGAAGGGCAGGCCTTGCACAGAGGTTAAGCCATAGGAGACAGGAAAGGATGAATCTAAAAGCTCAGTCCACAAATCAAGGTAAGAGGCTTTTTTTGGAGGCACTGCAAATCCAACTTGGCTTGGTGTGGAGAGCTCTTTGTACAACTACTTTGCCTTCAGATGTGATGGGGAAGGACAAAAGGGACAGAGGTGAGCTTTTGAGCTTCCTGGCCTTGAAGCCATAAGCCACTCTGGAAATGGAACTGGGGAAACTAAGGCAGAGCATCTGCTGGATTGTGCCTTGCCATAGAGTGGCAGCCTAATGCCATTTATAGGGATACATTCATAGTGTTGGAGAGACCACTGATGTAATCTCTTCATCGCAGTGGAAAAGATTTTTTTTTATATAAGTCTTAGAAAAAAACCTCATGTTTGCACAAACTTTTCTAAACCATCCTTTCTGGTTTGGCCCTTCTGCACTTGGTCCAGCCCTGGGATTCTCCCTTTCCTGCTGTGGGGCTAAACAGCCCAGTGTTAATGTTTGCTGGCTGCACCCTGCAGTCTGGGCTTCTGCAATTCACCATAGATCTTGGCTACCCTACAAACCTAGAACTGCCTGTGAGGTGAATTATTCACTTCTACAGCAGAGCAGAAATCACATCGATTTGATTTACTGTTTTCTATATTGTCTATTGATTTTTGAGTAGTCCCAAGTGTATGCTCCCATGAAAGGCCATACAGAACTTTGTACTCAGTCTAACAATTTTATTTGCAAAGGGTCTCCTTGCCTTCATGTCCCCATGCCAAGTTGCTGTAGGCATGAAGAACTAAATTTAATTTCTATGATTAATAGGGCCCAAAGAAGATGTATCTTACACAACTCTCTCCCTGCTTTGTTATTTGGGGTGCCAAAATTGCAGTACACTGTCTGCAAACAGCTAAGAAGTGGGAGAGTTCCCACCTGACAGATCTTAGCTGTTAAAAGGCAAAAAGAACACAGATGGCTGAAACCAAATTTTGGTATAAAATGAGCAACCAGTTTTCACTTGCATATCTAAGCAGATAAGCTTGTTGCAGGTACCACTACAAAAGTACATCCCTAAAAATGCTTCTGAGAGAAATGTGTTTTCAGGTGTTGCAGCCACTTCCAAGCAATACCACACCAGACAGCCTGGGCTCCCACTGTACAGCCAGGGACTCGGATTGTGTAGTGTGATACTGCCTTCTGAAAGGCAGACACTGCAAATAGTCAGGCTCTCAAATGAAAAATCAATAGTTCCTCCCTCTACCCCATCACTTACAGGAAGACCTAGCATGTCTAGAGGGCAAGCAGAACATATTTTGAGCATACCACTGTCTTCCCCAAGATGTTTTCAGGAATTATCACCATCATTTTCTACCTCACAGTGGGGAAAAATAAAATCACTCAGCTTACTTGAAATACCCAATGACTTTGCTTTGTGCATTCCTCACTTGTGGTAACTCAAATCCCAGGACCCGTATTTGCACTCAAAGAAGAGTGGGACTTCACTTTTCCCATTTCTCAGTAGTCTATTCCTCTTTCCTCATGCTGGCCTTGGAAACCTGAGTGATCTTTCAAAAAATTTAAGGAAACCCAGGTGAGCCTTTGTAAATATGTCTCGTTGTTGTTAATGCCTAGCTGACCATACCCCCTGTCTTTTAACTCTCCTGACATTTCCCAACAGCAGTCTGTTTATCTTCTAAGCAGCAGATTACCTGTTCTTTCAGTCCACTCTGTGTTCCTGCAGATGAGCTAAAATTTAATTCCACACAGAGCTCCCTGCCAAAGAAGGGGACAATGAGCTCTTTTTCACTCATTGTGAAACAAGTCCTATGCTCATTTGGACTTTAATTAATTTTATCTGGGCATTATCTTTCCCTTTTTTTCTGTTAGACAGTTTTCTCAGTTTCCTGGAAGGGTCCCAGAATCTCTGCTGGTTTTGCCTGTAATTTATAAAAACCCTATGAACAGAAGTAGAGGTTGCATTGGGTCTGGCTGAGATGGAGGTAGTTTTCCCCACTGTGCTGTGCTGCACTGGTATCTGGAAAGGTGTTGCTCACACACCAGTGTTTTGGCTGCAGCTGAGCAGTGCTGGTGCAGCATCAAGACTGTCTCTCCAGCACTCCCCTCTTAACCAGTAGGCTGGGGGTGAGCAAGACCTTGGGAGGGGACATAAGCAGGACAGCTGATCCAACTGACCAGAGGTATATTCCATACTGTACTATGTCTGCTCAGCAATAAATGTTAAGAGAAAGGAGGAAGTGGAGGGCATTTGTTATAACAATGTTTGTCTTCTGGAATTGCTGCTATGCCTATGGAAGCCCTGCTTCCTGGGAAGTGGCTAGTCATCACCTGTTGATGGGAAGTAGAGAGTAAATATTTTCCTTTGCTTCTGCACATAGCCTTTGCTTTTGCTTTATTAAACTACCTTTATCTTGAGCCACAATTTTTTTCCATCTTATTTTTTCCTTCCCCCCCCTCCCCAGCTGTTGGGAGTGACCTGGAAGGAACCTCTTATGGAATGTGGAAAGCACGTGTTGTGAAGCAGGAGAGCCAGGGAAAAA
>JAYRBT010000178.1:8255905-8273766 GCA_036023395.1 Myiotriccus ornatus
AGACCTCCACCTCGGAGGCTAGCGCAAGAACCCCTGACGCTGGTCTGCTCCTTTCCAGGACACCAAAGCCGCGTCACCCAACCAGTCTTGCTGTGGAGGGGAGGGATACAGTAGTTTGGTGGGTACCTGGTGTCCAGCTGAAGTCAGGACTCTAAAACTGGGAAGGCTGTTCTCTAAAACTGGGAAGGCTGTTCTCACCATAGTTCAATGTGGCAGAATTCTGAAAGATTAATTCTGGGCAGGTTTTCTTTTCTCCTGAAGTGACTGGAAGGCAATTCAGACCTTGCCATAAACCAGGTGAACTTCCCACACATAAAATGAGGTCAGAAACATTTGAAAGCTTTAGGATGAGCCAGATGACTTTGGAAAGCACCTGGAGTCACAAACTGATAAGTTTTCTCCGTAGGGCTTCCCAGGAATGCAACAGAGATAAGCTTTTGGTAGAGAATAAACAAGGGAGAGAGAAAGGCCAAATTTTCCTCCAGATCCACAACCCTAACATTCTGATCACTTTAAGTGAAGTAGCCTTACCTATAAAGAAAAAGTCGTCTCAATAAAATACTTGGAACTGTTCTCTCTGGCTTAATGCTGCATATAAAACAAAGCAAACCTGAGAGGAAAAAGTTTTATGACTGATTTGCTATATGTCTTTGTCTGACTTCTTGAGCCCTAGAGACAGAGAATGAGATGTCTTGTACTTCACGCCTTGTGCAGCTCTAGGATGACTCCTCTCCTTCCATGGAAGCTGAGGCATCACATTTAAAACTGGGCAGCTGAATTGCCACTAGCAATTGGCTTCAGTAAAGGATCAGACAACTACCACCATATGAGAACATTTCTACTGGACATGAATCTTAGTGTTAGGGTCCAATTTTCAAAATACTTTCCCCTAGCTTGGAGTTGCTTAGCATTCACAAAAGCAGAGTCCTGAGGTGAAGGAAGGACACCAGAGCAGTAGCCCTCTTTGGACTAGAATGTGCTTCTCACTGGGAATATTTTCTTTCTCTCCTTTTCTGCATATTGTTTCATAATACACTCTCAGAAGCTGCTGAACTAATCAAATTAATCTATCTGGAAAGGCATGTACAACAATGCCACATCTAATGAAGCAAGAAGACACATAGCTTCTGTAATGTCTAAATTACTTTTTAAAAAACCACATTTTTTCCATGATTTGATTACTCTGTGAAACATATTATGGGGTCCCCTAAAAATGCCAAAAAACTGGATGATTCCAGACTAACTGGAAATGAAATATCTTCAGTGCAGTGACTTCTTGCTAAGATGAGAGGAAACAAGAAGTAAGAAAAATGTCATCTGCAACTGAGGGAAAGGGAAAACTTCATGTGCAGGCTGCATGTAAACAGACTGTGTTGGCATTGTCCAAAACTAAGATATAAAGCAGAAAGCTAAGAGGATCTAAGCAAAGAAAATGAGAATGTTGAGTCAAAGATCACATCTGATCCAGTGTTTATGCTTGTCTTGAAGATTGTATGCCTCAAACTTTATGTCTTGTCAGTTTGACAAGATCAGGATGTAACTGTATGCAACTCCTTTGAACATAAAGTTCACACAAATGGGAGATCTCCCATTGTCTCCTTTCTCTTTATGTCAGTCATTTCAGTGTCCTTTCTGCTCCCCTCCCTTGATAAGCTTTATTTGAAGGCACTACGAGCCTGTGCCAGTCTCACACTGTGGCCTTCTGCAATGACACCTCCCGCCTCTTTAGGAGTAAAATGGAAAATTGTCTTCCAAAAAGGTCCTGTCCCTCAAAATGTCCAACACTGTTGTTTGCTGCCTCATCCTTGCAGTGTGCTGCCTGCAAGCACTGTGTGTGCAGGAGCAGAGTGATGGATTTGGAATTCACAACAATGTCTTTTGAAATTTGTACCATTAATGTCACATCCACCATAGCCCTGATATTCACGTGTCTGACATCACACGTAGAGAAGGGGGGAAGAGCACGCTCTAGAAAATTTCTGTAGAATCTCAGACACTGACAGAGCTGGAACTTGTCAGTCCATCAGCCACCTCGGGGTGCAGTTCTGCCACAGCTGGTTTAAATCTGGCTTGGTTGTGTCTACCAGCACGACAGGACACTCCATGGAATACCTTTGCCTTTCATAGCAGGTCTGCTAACAATTATTTTTAAGATCTCAAACTTTGAGGGGCTGTAGCATCTAAGAAGTGTCTCCTCTGGTTAATGTTCAGTGGCCTGGTGACACAAGGCTACCACTGCCTGCCCTTGAATGACTGTCAAGGAAAGGGACTCTGCAGCACTACAGATGAGTGCCTTTCATTAGAGGCACAGATCCTGTTCATGCTAAGAAATGCAATCCCTTTTCCTTCAGATTATGGTTAGGTGCTGCACGTGGTAATTTAAGGACAGGTATGTGGGGAGCGTGTGCAGAGCTGGGGCAATACAGTTCCCACCATTCCTATCACAGCCTTCTCACAAAGGCTTTCCAGTAACAGTTCACACCATCTATTTTTATCCCCAGCTGCAATGGAGCTAATGGCTCGCATCAGAGGCATTTTGATGGCGGGTGGAAGGCCTAAACTCTCTGATATTTAGGCAGCAGTATCTGCTAGAAGAGCTTTTTCACACACTGTGCCTAATTCTCTATTGCAATTAAACTTCACTTTACCCCAGTAATAGGCCTTCAACTGGGAATACAGCAATTCGTGTCTCTTTGCACAATGCAACGTAAAGCAAGATTTGTGTGAATAAAAACCTGCTCTGTGTGCCCTACATAAGACAACTGAAAAAGAAAGCAGGCACCTCTTGAAACAGGGGGATATTTGCTGTTTTCTGCTAAGGTATTTGTGTGGGGTTTGTTTTTGTTTTTTTTGTTTTGGTTTGGTTTGGGGTTTTTTTTAACTAAAGAGCAGAAAAGGATGATGTCAGTGGGTTTTATCCCTATGTTTTGTTTATTTTTAGAAATGGACCAACAAACAACCATGACCTAAATTCTCCAAGACAGAAGTGCACACAAGCACATTGTTAAATATCAGAATGTATTTGAGTTCTGACAATTTCAGCAGAACTGTACACGTTTATCTTCTTTAAAAGCAGACTACAAAAAACTAATTCACCAATACAGTGAAAGTGAACCGTAAGGTCTAATATTTGAGACAGTGAACTCAGCCTTTTAACTTTTTTGTTTTCATACACAGATAATGTGCAAACAGCATTACAATTCAGACATAAATCTGTCAAAGGCAAAAAAGAGATGACAGCACTTTTGAGTGAGCATCAGTTTTATACTGTCATTAAAGGAAAGCTGGAATCAGGATGGAACAAGCTTCAGACTGGGCATGTGCGGACTCTGCCCCCTCCTGTATTTAAATGGAAGCCGCTGCTGCTGCCCTTTGCTAAGCTGAGGATGGACTGAAGCAATCTGAAGCTCCAGTGAGAAACTCTGCACTGGCTCTCACACTGTTCCAAAGAATCTAACAACCTGCTTTGCACACACACACAAAGGTAAACTGGCTGACTTAAATTCAGAGGACAGCTCTTCTTTCTTGGTTTTTGCTTAGATTTTGTTCACCTGAATAATCAGCCCATCCAGAGGGGGATCTCTTGTCCCTCTGAGGAAGCCAACAGCACCAAAATTGTGGAGGCCTTCAATGCGTGGAATGACTCGGAAGCCAATGGCTACACACTCATGGATCTGCCTCTTAGAGCCCCAACAGTAAGTGTTTTCTGTCACTAAAAGCTGTAGCATATAGATAGATCTCTGGCAAGGCTGGCATTTATAGGATTGTAAATGGACATTTAAGGAGCATGTACACATTTAGTGCTGTAATGCAATAATGTACAACATAATAAAAACTCTTAAATCCTCTTTTTATTCCTTTAACTATTTATTTAATGCAGAAAGGACTGCACAAGCAGTGTTTTTCAGCGGAGTTACACGGTTAGAAGGCAGAAAGGAATGGCTAATGGCAAAGTGCATCGAATACGTTGCAATCTGTCAAAACGTTCTTGTACATTAAACAGCTGTTAGCAGTTCAAACACAGTGCTCTCTTGTGTTATTGTTCAGGATGGAAATCCCCATCATTTCTGTAATAATCTGTAAGTACACTAGAGTGCTTATGTTATGGTAAATGGTAAAAGAGTTGTTATGTGAAGTTGCCCAAGATTTTCAGAAATTTTTCCCAGGTAAGTCCTTTCAAAGCTCTTTCTCAGTTTTCAAATACTAAAGGGAAAGAAAACTTCCTTGGAAGTGTGCAGATAGGAATCTGTTGTGATGACACTTCAGGATGGAATTTTTGGGGTTTACTAAAAATATTCTCCATCCGACCCCAAAAGTCTGAACCAAAGGAGTTCAGAGGTCCTCTGCCTGTTTTTGTCCCTCAGTATGCTATTAGAACTACAAAGTTGTGTTCACCTGCTGTCTATACAAAAGTCTGTTTAAAAGTACAGAATAAAAATGTGACCCAACCTAATTTTCAAAGTTTTTAAAATCTAATTTTAATAAAACCTGGATGTGTGAAGTGTATTACGGAAGAAATGAACAGAGAAGTGTCCTGAGCCAAGGCAATTACACTCTAAATTAGATGGATAACACTTGAAAGAGGCTACCAGAACATAGCAGGGAGACAAAAATGGACTGGAGAGGGCATGGCAAAATGGAAAAGGATTCTGGGGACAGAGTGATTTACATTGGAAAATTAAAAATTGATCTTTTACTTATTCTGCTGAAAGATTTAATTAGCTGTCTGTTTCCCCTCCCTAGGTCAAGTGCCTGTATTTCCAAACTTCTGTGTTTCAATTTGACACATAAAACTGGTTTAAGAGAGTTTCAGGACTGAAAGCAGTATGTGCTGCTTGTGGCTGAGATTAAATCTGGAAGATAGGATACAAAATCTACTACCCAAATTGCTCAACAAGACAAACGTCATCCATGGAAAGCCCTGCTGTCTACTGGAAAGAGGGCTTAGCAGTCAGCGTCACCCTGCTGAAACCGTAATTGAGGTGGGATTACACTCCTGTCTGTGCTGCCTGTCATCACAGAGCAAGTGGCTACAGAGCCAAGCTCAGAAATCAGAGCAAGGACCTGTAAAGAAAAATGAGTGCTCTCAGTTGTTTGAGGCCTCTCGTGGGTAGGCAGTACAAACACCACACAAGAAACCCCAGGAAATTATAGTATTTCTGATTTGATAATTTTTCTAACCTATATAATTTGCTGTAATGTAAAAGGCCTAACACATTGGTTGTGTAAGTCATACTGTGTAAATAAGCAGCTTCCTTACCTGTATTTGTAGGAAAATTAAGAACAAAGGAACCTGTTATATTGCCAAAGTCAGACTGCCAAAACTTGCATGTGTTTTGGAACTGGGCTTTACTCCATTAAAACATTAATTCTGCAAAACCAATGCCTACAGTTTCAAGTCAGATGAATTCAAAAAAGCAACAGCATAGCAGTCCTATAAGTCCCTATTTCCTTTTCCTTTTCCCTTTCGTTGTCTTGTTTTACACCAAATCAGATACAATCCATCTGCCATGTTCAGGCAGAAGTAGCTGAAAAAATGTCCTTGTCGTAGTATTTCTGTTCCTGGCTTTGGAATTGTCTTGACAAACTTCACGGTGAAATACAAGTTCTGCCCTACGTGCCCTAACGAATCTGCCCTGTGGCTGATTAATTTTTACCCCTTCTCTGCTTGCACTAAGCCTTAGCAGGAGGGTCTGTGCTCTGCTCTCTTCCTAAAGGAGGCTGGCTCCTCAGATTGTCCCTCCTGGAAGAACTCTGCCTCCCACAGTAAGCAGCAGTGGCAGCAGGCCATAAATAGAGAATAATGAGGCTCCATATTGTGCTGCAGCCTCCACAGACAAGGCCAGAACAGCAAGGACTTAGACATATTTATCTATAACACATTCATTTTTCTCCACACTCCTGAAAAGCATCTCAAGTTTACAAGCCTCAGTCAAATTTACTGAAAGGCAACTGAAAACACAGTTCTGTTTTAGCTGTTTTGTTGTCGGCAGTAGACAAACATTCCTTTAGGGAGAACAGTGAGCATTTTAAGAAGGCAAACTGCATTAAACATAACTGTTTCCCTCCATTCTAGTGTTTCCACAAGGGGACTCTTAGACCTGCTGGAAGGAAACACACTAACATAGAGCAACTTCATAACTTCTTGACACTGCAGCAATTGAGGCAAATGACAGAACAGGATTTAGCAATGGATTACACGTATATATGGAGAATAAAAATATTCTACACTAAGATTATCCTTTCAAAGGCTTAATAAACCCCATTTTAGGGTACAAACCAATTACTAAGAACACTTAAAATAAAATTCCCACATCACTGTTCATTCTGCATATTTCACATCTCTATGAAGCCCAGTCATGGCTAAAGGCAGGATAGTGTTTTGTCAGGAATGCTCATCTGAATTGGTTAACCAGAGCAAAATTATTTATTGATTCTGCAAATGATAGTCTAAATAAATAATAAATGACATGTCTTTCAAAGATTAAACCCCAAAATTCTTACACAGCTCTAGCAATAGGCCTGTTTTCATACACACCCAAACAAAAGTATAAAACCTGCTTTTAACCTGTGAAAGGTTGAGAGAGCTGGTTTTGTTGAGCCTGCAGAAGAGGAGGCTTTGAGGAGACCTTAGCAGTCTTTCAGTACCTGAAGGGGATCTACAAGAGGGAATTTTTACAAGGACACAGTAATAGGACAAGGGGAAATGGCTGCAAACTGAAGGTTTAAATTAGATATTAGGAAGAAATTCCTTACTGTGAGGGTGTGAGGCCCTGGAACGGGTTGCCCAGCAAAGCTGTGGCTGCCCCATCCCTGGAAGTGTTCAAGGCCAGGCTGGATGGGGCTCTGAGCAACCTGGTCTAGTGGAAGGTGTCCCTGCCCATGGCAGGGAGTTTGGAACTGGATATTCTTTAAGGTCCTTTCCAACCTAAACCATTCTGTGTTTCTCTGAACACCCCCAAGTCCTTCTCCCAAGGGCTGCACTCAATCCATTCCTTGCCCAGCCTGGTGTCATCAGCAAACCTGCTGAGGGTGCACTGATCCCACTGTCCCTGTCACTGACAAAGATGTTGAACAGCACCAGTCTCAGTACCAACACCTTCCTTGTGAGGTGTTTATAGAAAGAAGGCTGAGTAGAAAAACAAGGCAACAATGCTGTGTATTATCACTGCAATACTCAGAGTATTCTCACAGGACAATTGCAACAATAATGATTGCAACAGTAGGATTTTTATTCTCCCCTTCCAACCAAGTGCTGTGGGATGACAACAGAAGACAGAACAAACAAGGCTGATACACTGAAGAAACTGAATAGAGAAAAGCTTTGGGAATTAACTGATTTCTTGATTATCCTGCTGACCTGATTTTCTCAAGTATTATCTTTTTCTCCCGTCCTTTCTTTTGATATTCAATTCCAATAGAAATTAGAGAGCTGAACTTGAGACAGACACATGTTTTTGTCTTCTAGAAAGGAAGCTGTAGGTATGCAATTTATTGATGAATTTGTACTCCTTGAGCCTGATCTAATGCCTTCTTGGTTAACTAGTACCCTTCTTTGGCTTAAAGAATCATAGAATCAGACTTGTGTTTCCAATAAAAATAGTGAAAATAATTTTTTTAACAATTGACTTTTTCCTTTTAGAGAACAGCCAGAGTTGTACCCTCTGCTAAAAATCCAAGTCCTAAAGAAGTCCACGCTAAAATGCTAATTTATTCTGCCACAGACCTCTTTTTTTGCCCTTATATTTAGTATAATTTATGTCCTTTAACTGCTCCAGTATAAATATTACTCCTTTATTTTTCCCACACTTTACATTTTATTGACTCTGAACTTGTTTCACTTGTGAATGTCATTTCAGTCTTCTACTTTCCCTTAAGTAACCTTGCCTCTCTTGTGACTTCTCTGTGTATTTATATGTCTTTTAATTTTTTCTTGTCCTTAGTGCCCCAAAAATTTAATTCAATTTAATGCCATTTTAATCTGTTTTTTTCTAGCCAAAACAAGCTCCTTTAGTTGGTTCATTTCTATTACATTGATCCAGTTCTGACTAAATGGGTAGCTACAGGGAAAAAACATCAGGAATTTCCATTCCATTAATAATCATAGTCAGCCCTCTGTAGAACAGCAGTTTAAAAATTTTCTAGCCACAAGGCTAAGGAGAAATTAAACCAACCCAAACCAAAGAACACCTGATCTCATTTACTTAAAACAGTTTTATCTCAGACTCTCCCTATCCACTTGCTATTAGTATGGGATTATTTCTGTTAGTTTACTGGCAGTGTGTTGAGCCCAGCAATTTCCACCTAGGCAAGGTTCCCACTGATACTGATGAGCACTTTGCTGCAGGAACCTGAGCAATAAATGCCATGATACTGTCATCCAGTTAGTGTACTAACCTTAACATTCTTCTCCAATCACCATAACAGCCAGAGCTATGTTTTCTCTCTCTAAGATCAGAGTATTTGTCCAGCATTTCATTGCTGCTAATGTAGGAACCCAGGGAGTGCACTCCAGTTGTTGAGGATTGCTGCGGGCAGATCTTCAGCATGCAAAGCCCAACCTCACAGATGTATTCAGAAGTAATATCCACGATCTCTGTTGTGTACAAATACCCATTTCCTTTGTCAGCTGGGGTTTTGCCAAAGGCATTTCTGATGAGTTGCACTCTAACAGTGAATGCCAACTACCACACAACTGTAGCATAAAAGGCAGAGCTTCATATCAACCTCTGTGCACTTTCCTCCTTTCCTGCCAGCAGCCTTCCTTCTCCTGTAAAGGACTGACTGCACATGACAGCTGTGCCCCCACCTGCCAGTACCTATGATTGGAGAGAACATATCCAGCCTCACAGCACGACTGAAGTTTGGTACAGGCACAGACCTTGATGTAGGCAATTCCCTTGTCCTGGGTCCTGGGCCACAGCCAAGCTGACAGTATTCACAGGAGGGAGGCTACAAAAGAGTCAAAGTATTTCCTGGCCTTTTCACTGTGCTGGTGTGACTCTGGAAGCTCAGTAGCTGAGGAATGCCATGGCTGCAGCTTGCAGGCTTAGGCCACGAGCAGTGGTCATGGCACGCCACTTCAGAGTGAGTGGCCACCCTTGATGAGAAGAGCCTGGCTATGAAGAAGTTGCGGATGAGTGAGGATGTGACCTGGTATTTTTCAAGACTCCACTAGCTGGTTGAAGCTGATGCCAAGAGGTGTTTAGGACACTGGCAGTTGCACAGAGGTGAGTGTTTAAGTGTTTAAGTCTCCTCGCCTGACCTTATGCCAAAAGGCGGCAGAACAGGAATAGTTTGGACAGCTATTATTTTCTTCAGTTTCTATCAAGTCATCCTGCTTCACAGACAGCAAAATACTTTTATTCAGTGCAGAGCAAACCCAGAACTGGTGTGGAAACCAGGCATAAGGTATACAGGGTTTGTGTTTTAGTTTTCCTGATCCTTAATTTAGTTTCCAAAAGACTCTTGTTTATCACTGTCAGGCTTTTGGTAATCAGCTCTTGAGGGCAGCTTGCAATTCAGTGGGAGAAATGCAATAGCCATGCTGCTAAAGGAGTGAACGCCTAGTTCTCCATAGATCATTTCTACTTAATTGGAGTCTATCCAGTGATATCATAGGACAACAGAAATCACACTTCACAAGTACAGAAACTTTCCTGAAATGAAAACTATAGAAAGCTTGCTTGTTAAATACTGCAATCCTTGATGTCAAATGCAATGAAATGGGTCCCTTCCTGTGTCTTTTTCTCTCCTCTATATTCTTATCTTTCTTTTGAGGGAGAAAAGGTTGCTTTTCTGAACAAAAATTCGAAATAGACAGCAAACATATAAAACACCCTTTGCACTGCTGATGGCATATTTATTCCCTGGGGATTATCAACAGTAATTGTACTTTGAAAGCCATTAGTTTATTCTGACTTTTTTTGCTTGGTGTCTTTTTGCATTCTGGACCGTTTCCTCTTCCAGAGAAGCACATGCCAGCTTATTCTGACATCTGGCAATATACCTATGACCTCTTGTTTGCTCCATAGAAAATGACAGTGCAAGATGTTCCTGATGCCTTTCCTACAGTGGATGTCCCAGACCATGCCCATTATACGATTGGAATAGTCATTCTTATAGTGGGGATCACAGGAACTCTGGGTAATTCCCTGGTCTTCTATGCTTTCTGCAGGTATCTTTCTTTTGAATGTCTTTTTAAATATTCAAATACAAGAATGTTAACCATACCTTGTGCTCTGCAAACACGGCGCAGACATTCTATCAGACTGCTCTGCAGGCACAGCAAAATGCACCAGGAGTCATTGCTGTAGGAAAAGAGGTGGCAACCTGCCATTTCCCTCTGACTTCCCCTCATTTAACCACAGCCATAGCAACATGGTTAGCAAAACTCCCAAGAATCACCCCTCTATGCCAAGCAGTAGAAAAGCAGCCAAAGCAGAAACATTCATTTTTTTTCTACTGCTTGAACTGTGTCTGCACTGGACTGATGGGTTGGTTTGCACATCTGTATCCCACAGTCCCTATTTTTGATGCTTCCTTCTTCGTGCTTCTGATTACTCAGATTCTTTTCCCCCTCTGTTCCTTGGTGGACATGCCCCATTTTTTTTCACATTTTCTAACACTTGGCTTGTTTCCTTTCAACTAAAGCCACATTCCAACTCTTATGTCTGAGGGAAATTTGTTCTCTGACAACAACGTGATGTGCCTACCATGTCCACCCGTGTCTGCTTTGTCACTGAGGCAGAGCATTGGCATGATGTCCAGGCCAGTGAGCTTCTACTGTGTGATTGGTTGTCAGGCACTAATGTAGTAAACCAAAATAAGAGCAATTACATGATAATTTGGCTGGGTTAACTTGGATCACTGGAGGAAAGTAGTGTGGGTCTCAAGCCTATGTTTATGGGGTGCATTAAATGTTAGATTTCTGCATGTGCATTCCAAGTAGATACCGACACTTAAGTGTGAATGACAATGGCCTTAAGAACAGGAAAGGGTTGGAATGCAGGTCGGATATGCAAGGATGAAGTACATGTTCTGGCTTAGCTCTTTGCTGGTCCCATACGGGAAATCCAGTCACAGCAGTTGCAGTTTCACTGGAGGACACAGCTTGTCTTCACTTGAAGGTGTTATGAAAACAGAAAGGGATACTGATAGCCAAGTAACAAGTACATCAGAAATTCAGAGAACACTTCAGGTGCTTACAAAGCAGTCTCAAGTAATGACAAACAGTAAACCAGCCATTACTGTTTCTATTACAGCCTGAAACAGAAATATGTTCAGTAATTTTGCAGACTACGGAACAAATACACACAGCCCATAAGCACCTACCAATAATATCTCCTTCTTCCTAAACTGACAGAAAGGGGACAGTAGTTCTAGTGATTGATTCTGGACTGGTGCAAAGAACCATCATTTATTCAGGCCATTTTTAATTGTGTCTAAGACTGAAAACTCAGAAAGGAGCTAAAAAGTTACACTGAGCCCCAGAGTGAGGAACTCTCCATTGAGTTTTTATGTGTATTCTTTAAAACACTGCACTATAATACTGAGACTAACACACACAGGCAGGATGCACTGAAGGCTGGCTATGGCTCTCTTTAAAGTCTCTGTCCAGCCAGTGAGATGAGCGTCACAGAGAAGAACCAATGTAAAACAAAATGCTTCATATGCTACATAGTGAGTTTGCTTAACCCCTGTATTTAGAAGTCACCGTTGATCTTATCAGCAGTGAAAATGCACTCCCTTCTCCTGCTTAGCACAACCCAGATCCAAAAATCCATACTGTACATCGACTAATTTCCTGTTAATCGTGGACATGCAGTGCACTGGGTTAAAATATTTAAAGAACAATATGATTTATCCCCATCACTGAGCTGGTTATCAAAACAATCCTTTAAAGTGCACTGGAGTATAAGGGTGTAAAACTGAGCCTTGCTTGTGTTCACACATGAGGGAAATGAGAAGCACTCTGCTGTAGCTTATTGTGTAGCATTGATATTTGTGAAGCTGCCAAGGCTCACAGGGAAGAGTAACAGCACAATTAATAGTGGAGGAATGTTCAGCAACATCTTTTCTGCTCTTTTTAGGACTAGGAGCCTTCAGACTCCAGCCAACATGCTCATCATCAATCTGGCTATAAGTGACCTCCTGATGTCCATTACACAGTCTCCAGTTTTTTTCATCAACAGCCTCCACAAACGCTGGATTTTTGGTGAGAAAGGTTTGTATATATTCTTTCTAATATATCACTATTTATGTTCTTACCATAGTGGCAGTTAATCTATTTCCTTATCCTCAGGTACTCTTGCAATGTTGAGAACATTTATCAACATCATTTCAATGTTGACATAAATTTCTTTGAATGTTTTTGTCTGTGTGCAATAAATACATTCCCCACCAGGAGAGTAAAATTACACGAGACAGATACAGAGGCAGCACTGGCAATGTGAGGCACAGCACTAGTCTCCCTGCCAACATTCTTCCCCAGTCATCTCAGGACCCAGTTACTTTGTCCTATGACAAAGAAGCAATGCCCCTCAGCACACCAGCTTAAAAGCTTTTCTAAATAACCTGCTCTGGGCCTTGCACTTGTCAAAGGGAGGCAAGAAAGGCTGGAAAACGTGAGTTTTCACAACAGTAAATATTAACTGAACACTTCCTGTCTAGTAATAAAATGTGGAATGAAGGTGCTTTCATTCTTCCTATATAACTGTTGTAAGAGGAAGACTCATCTTTGCCTCTTGAACAGGTATTGGCAGAGAGTATTACTTCCCAGAAGTCAGGGGAGTAAAGTTGCTATTTTGACCTCTGATGACCAAAAATGTATTTTTTTAGTTCCATTAGGTGTTCATTTGCATACATGTTAAAATAAAAACCTAATCCGAACTACTGCCTTTAATCGTTAGGTTGTTTGAGCAATTAAATTCACTCATTAATATATTCATAGTCTGAATATTTACTTCAGAAAAATTGCTCATTAATATATTCATAGTCTGCGTATTTACTTCAGTTCTGCTGACCTTGAGATATGAATTGTTCCATGATACCAAAACAACTAAAACCCATTGTTAAGCAAAACAGCTGTTTCAGTGGGAGTTGCAGTAAAGTTGGACTTAAGCAAGATATTGACAGCTGAAATGATCCCTCTAGAAACATCAGAAATCAATGAGTGAAGATATGTTAAGTATCACTGTCTCCAGCAATTGAAGCAAACAAAATCTTTGAAGTTTATCTCCATGGATAATGTAATTAGCAAGACAGACAGCAGCTTTGAAATAGCATTATAACTGCAGGAAATCTGAAGTTTCATTGCTTTACAAATTCCGGAAGACATTATTTCATAAGAAACACAGACTTGAACTCTCCCATAAATTAATTAGCATGGGCAGATTAATTTCACTGCTACTTCTGTCATCTTCATTGAAAGGCTGTGAGCTGTATGCCTTCTGTGGAGCTCTCTTTGGCATTACATCTATGATCACTTTGATGGTGATTGCCTTGGACAGATATTTTGTCATCACAAAACCTCTGGCTTCTGTTGGAGTGACATCTAAGAAGAAGGCCCTAATAATCCTCGTAGGAGTCTGGCTGTACTCTTTGGCTTGGAGTCTCCCACCCTTCTTTGGATGGAGTAAGTGAAATGGAATAAAACTTTTTTGCCCTCATAGCATTGGATTAAAGACCAGTTACAGGCACAGGAGAGGGTTGAATTAATGGCTTGCATATTAGTCTTGAGTAAATCAACTTGAAAAAGAACCTGATGAAATACATGTTGAAACTGAAGATCTCTAATTAAAAAAAAAAATCCAGTGTGTATTACAGAATATTATATGACAATGGCACTTTCTCTTAAGCAGATAAAGAACAGCAGATAAATTCACGACCAGAATTTATGAAGAAGGTGCCTATTATCCCATGCTTACTTCTGTTGAACCAAACTCAACAATATAAAAGTGAAATAAATGTATTTGTGTTATTTCTCAAGACTTTTTTATCCTCAAAGGTTCTGTGTAAGACAGTAGTCAATCTAATTTTCTTTAGAAGAGGAATACAGGCTGAGCATTTTGTGCAAGTACATCTTTAGTAAGTCTTGACTGTGTTCCAGATGGACAAATTGCACTAGGTGTTGTCCACGTTCTCCATTCAGTGATTGGTTGTCACTAAGGCTTCCAATAAGGATGGCATTTAGTAATAACTAAAATGCTTCTGTGAATGTGGACTTTACACCTGCAAATTGGAACACTCGTACAACACCTTGATCCTTGCAATGTGTAACAGAGAGTTTCTGTTATTCTTCCTCATTTGAATCTGCCTCACTACCATTAATTTATTTCCTGTGAGTCACCAGCTTCAGTCAGTAAGTTACAATGAACTCACCGTTCAAAACCCCAGCCCGTTATTATGCTCCCTAATTCCACACAAGAATGTGTCTGCTCAGCTGAGGTGAGAACACAGAGATGTTTGACTTTACTAAAGGATGTTGCAACCAACTCAGTTACTGAGCAGAATTTCAGCAGAGTTTTGTTATTGTCATATTATTGTCATCCTGGTCCCCCATAAACATGAAGCATGTTTACGCAGTACTGGCAGAAGCAGCCTTTGGTTGAGTGAGGAGCTGTTAGAACAACAAAATGACAATATAGTCATAGATTCTAGATTCTTAATTGGAGAAGGTGGAATAATTGCTTGAAGGGTGTTGTTATCTTTTAATTAGATTCTAATAGTGCCCCCAGTATGAACTCTCACACTGTAATTAGATGCATTTGAGAACATCTGGTGCAATATTTTTAAGAGTTGAACAGAAAATATCAGTGTAAACAGTGGAAATTAAAATTCAAAGGTAAAAAGACATTGCTATTATCAATTTATTTACTGAACATTTGGCAGAGTTCTTTTAAATAGATTGCATTTTATTTCATGCAGAACATTAGGTATGTATGATTTTTTTTTACTTGTACTCAGCTTTACTCCATGATAAAATTAATTTGATCCACACAGTAAATCTTCTCCTTTGCCCAGTAAATTTCTCTTACCTGCACGAGCTTAAAAAAGCGGTAGCTGTAGCAATTGGTTTAACTCCTTGGGAAGACAGGAAATGGAGATACTTAAAAACAAATACAGGTCTGGTGCAAGACCCAGTAAGTATTTGGAGAGATGCCCCTTGACTATGATAAGCTTGAAACAATATTCAAGAACTGAAGCAAAATCATTCAGCTTTCGGATGCCTTAGACTGCTAAACATGAATACAATAGGACAACAGACTAAAAGAAAATAGAGAGGTGCTTTACATGAAGAATTGTTCATCCTTTTAAACTCTTTTTGCCTTTCAGAGAATAGGACTAAAGCCCATGTTATTCTGAGTACCTTTCTCTAATTTCAGCACTCAGGATGACTTCGTGATTTATGGCTTCTCCTGCCTTTCTTGTTAGGTGCATATGTTCCTGAGGGGCTGCTGACTTCCTGTTCCTGGGACTACATGACTTTCACACCATCAGTCCGTGCCTACACGATGTTGCTTTTCTGCTCTGTCTTTGTCATTCCTTTGATTGCCATCATATACAGCTATGTCTTTATATTTGAGGCTATCAAAAAGGCCAACAAGTAAGTAGCCAAGAATCTCAAATTTCTATCCTTCTGTTTAAGCGACTGTTTATTTCCTTAAAACAAAGAATAAGAGAAAGAATGGAAGAAAATTGGGAAGTTTTTCACTTTTATTTTGTATGCACAACTGAGACAGGCAACTAGACAAGAGTTCTGTCAGTAGTCAACGTGGTAAGAAGTATGATCCTTAGAAGTGCCATTTCTGAATTTAAGCCAGAGCTGCTCAAGTATATTATCTAATGACATGGAAAAGGGTACAGAAATTAACCAACCATAAGAAACACAAAAGGGACATCAGAGACACCTAACAACAGTGTATTCTAACTATTCCACAGAAAAATAGATGGAACTGAACTACAAATTCCTTGTTTAGACAAAGGGTGACAAGGAGATAAAACATTTAATCACTGGTCTCTGAAACAAAGAAACTATAGCAGTAAAAATCAAGGCCAGCCTGGCACTACGTGTGTAACCTGCAGGAATCTGTCCTGTCTGTACCAGCATGTCTGGCCACTTAGCTCAGAAGTGCAAAGGGACAGCCAGGGAGCCAAATCAGACCCCGGCGAGCAAAGACTCCTCTAACTGTCTTTAACATAGTGTTATTCAACTGGATTGAATACCTGTTTTATGGGGAAATTCTACTGGTACAGGACTGTTTTGTTCACCAAAGCACACGTGAATTTTGCCACTGATAAGTGCAACACAAGTGCATTGGGTTGTGAAGGACCAGTCACATACATTAGCAGGCAGTAAAAGTGAATGAGTTTTAACCTAAAGTAGCAGAAGACTAATTGCTGCCCTACTTCATGAAGCTATTTGCTCAATTACCTACTTTTGTTTCTTGCTGTTGTGTTTATTTCCTCTAGGTCTGTTCAGACATTTGGAAGCAAACATGGAAGTAAAGAGTTCCAGAAACAGTATCAGAGGATGAAAAATGAGTGGAAGATGGCCAAAATTGCACTGATTGTCATCTTGCTTTTTGTCATTTCCTGGTCACCATACTCTGTTGTTGCTCTGGTAGCTTTTTCTGGGTAATTATAAATGTATCAGCAAAGGAATATTCAGTGAAAGCAAAAGCTATGAAATTGTAAAAGACAGATGAAAGTCAAAGCTACTTGTCAAGTTTAATGTCTGAAGTGTGTCCAAAAGATTCACACATTTAGGAGTGATATTTAACAAACAGGACACATGCTGACTGTGATTTTTTTTCTTATTTTGACTTTAAGAAAAGTAAAAATAAAAAAGCAAAAGAGAGAAAGGAAACAGGAATGTTATTAATGTTATTATTGGCAACATAAACTACCATGCTGAAGACTTCTGAATGCAGATTCTCTATGCTAGGATATTTGAACTATCTCAACTTTATTTAGCACCAAAGTGCTAAACAGAGGGCCCCAAAAGATCCACCTAGGGGGTTATTCTCTTTTCTTTCTCCACTTCTTCTACTTACAAAAGTCTATTCATTTTGTCATGTTACATGAAACTGCTGAAATTCCTTCCATGTATGAGCAAGTTCAAAATTAGTAAGTACTTGCATTGGGAGCTTTTTGATGCCGGATATAAAAGATCCTAAATATAAATCAACAAAGCACGTTCTTCATCTGTTTGATTGTCAGCATTTTATACAGCAATTTCAACAGAAGCATGATAGTATTAAAACAGTATCTGCACACAGCTTGACACCAGACTATAGTTGGTACAATCCAGGCACTAGTAATGGATTGGGAGTCCAGATGCCTTTGCTCTGTGTGGTTATTTCTCCCACATTAATGTGTGGATTTTCCTGTGCTTCAGTTCAGCCTCTGTAAAATGTGTGACTATCTGCTATAGGAAGGCTTGGCACCTGCAAAACCTCAAGTGGAAGATTCCTATGACAGTACCAAAAACTTCTCTTTGTATTTTTCAAGTCAGAAATAAAAAGTAGGTTTTCCTAAAATTGACTAAAATGGCTTAGGAAGGCAGTTTCCTAAACCTAGCCCTTCTGAAATCTTCTTGAAATCATAGGTTTAAGATGAAAAAATACTGAGAGAATTGTCCCTTTATATCCAGAAGGGTAATTCCAAGCAGCAGCAAACGTTTTCTCCATGAAGGAAAACAAATTCCTCACCTGAAAATGCAAATCCTTAGGATGTGTCCTAGTGTCCCATTTCCTGTCCTGAAAATGCAAATCCTTAGGATGCGGAGGATTGGACAGAGAAACGGCAAAAATGGAGAAAAATCTATAAGGAGTACGGGGCGGAGAGCACAGTTTGAT
>JAYRBT010000178.1:8274138-8294847 GCA_036023395.1 Myiotriccus ornatus
TTTTTCCTGGGGATCTAGCACAGAGACAAGAACCCCTTTGGTGCTGCGTGTCCCATCTCCACATCGGACTGCGGCATTAGGATGTGTCCTAGTGTCCCATTTCCTGTCAAACAGGGACTTAGGTACTGGATATCTACCACTGGTGATATGTGAAGAGTCAGACACTGAGGAAGAGCAAGGAGACAGAAATGCAGCACAGCTACCTTACAATACTCTGAGAGATCTAAAGAGAAATAAATCAGGAGATGCTTTTAGCTAACCATTTTAGCTACATAGAACTGCCAGGCTGTCCTGTGTTATTCAGCATCCACCTTAGGAGAAGCAAATCTGCCTTAGGAGGATGAAATGCTTGCTGAACTTGACTTCTACTCCCTGTCTCACACTCACAAAAATCTGAACAAATGGACATTTTTATAACTGTTCTTTATAACCCTACTGACATACTGAAGAGCATTTGCAAATTTTGCTCATGAAGACTTTCCCTTCACTGTTTAGTTCAGAAAAATACTTCCCCTTCACTTTTCATTATCAGGCAAAAAAATAAATTGAATAGAAGTAGATTCATCCGTTATCTTTACATATAATGCCTCATTCTGCATACCTCTTCAGTGACATATTACTCAGCAGGTGTATCTGCTGAGTTTAGAACAGATAGATCCCCTGGTGACTGCACATTCACTTCTTGAAGGCTGACATTGTCCCTGGGCTAAACACCATGGGAATTACCACCACCCTGAGTCACAGCAGTGAAGTGCTGCAAGAGAAGCCCCAAGAAAATCGTATTTCTCAGAAATGCAATTAGACTGATGTTGATCTTTACAGGCAAAGGATGTAAAATTTGTTCTCTCACTGTTTGGGGACAGAAGTCCCCTTTACCCTCTCTCTGTAATGCTAATAAAGCATTGTCTTGCCAGTGTATATCTGCATAGACCATACAGAACCCAACACTAAATATATGATGTATTTGCATTACTCTAGGTATTCCCATGCCCTAACACCCTTCATGAACTCCATACCAGCTGTGATTGCCAAAGCTTCTGTCATCCATAACCCCATCGTTTATGCCATCACTCACCCCAAATACAGGTAAGTTTGGTCTTACAAGCTACGTTTAATACAGCAAAGAAAATCTGAGAGTAACTTTGTCACTTTTAGAACTAGCACCTGAACTCTCCCTCACCTGCTCATTTTAACTCTGGAGGACAGCCTTGCCCTCCACGAGAGAACTTCTCAATGCCATGTATATATCAGTGGCATTTGTACTTGGAAAAAATTACTATGCAGGTGGGAGTTAGAGATGTTTATGGATACTGATCTGTATTTACCTATTACACAATGAAAGATGGAAACCTTTCCACCTCAAAGGAAAGCACCATAAATTTTTTAACTATCTTCATGGGAGAGGAAAGCTGGGCAAGAGTTTCCTTATGTGGCAGACGAGCAAGGTAATACTGTAATATAAGTGCACATTTTGTACAACTCTAGAGATAGCCAGCAAACAGATGTGTAAGAGGAAGCTGGAATAGCTGCTTAGGGGAAGATTAAAATAATTAATTATGTGGGACTTCTGTGAGGTTCAGTTTAAAGGGACAGAATTTTATTTCTGCCCTGATTAAGCTGAAAGCAGATAAAACATAATTTTAATAGCTTCCTTCAGTTCCAAGAGTTATATTTTAATGCCCTTATCCTTGCCAAGCAATAAATTTGAGTTCTGGAGAACACTACAAATAAGTGATCTTGCAGGGTGATTGTAGATGAGATATCTGATATCTGGAAAACTCTTTTAATACCCACTAATTTTCCAGTCCATGCAGCATTAGTTCATCTCTCTGAATAAATGCATTGTTTATGATTTTTACTGAATGTTTGTGCTGACAGAAAAAAAATCTGACTGGTTCTACCTCTTATCCATTAGAAGAGCCATTGCAACACATGTTCCTTGCCTTGGATCCCTACTGAGAGTTTCTCCCAGAGACTCACGGTCTTCCAGCAGTTATCACTCCTCCAGACGAGCCACCATAACCAGCCAGTCTTCTGAGACAAGTGGGCTGCAGAAAGGAACAAGGAGACTGTCTTCTCTCTCTGACAGTGAATCAGTAAGGGAGACACTTCCCATGCACCCATTTTTAATTGCAAAGTAATTCATTTTCATATAGAGTCATGCCAAGTGGTAGATTCTCCAGATGAAATGCATCACAGTGCTCATGACAAGAGCTCCAGAGAAGGTGGAGGGACAAACTGAAATAAAAGACAGAAGGATGAAGTGTAAAAGAATGTAGATCACTGTAGCTTGGTGGTTGGTGACACTGAAGGAAGAGCGGAAAGACGGAACAACAGGAATTTTAGAAAGTAAGGGAAGCTTGGGGTCAGAGCGCCTTTGGAAACCTGACCACACTTCCAGGCTGCACTTGTCTGACTGCAGGTTTGCAGTCTGGACACACACAAAACAAACTGCTCATCACTGGGTAGTTCTCTAGTGAAAGCAAGATTGTAATGGAACAGATAATGCTTTCTGAAAGTGTGATGTATTTGGAAACATATTAATCATCACATTTAGACAAATCAGTAAAACCATTACAGAATCTTTCTCACAGAAGACCTCAACAGCTTGCTGCTGCCAGTCTAAGTGGAACCAAATGTTCTGCACAGCAGCTGAGAACAGGGCAAATATTTGGCATCCCAGGCTCTCTCCTCCAACCCAAAGTTACTTTACTAAGTCATAAACCACATTCAATAGTTCATTCAATTCTTTTTCACAGTTCAGATAATGATTGTATCTAATCCAGATAACTGCTGAATTCTGACAGTTATTTCCAACAGTGACATCTCTATTTCTTTGCACTCTCTATTCTTCTGACTTCTCGGTCCAATAAAAATGAAATTTTTCTGGCTAGTGGCCACAATTCAGGTAGAAGGCTTTAAAACTGGCTAATAGAAAATTGACATTTTTATATTGCATCTCTTAGACTGTGAATCCTGATTCTTAAAAAACCAACAGACTCCTTCGGTAAGACTGTGTGTTCTTCTACTACTGCCAGTGCTGGGGAAGGGGAACCACACAAACAATTCATTTTGCTTAGGAAAGCAACTCTTAATACTCAGAGTAGAACAATGGAATGGAGAATAAAAATTCCCCAAAGTAAAAAATTCTAAGCAATTGGCATCTTTCACTCTGGAATTTTCTATAGCCTCGAGTAAGTCTGAATCTTGTTTGGAACAACGATGGACCTGAGATTTTCTGACAATATGTGTTTCCCTATTTGATTTGGCCATAGAATACTATAATTTAGTAGTAAGTAATATCAGTTTAGCTGAAGTACAGAGCAGAAAGAAGGGCTCAAGTATGAGCAAACAAAATTGCTTCAATGCTCACTGATTTGGGTTTCTTTTTGTACCATATGTGTCTCAGTTAAGCTCTAAGATTTCTAGACATATACTTGCAAGGCAAAAAGGCAGTACATATGCTGCCATGTGTTTTATGTCAAGGCTGATCATTGAACTGAAAGCTGATAAATTGTCTTTATGCAATTTTTTTTTTTGTAATCCTGTGGATGCAAAGATATTCTGTATCTGGGAAAATCCAAAAGAAAAATTTCCAGTTAAGTTTTTGAGACAAAAAGGATCCAGTCTCCAGAACAGATGCTCAGAAAAAAAAAGTTGCTTACATTTTGAAAATCAGTCAAATAGGACTGTGAGTTCTAATACACTCTACAAATGGAATGGAAAGCACATTACACATTTTTTTAAATAATGGGATCTAGGAAATAGTTTAGCCCAACCTCTCATGCTCCAGCAGGAAAACATATATTTAGGTTGTCCTCCTGGATATTTTGCTAAGCTCTTCTAAAAAATCTTCCATGAAGACATTTCAGTCTGGAAAGACTTCAGTGTGTAGACTCATCTTCATCATTGCTTCCCCAACAGTGAGAAAGCTGTTTCTGAAACTACAATCTAGATTGTCACTGTTTCAAATCAAATTAGTTTTTCCTTCCTCTTCTTCTGTGTCCCCTTTATCCTTCCCCACAGTTACACAGGAAAAAAAAAAAGTGATCCTGATTCCCCTTAGAGCAATCAATCTGTTATATATTGAAATTCTGGTATAACATCACCAATTGGGATTCTCTCTCAGTAGTAACATACCCCTTATGCCAATTTATTCAGTTCCATCAAAGTTCATCTTTTTCTGCACCTCTTATTTTTTTTCTTCCCTGGGGAAAGCTTATCAAAGTATCAATAATTAAAAGTATCACATATTGAAAGTATCAGTGATTGCTTTGAGTATTGCTTTGCTCCCATCTGAGGGAAGCTACATCCAAAGCACACAGATTGCTTACAGAAAAACATCTCGTGGAATGAAAAAATGGAGGAAAGTATATCACACTGCTATGTTCCCCCATTTTAAGGCAAAGTCCAACAGAAAATAGACTGGTATGCCATGAGCTGCTCATCAATGCTATTAACTGTTTCACTGTTTTGTTCTGACCTATGGAATTCTGTGATTCTTGATCATTGCAGTGAAAAGGCTGATAAAGTGGGGAAAAGGAACAGAAGTGTTGACTTTTTACTGGTGGGTTGGGGGTTTTATCCTTTTGCTTTTTTGTTTCCCCATTAATTGGAACAAAGTTTATAAAAGACAGGGCTCCTTCATGAAACAAAATGTTTCTAAAGAACTGATTCTGCAGTCCTGAGACATTTCCTTCTATTTATTTCTGCTTCCACCCAAGCCACTTTGGAAACTTTGGCCCTAATTCCTCCAAACACCTGTTCTTCCTAATTGGGTGCTACTGTGGAAACACTGGAGCTACAAGATGCATCAGAGAAGTTTCAACAATAGATTGTAAACAAAACACAATTTTGCAGTGCATCCTGGGGAGAGAAAAAAAAAAAAAAAGTAAACCAAATTTTAGACACAACAGAATCAATAGTTTTGTTTGTACTTCTTATAAGCAAACATTTTATGAAGTCATATACGGCAGAACTTCTGTGAAATATTTTTTATACAATGCCAGTCTCTTTCACAGTTTCCATCTAGGTAAAACTGACTCTCATGGGGCAAATTGGATGAAAGTCTAAGGAACCTGGAGTGATTGTTTTTGCTGTATTAATCTTAGGCCTGTACTGAAACAGAAACTGATACCCCCAGCAAGTTCTCCAGACTTGCCAGCAGACAGATTTCCTATGAAACGGGTAAAGACACAATTCCAACTAGTGACATAAGAGCCAAATCCAAACTGAAGAGCCAGGATTCTGGGATCTGTGAGAAGGTAATACACTGCATTCATAATACCTAAATTCTCTGAAACTGGCAAATTACTGTACCATAATTAATCATGAAGGTTCCTGCCAAGAAGATGCTGATAAACTGTGAGTTAACACAATGAGTAATGATTTAGAGGCTGTAACAGAAAGGTCATCAGCTTTCTATTCCCACCCTGGTTCATTATTCATCTGTCTATGCTGTATTTCTGGTGCTGCTTTAGAAAACTTAGCATCTGAGTGGCATGCTGGCTTGTGTTTGGTTTTAAGTGTGCATTTAGAAGGATATGTCTTTCACTGTCCAAATTACTTGGCCAATCTTCTTGTTGTCTCACCATTTGCTATCAAATGAGCACTTACAGTAAGATGTAAAAAAAAAAGGCTATTTTAGCATACGACTACTTTTCAGACTCTGCTATCCTCTGTTTTCCTTATACTTTGCATTCTGCATGTGTAAAATATTGAGACATACCTACATGCCATTTATGTCTTTCTTATCTGTGTTCATTTTTCAGATGTCAGTAGATGCTGATGACATATTGATGGTGGAACTGAATGTCAGAGAGTACGTGGCTACACCTACTGTAAGAACCATTGTTTTAATATTTGGCACGTGTCTAAGTAACTGAGGGAACAAAAACTAATGACAGCCTCTGAGGACAAAATAATTTATTTTTTGAGATGCAAATATCACACAACACTCCCAGAAGAGTGCAGAAAACATGACCACAAAGGGTAGATCATTGCTGAAACTAAGCAGAAGGAGAACACACATACTACAGGATTTTCCTTAAGTCCAATTTCTTGAAGGAACCTGAATATTTTCTTGAATTAATAAGTCTGTGATTTCCTTAGCGGAGCACGGGAGCATTAATTTTGTGCCACCTTCCTATGAATAATATACACACTAAGCTGAGATAGTCATTCTGATGGCTGTACCTCTGAGACAGCCATACTCTTGCGGCAAGTATGGCTGTACGAAGTGATGTTGTTAACTATTTAATGTTCTCTCTTTTGGGTTGCAGAAAACATCTAAAATATGCAACCTGGAGGAAATCAAGGTCAGTTTTTGAAACATGCCATGTCACCTATTCAGTAACATGTTGTTCTAGTATCTGTTTCTTCTTCCATCTAAAACATCTACTCCCATGTAAAAAAAATTGACATCTATCAGATGTGAGTCAACTTGCCTTAATTTTTAACAGGTAGGGAAATAAGACAGATGAAAACAAGGCAGTTTTATCTCTGCAGTATTAGCCCCAATGTAATACAACTATCTTAAATTATCTCTTCATTGTTAGCAGTGATTCTGAAGAGCTATTGTTAGCCTCATCCTATCTGATTTTTTGGCCTTTTTTAAGTGACAGCCAACATTGCTTATTGTCAAAACATGCTAATTTATCTTTTCCTCAATTACTGTTTTCCTCTCAGTTTGCTTCCCCCTTCAAACTATCCATGCTGTTATCATCACATTTTACATTACCTCTTGCCCAGTGAACCTAAACAGGTTCACTAAGCATATTCATAGCACTTTTGTTCATAGTTGAATGTGCTGTCATTAGCCTGGTCTTTCTTCGAAGTTGATCAGCTCTTAAGTAGCAAACACAAAGTCTGTGCTTTAATACATTAACTTGTTTGACAGGTTTTTTCTCATAAGTTATTAATGAAATTTTTGAAAAAAATGTTCAGATCTGCTTTTTCCTCCATCATTTAAGTTGGTTTTGAGGTAGTCATTGGAATGAGAAAACTGCTTATCTAAAAGTGATTATCTTTTTCACAGATGATGCAATGTGATCTGGTACATGTTTGTGCTTTCCATTTCTTCCAAATCTGCATCCTTTAGGAAGGTGAGAGCCTGAACTGTATTGGACAAAGGAAAGGAGTGTCTTGCTACGGATCATTGGCAGCTCAGATACCCAGCATTACAATAACATGCAGCAATGTCCAAGGAGTAGAGCTGCCTTCCAGATACAACTCTGGTTTCCTGTACCCTAAGACCAACAGTCACAAGCAGAAGAAGCCCAACAGCTAAATAAGTGAGTGGTGCAAGCCAGAGTATCATCCTAGCCAATAGCTCTGGAGCAGCTATGGACCCACTGAATCCAGAATACCTTCCTGCATTGTTCTGAAATGCCCCTACAAAGACACAACACAAGACAAGCAAGGATTAAAGCAGGGGGACTGATCTTTTCAGCATCAGAACTCTCTCCAGTGGTTCACGTCTTGATCTGAGTCACAC
Source organism: Myiotriccus ornatus (assembly GCA_036023395.1). Lineage (NCBI taxonomy): Eukaryota > Metazoa > Chordata > Aves > Passeriformes > Tyrannidae > Myiotriccus > Myiotriccus ornatus. Next base: position 8,281,634 of record JAYRBT010000178.1, read on the forward strand.
TGTATTTTATTATTTCTTCTTTATGAAGCTCATGAAACAATTTCTTTCATTTGGATTTTACCCTGCTCAGGAATATTCCACAGATCTTGCCTACAAGCCTCCTAGGATAAACTTGAGAGGAAAGGGAAATATGATATTCAAAACAGGCCTTTGTTCACTTAGTGTAGTTTCACTTCAAAGCTATTACAGAGGTAAAGTTCAGAGATTTGGGGGAAACTGTACATTACCTCCTGAAGGTGCTTTCTTCATTACTGTGAAGTTCCTCAACCAAAAGATCAACTTAATCACAGAGTCAGGGCTCCCCTCTCTCATTAATGATATGTTTTACCCCATTTTCTTCTACAAACCAATGGAAAGGCAATGCACTTGAGTGGTAATTTAAAGTCTCGGATGTTTATTTTAATTTCTGAGACTCTGGGGAAAGAGAAAGGGATAACCCTTGAGGACGAGGCAATGGTCCTTTCCATCCTCGGCTTCTTTTTCCAACAGTGGCTTAAGAGGCCAGTTTAACCCAGTCTTAGCTAATCTCCCCAGAGGCTCTGATGTCTGCCTTCTGATACTTCAAAGTGGTTTACATTTAGATGTGTTTTTTAAAGTAAATCTTGGGAGCAAAAGGGTTAGTTTCCCAAAACCAGTTGTTCTAGAGATGTGTGGATTCCATACCATCCCCATTTTGGTGTTTCCATTTTTCCCTTCTCTAAACAGCAACATTCGTATAGGTGAGGCTGAATCCATGAAATTGTATTTATTTCCCCTGGAAAGGGAAAAGAATTTTATCAAATAGTGATTTTCAGCTTTCCCCTGGTGTTTCTTCTAGTGCATAGGAATAAATGGACAAAATTCATTTGCAAATCATAGTGGTCTACGTCACAAGAATTGTGAGGAACAGACAGTCCAAAGTGGGGATACAGACCTTCAGAGCCCAAAAGAACAGGGCACAGAGCTATTGAAACAGTTCTTCCCCACAGGCCCTCCAGCAGTTCTCCCGTTGGTTGCAATAATGGAGGGAACCCAGCAAGGCATTTTGTCCTGAGTAAATCAATGTCAGATCAGGAAAAGCTACAAAATCAATAAAGATGTAACCGGCTTATTACTTTGAGGGAGGGGAAAAAAGTGGGTTCCAGAAGACTTGGGGCATTGTTTTGAAGCACACTTTTGGAAACTTACTTCAAACCAAGGTTTATTAAAAGAAAGGTTATTAAAACTAAAAATGAAGGTGATGATGGCTTCTGCAGCAGGTGGATGTTAGATCATGAAAAAGTGGGCTGTTCAGGTTGGTAATAAACCACAAAAAGAAACACACTGTTCAAAATCCAGGCTGGTAATAAACTACCAAGAGAAACACACTGTTCAAAATCCACAATGTTTTTATGCAAGCAAAATCATAGGCATTAGAGATGGAAAGGAGCTATTACAGTTTCTCCCTTCACCCACTACAACCGGATATTGTCTCCCTGCAGAGGACAATATTAAACTGATAACATATACAGTCAGCAATAAGGAGAAAGAAGGGAGAAAACATCTTCAAACAGGAAGTATGTTCAAAGATATTCATCAAGTCTAAGGAATTCTATTATGACTTATTGCTTGGGCTTTTAAAATTATTTTAAAAACATGAAGCATATAATTCTTCCTTTGTCATGAAGGCCACTGACACTAGTGAAAAATGGGAAGAAACATTTGTAAACGTTGCCTATTTTATATGGGTCACAGTAGACTGAACCTGTCAAGAAATAGGTCAAAGCTCACCCATGCTGTTTCATGTGTTAACAAGGAGTGCATGGTATGTGTCATTAATAGCTGATCCTTTGCTCCTGTCATGATTTTGTTCCAAGCAGTATTCTTGAAGACTACACTCTGCACACTTCTGCATTCCCTTCCACTTTTAGAGGGCATAAAAAGAATACTTCCATGGCTAGAAAAGCTTTACGAATCCACAGCATGTTGTTCTCTATATCCTTCAACTCCAACATGTATTAGAGATTAGTTTGTATCTATAAAAAGAACTACAGCTGTTCGTGCTCATCTACTTACAAGAGACTTGTAAAGCATATATTAATTAGGGAGAATTTGTTTGTGAGCACTTCAAAACCCTTGTGTGTACTCCCTGTGTAACTAACAGTTTTGCCTTCCCTTCACTCTGCTGAGACTATAAAAATCATTCCAGGGAAAGCCTAAAAAATTCACCTCACCTGAATATCTCTACAAGTAGTTCACATGTAACCCCTGTGGCATTTGGAATAAATCATTATTAGTTCATATTTCATCTCATCTTAGCAGTTTTATTTGTGTCCTGTATCCTCTACTTGGCAGCCACTCTCTTCGCTTTGCTGTCTCTTTACACCCTTTAACACAGATGACTGATTGGATTAAAATAATTTAGGACTGAGATGATTCACGTTTCAGTTAAAGTCAGCTGTACAGCCTGTTCTGCAGTGGAGTTCTGCCTGTAGTTTACCATGCACTTGGACGTGTTCCAGTGACTTGGAGGTGTGACAGGACTAGGGCAAAACTGAGGCACTTCCCTTTGGCCTTTTGTAGCTCAGCAGCTGTTCCCAGGGCAGGCTGCTGGCAAAGGCAGCAGCAGTGCTGGGAGATGACAGACACGCTCTGCCCCTCCGTGGGGGCACAAACTCAGGCTTGGGTCACAAGTGAAGATGTTTGGTCTGATCATTCAAGCAGTTCTGCAAAACTGCTGAGCTACTGGTCACTTCTGCTGGACCTGCAAAGAAGGTGCCAAGAGCCGGTGTAATAGAAGGCTGCTCCAAGTCAGGACTGAAGGACTGCATAAGGCAGCAGCCACAGGTTGCCAATCTTTCCAGCTTCCACATACAACCAGGGATCTTAGTCCCTATTTTTTTGGCAGCTTACAGCCTCGCTTCCCATACTTTTGGAAACTTTTTTACATCCACCACTGAACTAAAAAGTATCATCCTTTCCTTGTGACATTGAGTATTCACATTTCACACACTCCCAGGTAAGACAGAATAGCGAAGAGTATTTTTCTTCACTTTGTATGCAAAACCAACAGCAAGTTGGACATTCAGAAATAACCAAAGACACCTCCAATGCTTTTTGGGTGTTTCTACAGCTCCAGGGCATAACATGGGTTTACTTCCATGTGTGCCTGTTTTCCTCAGTGTGGCTGGTGCCATTTCGTCCTTAGGCCATTCCAAGAAGTGCTGCAATGTGGCTCCTATCCCATGATCCCTCAGTAACTCTGACAGGGCAACTGTCTGTCTCTGCTGCTGCAACCACTATTCCCACAGGGCCTTACTGGGTGGGACCCTCATCTGCAAAGCAATGTTTGTATCAGACCATGGTATTTCAGTGGCTGAGCAACAGGTATCTCAGCTCAAACACTTGTGTTTGTAGCTTTGCACTTGTTAGTGTCACAGGAATGTGAGGAGTCTTGTGTTATAAATAGGTTTATATAAAAGCAGTTTTAAAACAAATAAATAAATTATTAATAGTGCCATTCCAAGCAACCCTAAACATGGGCCACAATCCTGTACACTAACTGATTACTGTGCCTCCCTTACCCCATCAAACTTATCACCTAAATACTCAATTTCAATCTTACGCAAACTTCACAGTTGTCAAAATTCATAAGCTGTCCTATTTACTTCCCTTCTATGGACAACAGACTGAGTAGAACATCAGTGTAAGCTTAATTAAGCCAGAAAAGTCTCGCCACAGCAAATCCAGCCTTAACAGTCTGATACAAACCGCAAACAGTAATAAGAAGATTTTTTTTTTTCTCTTCTGTAGGAAAATGCTTCTTTTAGTTACAGCTGTTCTGGCAGCAGCTCTGCTGGAGACACAGCACAGGAATTCTTTGTACCTGGCTCAAAAGCAAAGCAAATGCTGCAGGAGTCATGTTAGCGGAGGAAAACGCTCACCTCACCATGTATAGAGATGTCAGAATCTGTTACTAGACTACAAAGCTGGACTCATGTTTCACTTATTGCCTACAAACACTTCTGGCAATGAAATTGCCAATCAAGGTTAGCATTCACCTGAAACTGGGGGTAAATAGTAGGCTGAGAACGGAAAGGGATTCACCCCTCTTACAGTGAATATTTGTTCCCTACTCTTATGTTTCCTTTTTTAAATTATTCTTTTTAAACTTACACAGACAGCAGTATCTATCTATGTAGATTTAGTACCAAATATATTTTTGACGCCTTTCAGGAAAAGAAGATGGTTTAGAAACAGACCCAAAAATCTGAGACTACATCATTGTATAGCGCGAGCTCTCCAATGTAAAGTTTCATAAAGGACATTTCCTGAATAAGCTGTGGGACACTTGGGGGCATACTTACAACTGCCATAACATTTTCCACTGACTGGAAAAATAGAAAGAAAAATCCATACCCTACCACACACAGACTGCCATGCCCAAAGGGATACAAAAAATTGACTGTACCTCTAATGGAAGAGCATTTCCTTCAAAAGCCCCAGTAGTTCAAAAATGTATTACACATACCCAGATGCACCCTTTGCATTGGTAGAACTGCTTTTCATGAAATTTTTCAGATGCCTAAAGTTAGTCATGTGTGTAAATATTTACACCATCCCTTAGGACACAGAAGTGAAATGAAGAAGTTGAGTATGGTAGGTCAATACTAAAAGTTACTGAATTTAAAAAATATTTTTCCAGACTACTATTTGCTGCTAACTCCGTGGAACTGTACATTGATAAATTTTCCAAGTGTCAGATTCTTCTCATTTTCCCTACTCCCCATAACGTGTGACCAGTCAACTCTTCACCAGTTAATCCACAGGGCCAGAGGGAAGGCCTTCACTCACCTTCTCCTGGGTAAGAGGGACTGCTGTGGAATCGCTGTTTCTCACCCCACTGCTCTTTGAAACCCTGATCTCTTGAGTGCTCGTAACCCCAGGACTCAGCCCCCTTTACCAGACAGGCCCTGCAGTCAAGCATTCCTTGACACTCACCCAGAGACAGCCCTGCTTTCAGTATCACCATTTTCTAGTTTTCACTCGTTCACTATTTTAGCACCCCTTTCCAAGAAGTCCTCAGTGCCCTCAGGTGCCAAAACCTGCATTAATTAAACACAGCCCCCTCCTGGATTTTAAAAAATCTATGTGTGATTCCACCTTAACACTCAAACAGATGGAGTCTGAGTTCATAATAACCCTTCAACTGTGATTTTAAAATATGAACACTTTTGATGCTGCTGTCCCCAGCTCAAGGCTCTGAGAAACAGAAGCACATGGCAGAACCCTTTATGTGTATTGATACATCTTATCTGAAGTGCTGTTTTCCAGATGCACTTGTTAAAACTCACTTTCTGCTGCTGCTCAATGAAGTAAGAAGAGAACTTAATCTGATGAAGGACAGAGCTGAGGTAGAAGCATCAGGCAGCTCAGTGGTTCATCACATTCACTGCAAAGATTCCTTTTGAAAACCATTCCTCTGAAAAAGAAAAAGCCACACCAGTCTTTCAGGTTCGGGATCATTATGTTCAGTTAGATGAGAAATAAATTTCACACAGTAAAAGCTGTTCTCTTTGGGCACTGTAGATACCATTTATTTCACTTATAGAAATTAAAAACATGTAAAAATATGATGTGAACTTCATATGAAACTCGATTGCAATAAATCACACTCACTTTAATTCTTGCTTTACTCCAAATTGCCATGGTAGAATATGCCCAAAGGCAAAGGAAGCAAAGAAGAAAACACAATTCAGGATACCTATTAGCACTGCATCAAAACAAAGTGACCCCAAATGAACTGGGGAATCCTAAAATGCTGGAAAACACAGTAACTTCATACAAAACAGGCCTGTTCTCTTTCCCATTGTGGGCCACTACCAGAAAAGGAACTCAGAACTACCACCTTGTGTTAGATTTCTCCTTGCTGCCTTCACTGGCTCAACCATCCTTGATTTTTTCCTCATGTGCAGGAGCCAGACCACAGTGATTTCAGAGACAGGGCTGAGAAGGCCACAGTACATGTTACAGAGCTGTACTTTGCAGCTTCCCTTCATTGTGCTGTTTCCTGAAATAGAGAGTCCCTATCACAGCTGAACCTGCTCCATTTTTACCCATTGTTACTGGGTCACAGCACAAAGGCAATTTCTTATTAAAGCAGTTCACAATCATGGCAATAATGTGAGCTGCCTGAATTCCAGATTTTAAAAATAAAATTACTGCAGGAATTTTCAAAATAACACAGCTGACTGTCCAACATCACTGGAAGCCATTTCTGGGAAACCTAGGAATTTGGGTTTAGATAAGATCAGGACATTTCTTTAGTCAAAATATCGCCAAGGGCAAATGTTTTACCAGAACAGCCATACAGGTAGGAGTGGCATGATACCAATAAGAACTTACAGCACAGGGATTCAGCCACACAAAATGGATCCCAGTGGAAACCGTGTTTCAGAGAGATGTAATTTCTCATCCATTAGAATCAGAATTCTCTGAACAAAAAATCATGGCAGTTAAACCACTTCACAGGGATCTTAAATCAGTTCTGAATTTTGCCAGTTAAAAATGATAAAACAAAGCAAAAAGGCCCGTGGCAATAAAGCAACACCCTCTAATAAGCACTTTGTGTCTTTGTGACTGCTTGCATAAGATTTTCACAATATTAGTATTCCTTCCCCAGTTTTGTAGCTTTCAGGACTGGAGATAAAGATCTGAAAAAGGATTCTTCTAGTGCAAGGGACATTCAGTCGAACTTCAGCTGCTGAAAATCTTTACAAGTCCCAGCCCAAGTACTAATGCAACACTCCCAATTATTAACATTAACAGTGCAAATTACACCAGATTGCACTCAAAATCTTGGTTGATTTGACAAGCCAAGAAGACTCTATACTGTTTCTGTTTCAACACTGACTAACATGAAGGCACTTGTCTTTCTATGCTTCCTCCTTCCCAGAGCCAGTGGCTTGGTTCCAGCAGAATTATTTGACTTCAGAATAATTTAACTGTTACTAGTTTATTTGATCTCAATTTGAAAGAGTTCATAAAAAGAAAAAAGATCCTGACTGGAACTTTTATTCTGTTCCCTACAACTGATATCCAGCATGTAAAGGAAAGGGCTGAGTAACAAAATATGATAAATGGAATAAAGAAGAAGACATTCTTGTTGACTTGTCTGGGAGATCTGTTCTTGTTAAGTCGTGCACTACTTTAAATGACGGGGGAATTGAAACAGGTTCCTTATAAAATAGGATCCTGAATTTGTATCCCACTGGTCCTCCTCTAGGCCACTGAAATTCAGTTGGAAAGCTTGGTTGACCCTAAACAAACTTTTAAGTTAATTTAAAAATAATTATCTTTATCTGCAACTACAAAGGGGCAAAAACATTACTTGTAGGCCACTGTGAAAAATGCCACTGAGCCAGTTCACGTGTTCTATTTACAATTAAATTAAAAATTCTTAGAAAACTGTGGGTCGTTTTCCTCCTCCTTTACTGCTCTGATGCAGTGAATGTATCAGCAGCAGAACAAAATATTTGATAATTCTGCTTTAAGTGGGTGAGGTGGGCAGTCTTTCTTCATTGGATAATCTAATAATATATCCCTTTATAAACACCTTTTTTAAAAGGTTCTGGGAATGTGTATTTTAATGCTCACACACTATTTTAGTGCTCAGGGAAAAGTGGTGCTTGAGTTAAGCCCTTATTTGGAAGAGCCAACTGGCTCACAGTTTTCTCAGCAAAGTTTATCCTGGTCTTCAGATGCCACATTTGAAACTGTTTCAATAAATCAATAGGCTCGACTGAACAAATCATCAGATCAAGGTACCAAGTAATCAAACTAAACCAGACTGATACTCAGCACACACTGCTTGGGGTAAGTATCAGCCAGTCAGTTCTGGGGGAGAGTGTGGCATTAACTCTCTCTATGACCTTGGCACTTCAGCGTAGTGCAGTGCTCAGGTTTATCTGTAAAAGGGCATATCACTTACTCTGGGAGGGCTTGCAAGGCCAAATTAGGGAAGTTTTGCTGCAACCTGTAACCTTTTTCCACACTCAAACAGAGAATTAGCAGTGCTGTTTAAAGAAAGATGCAATAATGGATTAGTCAGCCTTCAACTGAGAGATGCAGAGAGATATCCAGGGAAACAGGTGGGAAAAGATTCACCTTTCCCTTGATATAAATAGCATGCTTTTAAAACTGAATAGTTACAGTTGAACAGTGAGACAAAATTAAGAGGCCAACACTTATTTTGACAAACTAAGTGAAAATACTAAACTTCAGGAGAATTTCAGCTTTTCTTCTGTATAAAATCAGTGCACTTTGAGGCTGGACTGGCCCCAAGCATGAAAGCAATGAGGGTTATAAGTCAAGCAGCATTGCTGGGGTTCATCCTGTTGACAGTCCATCTTGAATTACCTCCTGCCATAACGCTGTCCCAGGAATGTTATGGTAATAATATAGCCCAGGGTAATGACAGGAACAGTCCAAGGAGGTTACCACATGGATAGCCTTTTCTTTTATATTTCAGCAACACTCTAGAGTTGCAATTCACAATGTTTTACTGATCTCTGTGTTGACGGTTTGACTGTTTTATTTGCATGATTGTTTGCTCTTGTTTGTGGGCAAATTTAGGAACTCTGCAAAACTACTAAAACTGAAAATGAGAACGATGAATATTTGTCTTACAAGGGTAAAATTACTGAAGTAGAATCACTAAAAATATGATTCTCATCTGAGCCGTGCTTGCTACATTTTCCTAATATTTTCTGTAAAATTTCTGCAAAATAAAATAATTTTGGAGATCCAAAGTATTAGATTCCTTTGGCAGCTTTTTTACCAATGCCAAAACACGAATCCATGTGAACCAGACTGTTAACTGGACATACCTATAGTCCTGATTTTAAAGAAATTCCTTCCATTCTTTTGTCAGAAGGGAAGTGAAAACTGTGAGTTGTTTTGCAAATTGCCCACTCATTTGCCAGTGACAGAAGGAACAGACTCCTTCATCTCCTGCCCCCTTACACAGCACGGGCAAAGGTCAGTGAAAATCAGAACTGCTGGGCAATAAACAATCACAAATGGAAGGGCCTCGTTTACTGGAGCTGTTACAGTTTGGGCGAATGACAGTGCAAGTGCAGCCCAGATCTACTCTCCTCTGAATGTGTCAGCACTTCTGCCTGAACGGTCACACCGGCATCACCACAGAGAAACAACACCTACACAGCCCCTCCAAAGCAGAGGTAGTATCTTAATGCTGGTTACTCGTTACTCAGCAGAGGCTCTCAGGAAGCCACACTCATCACTAGCTTGTTTCTGAGCCTGGACCTGTAGCACCTTCAGCTGGGCAGGGAATGAGATCAGATCCCGGGAGAAAGCACATCCCTACTTTGTGCTGCAGTGATGTACTTTCCATGCTAACTTTCCTGACACCATCACTGGTGAGGAACCCTTAGGTAGCCAAGGAGGCCAAACTTGTTGGGTATCAGTCATTCTTTTAAGTTTCCATCCATGGTTGTTGTTCCTTCAGTTTAAAGTTAGTGCAAATAAACTGTGCAGGCAGCTTATTAAAATACCTCATAAGCCTAATGAAACCATAATGCAGAAATTTATGAAAAATTAAGGGCCTATTTACAAGGAAAACAATGTTTCTGTGACTGATCTGAAGCTGAACAGCAAATGAAACATCTGGGGAGATCAGATCATGATTAGAAGACAGGACAAAGGACTGGACAGGAAAAGAAAGACTTGCAGAAACCCCAGAATTTTCCCTTGACAAAACCATCTAAATTTCCCAGGACAGGAAATTGCCCAGGCTGGAATGAAACTCATGGGTCAAAAGCAAATCACACTGAGTGAGTCACTGAGGAAAATGGACAGCTAAATCTATCAGTAAGCTACTTTCCAGAAGGCAAATAGGATTGTTTGCACAGGATGGCCTGGCCAGTGTAGTCTCAGCCTTCAGCTTTTCATTCTAAGAGATGATCCTGAAGATGCTTCACTGAACTATTCCAATGCCATTGGTAGGTAAGCAATGCATTCCTGAAACATTATTTAAAATATGAGTTTGATACTGTCACTAGTGCTTTCTATAAAAATAGGACAGAGAATTTTGTCCCTCTAAAAGACAGGCACAACTTTCTGGGAACGAGTTTGGAGGCTCTTTTGGAGAGTGCTGAGCAGGTAGAGCTCTCATCCTTTCAAATTCCTTTGCCCTGAGTGACAGTGACTTAATGAGCAACAGACGTGCTGTGTATTCCATCCTGTTTCAAACAAAAACAAACTCTGATCCGCCATTTATCAGCACAGGATTATGGCCCATTTTCAGTCATCCTTGCTGATGCATTTACCAGGGAGGAGAAAAACAGGTTGTTGAAGGCCTTGTAAAAAAGTTCAGGTATAAGCCCTTAAATATGATTTTTTTTCCCTATCACATGTAGAATGGAATAATCTAATAGATCATCATAAAATAAACATAATTTCCCACCATCTGGATTATGTTTGCCAGCCTAAGTCATCACGTCTGCTGCTTTACAGGTTGCTTGTGGTCATTTTGAAGCTTTTGTTATTCAAAGAGGGCTTCTCAGAAACAGAAGAGATGGTGAGAAATTCAAAGGATTACAAAGAGATACAGCCAACTTCAAGGATAAGAAAGCATGTTTCTTTCATCCTTATATTTGTTAACTCATATCCCACTGCAAAAACCCTCTGGCAGCCAAAACTCCTACCCCTTGAACACCCCACTGAGTGTCTGAGGAGGGTTTTAAATGCACATGCAGCATATGGTGAAACTATTACAGAGCACACAGAAGAGGTGCCTAGACGGGTACCACAGAAAGTCAAATCATAGTCTGCCCTTATTTGATTCCAACTAATCTTCCTAAAGAGAATCAAATAGCCATGATGCAAAAAGGGTACGAACTTGCAAAGCAGGGATCTGTCCATCACAGTTAGAGCATTATTCATAGCTTAGAAATTAAAAATCTCTTGAAGTTCTGAAGCTTTCAGACAGAAGAGGAGAAGATTTCTAAGTCTTTTGTTATACCAATTTCAGGATCAAATAATCTCTTACTTGAAAAGCACCTCAATTACTCCCTGCAAATATCCACTATGTTCATTAATTGGTAAATATAGAAATATCTATTATCATCACAGTTAGTTAGTATCATTATTTGTGAATAAAGATACATAAAGTTTAAATAAATTGATCTGAGTAAATTTCCTATATTTTACCATACAGTTTCACTGCTGCCTCAAGACTAATCTAAGAGACAATGGTTCATAGTTCTGCCAACTGTAATAAGAAGCAATTCTAAAAAAAATACTTTGGTGTTTCCATGGTTTGAGGTGTCAGTATCTTCAAATATTTTAAAATCAATGTTCTAATTGTTTTCTTTATTAAAAGAAAAAGTGAATATCCTGCTGTCAGCAGAATCACTTCTTTCCCTGATGAGATATATAATTTTATGTTCACAATTTTAGCTGTGAACAAATTTTGGAAAAGGTGATATCTACTAGCCTGTTGAGAAGTAAGTGATTTATAAAACTGACTGTGCACTACTCTGTAGGATGCTTTTCTTCCTTCCACAGCAACCATTATTTCTGTTTTGTCATATTTTGTAGGGGTGGTGAGGGAGGGTGTAAGCTGCTAGGATTTTGCTTTCATAATGCGTGGTAAAACTGATCTGCTCTATTTGCATGTTGCCTTCACATAAACTGCATTGTCTTGTGGTAATTATTGGTAACTTAATGCTCCATGGAAAGCAGTGACATTGCATTTGACAAGGTGCAAAATGTTTCCTTTGGGCACAGGAGCCAACTTGTCAATGGAACATTTTTGCAACCATCATTGTTACAATCCACATGAATATGAACTTTGGCCAAATATAAATACAGAAATCATTTAGATCATGTTTTCTTGGCCTGGTCTGTGCACCCTACGTGTTGGACCAAAAGAGCCCACTTAATATGTACCACAGTAAGTACTTCAAGAGTAAATGACTTTAGGTTCCATAAGACAAGAAGCATTAAACTTGAATTCTTTTGAGGAGGCTGTATCTGAAAAAGCGGTCAAAACGGCTGTGTATTTCAGGGATGCCGCTGTTGGATTTATTCCCGCACACGGCCGGGGAGGAGCTTTCGGACCCGGCTCGGCGCAGCTCCCGGGGCGCGGAGCCCGCCCTGTCCCTGGTGCTGACGGGGGGCAGCGCCCGGCGAGCAAACCCCGAGCCCGGCACAGCCGGCATTCCCGGCGGAGCCCAGAGCCGTGCCGCTGGGAGGGGAGCTTCCCAGCCCGGGGAATTTCCACTCCTGTGCAAATCCCAGGGGGCTCAGGTGGGGCACCGCCCGCGTTTCCAGCGCTTTGACGCTCGGGAACATCTTTCCTTTTCTCGCATGGGAACAGACTTTTCCTTTTTTATTGTTAACAAACTCATAAAGCAGCGGCTCCGTCACTGCACTGAGAAAACAACTGGATTCCTGGAGAATATTTCCGGAAGTATAACATTAAAAAAAAGAAACCCAAACCACCCCCTAGCGCTACTGAACAGAGGGATGTATGGAGCGGGATGCTTGGTCCTTGACAGCACTCGGCAGCCATGTGAACGCACCGCAAGGCGCAGTATCTTAAACCATCCCAGTATCAGGATCCTGGTGGGCAGTTACGTTGTTCGTTTTCCTTTTTTTTTTTGTCTTCCAAACCCTTTGTCTCCTCTCGGGACGCGCTTTTAACTTTTCCACTCAGTTAAAGAGACGCTTCTCTATCGACACCAGTGAATTAGCGGGGCTAAACAACCTCACTGCCACTTTTCTTACGAGGCAACGAGTGAAATCAGCGATTTCGCTCGCCGAAGGGGCTGGAGGCTGCGGGCTCCAAGCCCGCGCAGCACCGAAGCACACGCAGGAGAGCTTGTGCTGAGCTTGGGCAGGACAGCGGCCCCTCCTGCCGCCCCCCCGAGCGCCCCGGGTCCCTCCCGCGGGCGCAGCCCCCCCGCTCCCGCCGCCATTTCATCCCATCCATCCCTCGCATCCTCCCCTGAGGGCGCTCACGCGCGGACCGCCCGCCCCCCGGGATACCTGCTGCCGCTCCCCACCGCTCTGGGTCACCTTCCCGCTCCGCCACCGCGGCCCCGCGGTGGTCCCGGCTCACGCACGGGCATTTACACACCGCGGGCAGCGCTTTCTCTCTCACCGGGCCCTGCGCTGCCGCCCGCGGCGGCAAATCCCCTCAGCGCGCCCCGCCCGCGCCGGGCGGCACC
>JAYRBT010000178.1:8294947-8400922 GCA_036023395.1 Myiotriccus ornatus
CCGCCCGCGGCGGCAAAGCCCCTCAGCGCGCCCCGCCCGCGCGGCGGCCCCGGGGAGCGGCCCCTGCCCTCGGGCGGCCCCCGCGGCCCCGGCGCTGGGACAGCCCCGCCGGGGCGGCAGCGGCGCTGCCCTCGCCGCGGGGGCGGGCGGGCTCAGCGCTGCCCTGGGCTCCGCTCCCCTCGGCCCCGCTGCCCCGCCGGGGCCGCCCTGCGGCTGCGGGGCCGATGCCCGTGGGTGCGGCAGCCGCGGCTCCCGCGGGGGCGGGCCCCGTGCCCGCCGGCCCACGCAGCGCGGCGGCGGCGGCGCTGGTGGCTGTGGCGGAGGCGGAGGTGAGGGGGCGGCCCGGAGGGACCGCTGGGTTACTCGGGACACCGCAGGTGGGCAAGGTGGGTGCGCCGCGACCACGGAGCTCCTGTGGTGGGAAGTGTTGCCACGGAAAGCCTTTCCTGGGAAGGCAGAAGTGAGCTGGCGAGGCGTTTGGGAGGCTGCCGTATCATCTGGTGCCTACGGGCACGGCGCTACATCAATCAGTGTGGTGTAGCGATCCCCTAAGGAATGTGCGATGGCCAAATGACGCCGATGGCACAGGATCCCTCTCCTAAGCCCGGCTGAGCGCTCTCTGCGCTGTGCCCAACCTCGGCTGTCTGGACTCGAGCCAGCGCTGTCAGGGCTGCTGTGACCTCGATGGCAAAGCTCAGCCCCTGGTCTGTGCGGAGCTGACCGTGACCTGCACGCAGCCTCTGTAGCTGCTCTTGGGTCTGCTGGGGTTTGGTTGGGCTTTTTTCATTCGCTGTTTCCCCCTTTCTAGGGGAAAACAGTCATTTAGGATTCCCTGCAACAAGGCATAAATTACAGTAGTCACAGGCTTGCTGTAAACTTTCCTGGTTTCAGCCCAGAGTTGGAAAAGAAATGAAAAAAAAACTGAATGGCAACGCATTTGACAGCCTTGTTTTTCTTCATCAAGTTCCTATATGGGAAGCTGAGCTCTGCATTTTAATCCAGTTGCTGCAGTTGATACATTTTGTCACTTAAAACTGGTAACCTAACCGCTGTGGTTACATATGTAAACAGGAGATGGTTAAAACAACAGGTGCTTAGGTGTTCTTTATCTTAAAAAAGAAATCTTATTATTTTGGGAAGGTAGGTGCCGTAGAAGTGTTAAGTATTAAATGGTGTAATGACTGCCTTTAAAAACAATAACTGAAAAGCTGATAAAACGAGAACTTAGTAACATACACTTAAGTCCCTGCAAAGAGTCTGGACTGGTATCCTTCTCTTCTCTTTCCACAGGTTTCCAGTTTAACATAGTTACAAAAAATTTTTCAAATCTTTTAAAGATCAATTCTGGCTACACTATGTTGTATACCAAATCTTTTGTGGTAGTGGACAGGCATGGAGGGGAAAAAGGCCATGTAGTAGAGGAATAAAGTGTGAAATACAATTTTTTTGTAAAGGTGCAAGTAGTCATGGTGAAGGATCTAGACGGGAGGGTAAACAGCAAATTTAATCAATTGGTAAAGTGATAGCAGCAAACAGGCAAGCAGGAAACATCGGAGCTGCATTTCTGAACACATTGTATTACAGGAAAGGGAGATAGTATTCTGTCATTATATTGCTCTAGCATATCTCCCCAGAAATACTGGCTTTTGTTGGAAACCAATAAAGCACATTATTAGAAATGTATCGGCAAAGTAGAATGAGATGAAGCAAAGTGTGGTAGAAAATTTAGCTTCTGAGAAAGATCAAAATGCAGGACTTAGGACAACTTGATAAAGGGACTAAAAGGAATTCAGAAATACTAAGTTCTGTGAGAATTGAAGGATTTTGATTCAATAGGTCAAACAAAGCTGTACATACAAGTAAAAGGAGGATTAGCTCAACTTAGAGCTCAGCAGTGAAGGAAAGGGGATTGCAATGAGCTCTTTTGCATTGTAGAATAGTCTTTGGAAGCAACACTGAACTTGTGCTGAACTTGTGGGAAAAAAATCTTTACTCTTGGTAATTACATTTATATTCAGTTTGACATTGGCAAGGTGGGAATTCAGAGTTAATAATTTGTTACATCTCTGAAGTGTCAGTTTCAAACTCTTTAGCACTGCCTGGCCAATATATGGTAAATATGTGCTGGTTTGTACTGTGGATCACAATGAAGATCTCTCCCCGAATACAGCTGTTGATTCCACATGAAATGTAATTAACACTGGGTTAATTCAAAATTGTGGAAAACTCTAGGATTGCAAGTATCAGTCAACCAGTTGAAAAGTTGGGTTTTCTTCATGCATCTATGGAGTGAGTAGTTTCTTCAAGGCTCCATTCTCCTTGCTTTTCCACTGTTCTGAAAGACTGTAGATAATCATACTGGGGACAGTGCAGGAATCCATGGGACAAAAAGGGTATGTTTGTCATAAAGCCAAATGCTGCCTCCTCATACTGCCACCCCCTCAGGTGAGGGAGACTGAAACAAAGACAGACCGTCTTTTTGTCTTTTTTTTTTTTTTTTTTTCCCTAAAGGAGTGTTGAATATCTTTTTATCAAATAGGAAATTATAGTTTATTCCTGTGGAGTGAAAGTCTTTCACTTGCCTAAAGAAAAACATAAACCATGACCTTGTACGCCTCTTTTTATGTGCCAGAGATGCATAGTATATTGCAGATCAGAAGTCAAACTCAAGCAATCTGCTTCTGAAATCCTTAATGATACAAATGATACAACCATGTGGCTGCAGTAACAGTAATTCAAGGCTCCTCTATGCACCAGTTTACCCCTGCAGCTAAAATATAAGCCATGAGTAATGCAGCCAGCTCCGTGAAGTAGTAGCAACTTTAACAACTGGAATTTCCATTACTGGTTTCCTCCCACCTTTATTTAGCATTGACACGGGTGGGTTTGGTTTCATTCACTCCATGGCTATGCACTCCCAAGCATGCAGTCGTCGCTCTCCTAAAGCCGGCTCTCTGTGATGTGTACAGCAAGGTCTCCCAGCACATGGGGATTGTTTCCGCCAGTGTAACATCTCTGATGCAGCTGTGGAAGGACGGCGCTGCTCAGGCTCAGAGGCATTTGCTGCAGGTGGTGGCACTCTGCCCTGCCGTGGAGCCTGGTGCCCATCCAGCTCCCTCCCAGCTGTTCCCATCAGTCAGCTGGGAATAGCTCGGGACGGGGCGGGACCTGGTGAGCTCTGGACAATTCTCTGGTTTGATACGTGTGGAAAAAATGTCACCCTGCTCCTGGAATATGTTTTTTGTTTAAATGTCACTCCTTACATCAGTGACCTCATCTGACTCAGCACGGCTTCTCTCTGAACAGAGGGAGCTATGAGCAAGTCATGGATTTTGACATGGCAAGAGAATGTAGGGAAGAAGGCACACCAAGAGAAACAAAATGCTGTTATCTGAGCAAACAAAACTGAGTTTTGGAACAGTCTAACAGGCAGTTATGTAAAGCAACTAAAAGCTAATCTAAACATCACAAGCCTCTGAAAAACAAGGGGACTGTCTATTATGTACACACAGTTTATTGCAACCTCAGGTTTCCCAGAAGGTGTTGCTGAGGTTTGTGCTGATAGCTGTGATGACCCTGTACCTGCTCCACTTTTGAAAACAGGGTGGGGTTGAACGAGCTATCGGGGTGGATCACCATCTTATTTAGAGGCTCATTGTATTGAAAGTCTGTAGAAGGTGCTAAATGTCCCTATGCTAAATGTCCCTAACAAATGGAACTGTGACTATAGCACGAGCTTCTGTAGCATTTTAACTTCATTATTAGGCACGGAGCTTCCTCCAGGCAGGCAGAAGGGATAGAGACACAGGAGTGAAAGGACTTACGGAGACCTGGAGAAAGAAAACTGGAATATTTTTTTCTCCAAATTGCACCTGGTAGTGATAGAGCTGTGGTGCTGTGATGTTAAAGGGGAATGTTGGCCAGGACTCTGACATATCCTCTCCACTTTCCTCTTAAAAGTGCCAAGCTATGCTGAACATTCTTGCAGACACAGACAGAAACCAAAGGAGTAGGAACAAGTGACCTTAGTTTAACATTTCATTCAAATGACAGAGTCCGTAATGAGATTCCCACTCTAGTTTCTTAGCACACCACCCAGCCTGAAGGATCTCTCAGATCCTTTCAGATGTCCTAAACTGATAAAGGAATGGGATATTATAGATGTGAAAGTAGGACAGAAGCACATAGTGTTTGATTAAACAGCATCTCTTTTTCTTAATGCTTAGCTCTGTGCAGCCTGCTGTGCAGTTTTATTCTGTTCTAGGTTTTGGTCCCACCCCCGCCCCCCCCCCCTTTATTTAATCTTTTTTTTTTCCATGAATGACTGAAGGTTTAGATATCAGAAGGTAACATGCACATAATTCACGGTCCATACAACTGTAACTTTTCTTCTAATACCGATTTAGGTGATACTGTCTTTACTAGTGAAGCCATGACTTGCTATGTTTATGTTACTCCTGGTAAGGAGTTCTGTTCTCCTGAACCCTTGAAATGGAGACAGGAAAGGGCACTAAACCAACAGCCAATTCCTAGGAAGAGGAGAGGAATACTGCAATGATAATTTACCTTCAAACTTGGGTGTGCATGTGACTTTCTAAAAAAAAAAAAAAAATAAATTCAGTACTAGATAAACTGGCAGGCCAGGAAACTCTGCCATTTGAAGTCCAACAAGTCAGTTTTGTCTCTGCTCAAAGTCATCATCCAAACATCACTGGTTCTGGACTCATAGAGGACAGGTTATAAATCCTCTTAATATAAATGTACCTTAGAGGTATTTGTGAGGCATCAAAACCCCATTTCCTTCTGAAGCTGTGTCTTGCTATTTGCCTTAGTTTTGGTTTGGGCCAGTTCTACTGGCTTGATGTAACTTCCATTTAAATCCATGTGAAATGCTGTGGTTTAATGTGGACCTCTGGCTGAAAGATATGGTGATATGGTTATATAGTTCAGTCTATGCAGAGATTAATTATTCCCTTGTACAAATGGCTTTTCTGACACTGTGAATGCTACGCAGACACTTTATGGCTTCATGATTTTGAAAAATTATTGACCATCTCCTCAGATAAAGACTGAGTTCCTGGTAGTGTTTGCTCTCTCTGCCATTTCGCCACCAGCTATTTACCGTGTTTTAGGGTAGGTGTATTGGCAGAGCGACCCGCTATCAACATTCAAACTGAGCTGCCTCACTCTAGTGTATTGTGGGGTTTTGGTTGTCTTTTGGGTTATCAGAGCAGAACCCATGTTTTCTCCCCCCTCCCCCCCAACATAATGGCATTTTTTTTCTAACCAGAGGACAAAGAAGGATATATATGTATATAAAGAAGGATAAAGAAGATAAATGTGGAGATACAGGAGAGGGCTCCTGGAGTTCCTGCACATATTAAGGGCTTGAAAGGGGAGAGCAGAAATTTTTTGTTTATATCTGTAGATCTGCCAACAGCTTCTCCTCTTCCCTCATGTCCTCTGCATTTTAGCAATTTCCAATCTAAGGCAGAAATGCTATCCAGCATTACTGAACAAGGGTTACAGTTTTATGGAAATGCCTAAGAACTGGAATATAAACTATTAAAAAATCAAGGAATAAATTAAGAAAGCTGTTGGCTAACTATTTGTATTCTTAACCTTTCATTTAAGTGTCATGCCTTTAGAAGACTTGTATTGAAATGATGAGACAGGTATGTAGTGAAACTATGCTTTTGCCACAGAAATTAAATGCTGATTAGAAGTATCTCATGATACATCTTTCTGCATTCAGAGAGAATAAATTTTAATTTTCCCTTGAGAAAGCAAGGGCTGTGGAACTAAGAGCCAAACATGAAGTTGTGGGGCTTTTTTGTGATGCTAAAACTTTTTTCAGTTTAACAAACTATTGCAAAGGAAGGTAAACACTTTTTTGGCGCCTTTCCTGCTACGTATAGTAAGATCTATGGAAAAAGAACTTGCTTGTAGTATATTATATGTCACAATGCAATAAACATGCCCTGAAGCAGAATTTAAAAATGGCTCTGTAGTTGTTAACAGGTTAGTGAAGAGATTTGAGTGTTTGGGATTTTAGCATTGGATTTTGCTTGCTTGTTTTAATTAAAACATATGTTTTGTCCATAAAGTAACTGGGCCGGACAAGGGGCTTCAGAAGCCTAGAAAGATCTGTCCCCTTCCCTGAGGACTATATTAGACCTCTGAGTCATGAAGTCTTTGCATAGTAGGTGTCTGGTTACAAACCTTTTATGGGCCCTGCTCAGCTGGGATATCAGCATCTGCATTATAGCTCCCATCTATTCTTAGGTGGTATCAGAGCACAGCTGAACAGGCAAGGCAGAAAGAGAATTGCTTTCGTTACATAAAACTCTTCCCTCTTCTCATTCTGTTTTTTTCACACTTCTCTCTGTCCATCCCATCCCTGTGTTCTGCAGTGCCTTGTTGTTGTGTGGTGAAAGCAGCGCACAATGGCTTACAGCGTGACTCTGAACGGACCTGGACCATGGGGCTTCCGACTGCAAGGGGGCAAGGACTTCAACATGCCCTTGACCATCTCCAGAGTAAGTGTGCAAAAAACCTTGCTGAAGCTTGTTTAGGCTGGAAAATAGCAGTCATATGCACACTCTGACTAGCAAAATAGAGGATCTTTGCACCTAGGTGTGAATAAAGAGAATGTAATGTGGACTTTTAATATACCAGTTCAAAGGACAACCTGGCATGGATAATGTCTCAGGAAAACAGGTCTAGTTGGTATATTTTTATGAATGGCAATAGTGTCTCTCTTAAATGAGCTTCCAGTTCTATTTTGTACAGTGTTGTCTCTTTTTCTGCTGATAGGGGCCTCAGTGATGCTGTCTATTTGAGGGGAAGGGAGTAGAAGAACTATGAATGAGAATATAGATTATATTTC
Source organism: Myiotriccus ornatus (assembly GCA_036023395.1). Taxonomy (NCBI): domain Eukaryota; kingdom Metazoa; phylum Chordata; class Aves; order Passeriformes; family Tyrannidae; genus Myiotriccus; species Myiotriccus ornatus. The sequence continues at coordinate 8,301,837 of JAYRBT010000178.1, forward strand.
TAGAAAATAAACATTTAACTGCTTGTAAACATGTGAAGTCAGGTGTTAAAACTGGACAAAGACAGGGATATGTGTCCTCTCCTGTGAGGGGGTGCAATAATTGGGTAAAAATTCGATATGTCAAGCAGAAGACTCAATAGTGCTTAAAATACAGTCTTAAATTATGCAGAAGCCTTCCATTTGCAGCTGACAAACAGTATGTGATTTAATAATTAATTACCTGGTGCATCTGTCAATTACAGAGGAGTCCATTTATTTCCTACCTGCCTTTTTTTCTTCCTTCCCCTTAAAGCATTATTTTAAGGTGTTGCACTTGAGTACCCTTATTATCTGAATTAGCTCAATTTCTTAAAAGTTTTTAACATTGGATGGTTTTCAGGAAACTTGATTTTCCCTTACCTACCCTACTGTTATCAGATAGTTCTGTGTAACTTCTGGTAGCTCCCTTCTCTTTTTTTTTTTTTCCTCCCTTTTTGTTTGTTTGGGTTTTTTTTGTTTGTTTTGTTTTCTTCTTTCTGGCAGTCTCAAATCTGCTCCAGAATGTTCAGATCTCTTTAGAGAAGTCTTGGTTCCTCCACAAATCAGCTGCAGAAGGCTTGTTTTGCAGTACAGTGACAAGAGAGGTTACTTACATAACGGTGTTTTAAAGGAATACCAGAATGATTTAATCAGACAAACAAGTGGAATGCAAACAAAAGGTCTGCTTCACTGAGGGGAAAAAAAAAAAAAGGAAAAAAAAACCCCCACCTACACTACTTTTAAAACTGTGTTGTTTTTTCTTCGTATTGAAAAATGCAGTCTGTTAAGCTGTGGGTACAAAATTGGTATCTCTGCGACAATCATGATTCAGAGTCAATCAGTGAGCTTCTGAAATCTTAACTATGCTTTTTCGTATTCATTCCGTGAAGTTTTGTATCATTTGATCTCCCTTGTTCTTCTGCACATTAGCCCTCTCTCAGAAGACAGAGCTGCATTTACCTTTAGTATTAAGGCCTATGAGAATGAGAGGAACTTTTCGTAACTCGTTTTGCAGAAACAGTGCAGTGACTGCCAAGAAGGATGTTTGGTCAGTATTATTTAAAGCAAGCAAGTAAAAGACAACCTAAAATACCTCCTGCCCACAAAAATAAACTCACTTCATGACCTCAGTTTAATTTCATTCTTGTAAATAGTGTTGGTCTTTCTTTTCCTATCACACCCAAGGTAAGTACAGAGAGGTGCCAACATATTTCTGTAGGCATTTTCATGCCACTTTGCAGCCTGGCAGTCACACCTAGAGGCTGTCAGTCGAGGATCAGGGCTGTGGCAATTGCACTGTGTATGACACAATTAGTAATGAAAAGCTGATTGTTTCCCAAACAACTCACTGTCTCATATAGTAATTTATTAAAGTGTAAACTCTATGCCCAAAGGCTGTGGGATTCTCATGGGGCTTTTGAGACCATATGAGGAGCAGGAGTGAAACTGCAATGGCTGAATTCCCATAGGTGTGGAGGAATTACCTCTTCCCACAGCTACTGCCTTTCCAGCAGTAGCAGTGTCAGAAGGCACTGCTAAATGTTTTGAACTCTTTCCAGTGAGACCCAGCTTTTAGCTGGGCCTATTGATTTGGGATGGGACAGGATTTTGTATCCTGCCTTACAAGGGGAAAAGCACATGTGCAAGAATAAACACAGCCACTTTGAGGGAGAGATGGGATAGTAATCCCTGCTGGTTGTGATGTTTTTAATTGGAACACTGTGTAAATACATGACTTTTGATGGTAATAGTGTATGTTTGCCTTTAGCATCTTTCACAAATATATCTCCAAACAGATCAGATATTCCCCTTAATCAGAAATTTGCAGTCATAAGGGAGTTAAGCTGTGAACTTAGCCATAATTGCAATCTTATCATGGGGGAAAAGGAAATCTGTACTTACATTCTCAAGATATTCTTGTGGGGCAATGGAGGGGAAGATAACCGGAGGAGGAGACACACAGCTTTAAATGTTGCTGGTGGGTGCTGTACACTTACATATGGACTGGTTTTGATCCACAACTACACTGAGATGAGATATGACTTTCTATGTGCAAGATGAGTCCTAAACCCCAAACACTTCAACTTAAAGGGTCTTGTAATTGCTTTTACTACCAGATGTGCCATGGCCCTTTTGCCTGTGTAGGTATAGGGTCCCTCTCAGTGTGCAGACAGGGTTTGCATGCAGACAGGCTCATTACCCTCCATCTGCCCCCGAGCAATTAGCCAGGCTGTGGGTGGGCCACGGAAAACACAAAGGTTCATCCTTTTTCGTGAAGGCTCTGTGCTCTTCTGTCATGCTACAAGAGAATTTCTTCTGAGCTCCTGAGAAAGATGATGGCAACAGTAGAACACACTGGGATTGTTCATCCCATCTATAGTATTATGCCAGCATGTTTCCAAGGACCTTCCCAAAAGAGAGTGCTAATATTATGCCATAACGAAACTGGCCCATGCACAGACATAAAGTGGGCAGCCTGGACTTGGGAACTAGAGCTGTGGCTTAGCTGTCTGTTCACCTGCACTCTGCAAGCCAGCCCTGTGCAATTCCCACCCATCTTGCACTTTACCTGAGGACCAGGACAGAAATCCTGAAGACCTTTGAAGCCTAGTGACAAAAGCACAATACAAGATTATGGCATGTTCAGGAAAAATGATCTTAAAACAGTTGACAAGGAAGGGAATTACTCAGAGCTGTTTGACACAACAGTTCAGTTTAAAGAGGAATCTTGAAAATGGTGTCTGAGATGCTGTGTTTTCTTGCCTTCAGGTAGGTCCAGGTGATCAGCTCATTGCTGAATAGTCAACAGCATAAGACACAAGACTCACAGTCAGTGAGCTGGGTGACAGGTGAAGATGTGTTCCTCTGAAATGGATTGTTCTGCTTATCTGTTCTTTATCTAAAAATAAATGCCTGACTAACATAGTGGGTGGGGACAAGAAAAGGGGAGACAAAAACAAGAAGGGAAGAGTTAAGGTCACTCTGAAGCTTTTACACTCCTTTAACAATAGCACTGGAAAATAATCTGTGAAGATTTTAAAACTATTATTTCAGTCCCCACCCTGCATACCATCCTACCCTGCAGAAAAATCCTGTCATAAGATGTCAAATTCTGTCATGAGATGTCACAGGCAGGTAGCAGAGGTAGGAAAACAGTATTGACAGACTTTTAGTAAAGCTGAGCATCTGTCAGCCCTGCTGAAATGAATGAGACTTGCAGGTTGTTGGCAAAGCTAAGAGCTGTCACCAGTGGCATGATCACACACATAAATCTGGTCTTTCCAAATTGACGTGGGCAGCAAAGCCGTTTATTTTCTCCTACTGCTTGCATGGACTGTCTGGAAGCAAGCAGAATTCATTAATTTTACAGACCTAATCCTCTGTAAGAAGGCTTTTGGACATAGTTAATTATCTAAGTGCTCTGTTGCTGTGTTACCTAAGATGGCACAATTGTACATGGTTGGATGCAATAGCAGAACCTCTCCACGTGTTTCTGAATGTTTATTGCTGAACAGTGAATTTTCTGGTAGGACAGAGTGGCTTGCAGGGGGTGCAATGAGCTGAAAGATGTGCAGGAACTATCATCATCTGAGCTAGGGGAAATATTATCTAGAACACTGTAGTAACTTATGACTGGTATATTCTTTTTGTGATTATCCATAGTTGTGTATTTCCTAGTAGAGAGGTTTTTTAGTTGCTTGGGTTCCAAATCAAAAGCCAGAGCCTGCCTAAAGCAGAGGGAGATAAGGTTTAAGCAAAACAAAAGCGTTTAAGAACTGTTTTTCTTTACTTAATTAAGTGAGGAAAAAGTTGAAATATGATAATGATGTAAGCACAGTGAGGGGACACAGCAAACACTATTATGAAAAAAATTAAGATAGCTGATCTGTATGCTTATTCTGATACAAGCAGCCTGAAACTGCTCTTCGAGGCTGGGGGAAACCCCTGGTCTAGCATTTTGTAGTCTGTCTCTGCAGGAGCAGGAAGGTTTTTCTCACAGTTGTTAGGCTCTTTCCTTTTATCAGCATCTCTTCCTGATTGCTTCCTGTCCCTCCTCCACTTCCTAGCATACATATGTCAGCCCCTGGCTGTGACTGCCTTTGCTTTAGAGGAGCTGTGTGAGAGTACTCATTTCCTGTGGGCTACTGCATATCAGTGCCTTACAACAGACAAGTGATGGGGGAAGCCAATCCCTCTTTCCCCCCCCCTCGGTTCTTGAAAGCAGGGAAACCTCAGATGATCTGGGCCAGGCTCTATGCATTCTACAGCTGTCATTTTAATGGCCATGTGGTGCTGTACATAAATTATAATAAGAATGCAGTTTACCTCTATTGACTGAACTGAAGCAATTTAACAAGTTCACTTGAAGTGCTGATCCCACATCACCCCTGGTGAATCGAACTGCTGAGCAGTTGTCCTCCAGCTGCAGCTGCAACTTTGAGAGGTCTTTTTTCACCTCCAAACAGGAAGTCCTTCACAATACCAAAAGCCACAGATTATAGTTTATAATTGTTGATATTCTACTAAATTAACAGGTAAATCTCATGTCCTCTAAAAGTCTTCCTCCTTAACTACTATGCAGTAGAGATGTTTGCTTTTTTCCCCCAAAGTTCAAATGACTTGAGTCAGCTTCTGAGAAGGGAGTGGGCCATTTAACATAATGACTGTATTATGTCTAGATAAACTGTAGTAATTTCTTATGCCTGAGCAGTCACATTCTTCCAGTCTTGTTACAGTTTAACTCAAAATAGTTCCTTGTGAGAGGAAAATGAAATACTTCCAGTCTAGCTTTTAAGAACACTTCAAAACTTTCCTATCACTTTTTTGATAAAACAATTATTCTGTGGGCATCAGCATTTTAATTTGTAGATCACTTCTTGAGCAACAGTCACCCTACCTGAAATTACAGCATTCTGATTTCTATTGCATCCAACTATTATATGAGCAAATGTGTCAGTATCATGAGAGAGTGCACTTTGGGTGATATGTTTGCTTTCAAACTAATTTGCAAGCCAAGTCTTGTACGTTTCCAGCTACAGTTATCAGAAGTTATTGTATTTCTGGGAGCCTGAACCCTACAAGTAGCTCCTCAGCCTCCTGATTTGGTATTGTTTATTTGAGAAGCTCCAGTAGTCAGCATCTGTACTGTAAATGGCAAATCAGTATACAGGGCATTTGTATGCTAAGGTAGCATGTCTAATCAAACATGACAAAATAGCTTTCAGGAAGGATATGGAGCTAACTACAGCTTTTGGTCAAATGATTTCTCTTTTAAATCAAGTATGTACTTGGAACAGCAAGGCAGGCCCTCTTATCTGTTTGTGTGATTAAAGGAACCACTAAATACTAAGTCCACTGCTGAAGGTCAGGGTATATAAGGAGTATTATGTACTCTGCAGAGTATCTGTGGAAAAATCATCTACTTAAGGTTGTGTTTTGCAATCCTATCCTTTGAATTTCAGGAGAAACATTTAGCCCTGTTAGAATATAGGCCAGATAAATGTGAGTAATGGCCTATAGTAGCTGAGGTACTGGCTTAAACGATGTTACATCATCAAACCTGCTGCTCTGACTGCTCTGATACATAATACATAGCCTGTGGGTTTGAAGCCCTTTCATTATTTCACCTGCTAAATGGAGCTCTTTTCTTTGGGGTGTGATTGTATCTGAGTCATCAATACTCGTGTGGCGTTATCCGTGAAAAGAGCTCAGTGTATGAAATAACTGGGCTGAATGGCGACTATGCAATTGCCAGTTATAAAGTGACTCTGCAGCTTTCTTTCCTGCAAAAGGAAGGAGAATATAACCCTTCCCTTGACCAGGAGGCATATAGTGTTAGCTGTGAGAAACTTGGGCCCAAGATTGGTGAGAAACTGAGAAGTTCAGAACTGGGGATAACAGTAGTTATTGTGGTTTTATGGAGGAGGAGGAGGAGGAGGAGGAGGAGGAGAAGGTTTCTCAACCTAAGGAAACAGATCCACAACTCAAAAGAGTTATGTTCCTTTTTCTCTTGTTTTAACATTTAACAGTGTTCCCTAGCAACTAAATAGTCTGGTCTGACAAATTGCTCAGCTTTTGGCCTAGAGTTTATTAAATAGCTCATCTAGTATTTCAGGAAGTCTTCAGATTTACGGGATTATTATTAAAGTTAATAATTTTGCAGATCTTTTAGAACCAGTAAACACATCAGGAGGTAACCATTAAATGCTGAATTTAAAGCTGCTGAACTGTTAGTGCTTTATAATTAAAATGCACAATAAGCTTTTTTTCAGGTAGAACTTTTTATTAGTGCCTGATGTCTGAACTCAAGAAATGACTGTCTTAATAACACAGCAGATAACTGTCATTAGCTCCATTCTGAATACATTATTGCACAATGTTCTCCAGCCAGTGGAACACAAAGAGAAATTAGCTCTGCAAGTACGTTAGCATTAACTCTCTATTCTAGCAGCAGCGGTTCCCATCTGGTCACTCTTGCTGTCTAATTAGTAGAATAAAGTGTATGTTATTTTATAAATATCTAAAATGTGGGTATTTAAAAAGAAAACAAAAACTCAAACCTTGAGTAACACTGAAAGTATGACAATGCTGTACAAAATGGAATGGTCTTCACCATAATCTAGATTTCATAGTGGACTGGAGCTAATCGAGAGCACAATTTCATGTAGCTGATATATGTGTCACTGGAAATTTCTGCACATAGATACTGAGGTGCCATCATTTTAATGCCTAATATAGCATTAAATGGTGTCCAATATAACTGCTCTTTTTTTTCACTGATTTTTATTGCAAGATTAGCCAGATGATCAATGTGTAAGTAAATTATTAATCCTCATTGAAAGATCATGATAAGGGAAGAGGAAGGAGGGAAATTTCTGCTGAACATGGTAAAAAATCAATTACAACTGCAAGCCTTGAGGAAATAAATGAATTTAAAACATTGTCTGGCAATGTCACCAGTAGTTTGTTGAAATGAATAATGCTAATTGAAAAAGAATTACTTATACACAGCATGTTAAAGAGCTGTTTCTTCAGTAGCAGTGTAATTAAAGCCTTTATAAAAAGCTTACCCGAGAACAAAGCCTTAGAAGAGCCTTTTTGTTACAGTTGTCTATATTCCTAAATCCTAATTTGATAAAACTATGCTATGATATTTAATAAATGGCATTTCATAAAGAATTTCATTCTTGCTGGTACCGAGTGAGGGCAAGGCCTGCTGTTCAGGCATATTGGGTTGACCCATAATTTACATTAGATATTTAAAAGCAAACAGATATCACCTGTCAAAATGTGCTACATAGTTGATGATTAAAAAAAAAGTTTATTTTACTTAGCTGCTGTCATAACCTCAGGTCCTAAAAGAAATAAAGCTGGATTGTATAAAGCTGGCTCTGAAGCTCAATTCAGCCTTACTGTTGGTTATCCTTTGGAAACAGTTCTAAAAGCTTCCATTTTTTTCAGATCAGTGAAGAGTATAATATTTCCCCCAAATGTAAAGCTGTTTGTGTTCTTCTGAGAGATTTTCAGGAAAAAGGGAATCCAATAAATAGGGAGAAAAAAGTATCTGGAATGAAATACCCTTAAAAATAATTAATTTTCAGCTTACAAATGGCTCCAGATGACATCTTGAATGGGCTTTGTACAAGGTGACTCCTCTTTCTGTTAGTGGTGGCTAGAAGCCATTTTCCCAAAAAGTCAGTGAGATCTTGCTCTTCTTTTAGGAAGATCTGATGGGTCAAATGTCTTCACGGCATGCAAATCCCCTGACCAGGGTAGAGTTACTTTCTGCACCTCCCACATGCGGAGCTGGTGTTGTGATCATCTGTGCCACAGGTGTTCAGTGCCTGGACGCTGCATAAATAGGTTTTAACCTTTCTCCAAAATCCTTCAAAATAATCTTGATTTGTGGCAATGGCATCTGAGGATTAGGAGGAACACAGCCTTTCATATGTTCCCACCATACTCCCACCTTTCCCTCGCTCGGAGTTCAAATTCCAGCTACTGGGCTATTTTGGCCCCCTTGCCTCTCTTGCTTAGCCATACTTGTTAATACAGATATAACCACTTATTAAAAGTAACAGGCCTAATGACACATGCTTACTATGAACACTGTATGGGTTCTCAGTTTAGAGCTAGCATTCATGACAATTAGTCTTTGTGGCATGAATAAAAATATCTGTAGTGCATTGTAGTACTTACTATACCTGGTTGGGGTGCCACGTACACTCTTGAGAAGCCTCTATGGGACTCTCATGCTATATTTAAAGCATCCTGTAACTTAGGAAGCTATTTTGAATTGGAAGCAGTGCTACATTTACCTCAAGCTTCTGGAATGGGACATCGTATCCAAAACTCCAAAAATACTACGTGTAACCCCAGATTCTGGTATATAGTGCCAAATCGGAATGCTCTGGTATTAGAGTAAATTTGGGTTGCCTTTTCTCGATCCTGAGGGTCACTGGGACCCTCCTGCTCTATTTGAGAATGTCAGCATTCTCTCCTTACCAGGTCATAGCTGGTTCAAAAATGGCCAAGGGCAGTTGGTACTATGGCAGGTGTTTAAAAAAGAAATAGGCAGCCAAAACAAGATGTTTTTCATCAGCATTGGCAAAGGTTAACTTTTGTAGAAAATAAATGAAGTCTTTCTGCTAATTTTTTTTTTTTTTACAGGAGTTGCAAAATATACGTACCTTCCTGACCTACTGTCAAAATTGCTTTCCTGTCTAAAAGATTCTTATCTCACTTGTTTGCTTAAATTATCTAACAAATTATTCAAGATTAAATCCTTTTTGTCAACTACAGGGGGTGGGGTGGGTGAGGATCTCTCTATTATGTGTGTGCTTTGCTTTCTTGATGACAAGAAGTGGTCAGCAGTCTGTAAGCATCACAGACTGTGTGAACAACAAACCAAACCTATTTGAACAGCAATCTCTTCTCAGTTTAATTGCCTGCTGCTTGGTACTGCTCCTTTTCAGTGCGACACTTCTCAAAATGCAGCGTGTGCTGTTTCAGCGCATAGTTGTCAGTAGCTCAGGATGAGTGTGCAGAGCTGTGGGTAGCAGAGTGTTGACACCTGACAGGAAGCGGGAGCAGATTATTAGGGTTCCAGAATTGTTTGGCTGTTTCATCCCTGAGGCACAGCAAAGCTCTCCTCTCTTCTGAGGAGGGCACTGTCGCACCCATGAGAACTGCGTGCCTTGGCTGTATTGCCGTGGTCATGCGGGAGACCTCTAACGTGGGCTCTTGGCATTCATCCTCACTCCACATGGGATGGTTCTCTGCTGTCTCCTCCTTCCATATGCCTGGGATGTGGCCTTCCTCCCCTGCCTGCCTTCCCTTGCACTATTCCCACACATTCCCTCTCATCAAAGTCTGCTATCCTTCCTTTGCTCCCAGCTTTCCATGATGTTCAGATTAAGTGCACTAAGAGTGGAGGAGCAAAGAAATGAAGGCAGCATTTGGAAAGTGAAAGTTATAGACTCTTCCACAGGGTGTTAAAATTTCTTATAAAACAGCAAAGGAAAAATATGCAGGTTGTACATGTACATGTGCAGGAGGGAAATGGCTAAATATGGTACCTCATGGAAGTTCATAACTGCTCTGTGTGAAGCTGTGGAGTTTCCTGTTTCTCTGATTACATGTGTTGCTGTATTAAATAGTCTTCTTTAGCCTGTGCTGAGGAACTCACGCTGCAATTAATATCAATATAAATTCTGTGCTGAGAATAGAGTATATCTCCCTGAGCATTCCTGGAAGGTGCTTTCGGCCCTTTACAATCACACATCCTGTAGTCCACAAAAGGATGGTTTTGTCCTGCTCATCAGTAATTCCCTTTTCCAATGTATCTGTGCTTAAGTTTCTGCAGACCTTTGCTTCCTCACCCTGCAAAATACAATTTTAGAATGTAATCTTCACCTTTTTCTCTGAAGAAAAATGTGCTGTACGTAGTAAGACATATTACTTCTTGAAAAAAAAAAATACAAGCAGATATTGATTGTGAGCATTTTCTTACGTTCTTCATGGTAAAATATGGGAGTATGGGCATCATTTCCAAGCCCTTGTTGTATCTTCTGAGGATAACATCACTGAGGCTAAATTTCTAGAAAACATTCTTTAGACGACCCAAAGAAAGAGGCAAGTGGACAAAAGAGTTTTTTTTTTTAAATCCACCCTGGAGAGTAACAGAAACAATGAGTTCTTGTGGAAAATGTGCCTTGTGAAGATGTGTGTGTGTCCTAAATGACAATGGAGAGAGCCCCAGTGACTCACATCAAAAAGGTCTGGATCTTCAACTCATACAGATTTAGTATTCCTTCTTTTATACAACATAATCCTGTGTTTTTTAGCTTTGGGAATCAGAGGTGAATGAAGTGGAGGTGAGGGGGAGGAGCAGAATAAACCTTCTGTAAGACCTAGAGAATTTGTGAATTAATTCAGTTTTAATTTCAAATCAGCTTCATCTAGACCCAGTTCTAATTGCCTTTCTAGGAAGGATGAGCAGAAGTCTAAGGACTGATGATTTACATGAACAGGGTTGCTCTCTGGAAGAATATGAAGTGGTTTTGGTTTTTTCCCCAGTGTGTGTGACTTGTCGTGGAGGTTATCCCAGCTTGTGGGAACATTCCTGGCCTAAAAAAAAAATTATCATCACTTACCACAATATTGAAGACATATTTGCAGTATGATTGACAAGATGAGGAGCTGGTATATAATTTCTTTGCATGTCAAGGGACTGACAGCGAATGAAACCAAAACTAGGACTTAGCTGCTTTATTTATCCCTTGAACAGATGCAGTGCAAGCAGCTGCAATAAGATCTTTTATACATTCCACCCACAATTCCCTGGAGTTCATGTGTCCTAAAGACAACCTGGAAAAGGAGGCAGGACATTCTCTTGTACAGTATTATATTTTATAAGTACAGTGTGAGATGCTGATCCTTCTCATGGGGAAAGAATTCCAAGCTGGATCTGAGTTTCATGCCATTTGATGATATGGGTAGATGTCTTTTGCCACTCTGAGTATTTAGCTCAAACACTTAATTTGGACTCTAAATTTTTTGGTTGATTAAAACTCTTTATAGACCAGGAAACAGCACAAATAGGTAGTTTCATTATAATTTAACACTTATTTGCCTTATTAACTGGGCATTTGATTAGTTGTGTCTGAGGAAAGCATCACTAAGAGGACTGGTAACAATATCACTTCTTTTGTCTCCATTAAGTCTTGATCTGTCTCCACTGCTTTTGCAGAGACTGGATTGGGTTCTGACATTAAATACATCTCCAAGCTCAGGAGGCCAGGGAAGAGCCCTTGCCATGTAGTTGATTGTTCAATGTGTAGATAAAGGGTTGAGGTATAAACTTTCCTTTTTGGCACTTAATTTTAGAACATCCACAGTGAATGTTCTGGCCTGGATGCCACAAGGCTTTAGTTTTAATCTTCCCATAAAGTGTGTGCTCTCGGCTGCTGTCTGAGCAGAGTCTATCTGGCCCATACATCCACACTAGTGTGAGACTGCCCTGGGATATACTAATGTTGTAAAAAGATATTTAGGAAATACTCCCTAAAATATTATCTTTTTCCGCAGCAGGGAACCAATTTTACAGTAGCAAAATATGAATCAGGAACTATTGAGAAAAGCCTCTAAATTGCCAAAATCATTCTGAAAACAGAGGGTACGTGCCATCTTCTGAGGCTGTTAATATCTTCCCACCATTGCAGAAATGACATTAATGTGGTACTCGGTAAAAATTAGTTTTCTCAGTGTGTCATAAGAGAAGAGCATTTTTCTGGCTCAGTTTTAACACCTTAAAATTGATGGTGGTGACCACCTCGAAATGGTGAAGTTGAAACATCTAATTGTTTGATACTTATTTGAATATTTTCATATATTTTTGGGTAAAGCCACAATATTAAAAGCTTCAAATCCCTATGTTTATTAGTTTTTTAGAAAATAAATTAAAAGCATGCTTGTTTAGAAAGATACCAAATCCTGAGAAGAGATGAAAAATGCAGTGACTTGCAATGTCCACAATACATTTTTAGTTGAGCTTAGTCTTATATTTTTGGTTGGAATGCAAGAAGTGTTCTCCTCATTTTTCCTCCTGAGTGGGATTTTCCCTCACTGCCTGTGACCTGTGTATTTATTTTTGTATGCAAATGGCCTACAGAAAAATCTCTCCTGCTTATTTTTTTGTTTACACCTATGATGAACAGGTACTCTTGAATATATATATGCATATAATAATATATGTAGCTTTTCTGTGTCATTTCATGCTCCATGACTTGCATTTTGCCCAGTTTACCTTGTTTTTTACCAGAATAAGTAAAATCTAGGCTTTTTTGATTGTATCTTTTTACTTTTTGTCCAGTTTCATTCCTTTAATCTGCAAGAACATGGAGACTTGAATTTTCCTTCCAACTGTAGTGCTTTGTTTCCTTTTGCTAATGTTTTCACATGCCTCACCTATTTAGACAAAGGTTTTGATGCCTGTGGGCGTTTTCTTTTTGGGTGAATTTGCAAAACTTGTCCAGCAGGCTCAGCACTTCTGACTGAACTTTGGGCACTACTGTGACACCAAGGACAAAGAGCCATTGGTTTGGCTGTGCCTCTTGACACTTTCCTCTCTTCCTCTGGTGACTTGTATCACTTTGTAGTGCAAGTAGGTTGCACTGTGACAGTCCTCAATTGACTCAGATAACACAACAGAGAGAGTGCCATGGCCTCGTGTGTAAGGAGAGCTGCCTATAGGCTGCACTTAAAAATTGATAATGTGAATTTTAACCTTTGCTTAGCTTTGAAATACATCTTTTGCTTCCTGTAATTGTTGATGTTGTTTTGAAGTGTATTGTCTTTTTCCTTTCTATTCTTACCTCTGACACATTCATGATCTGTTTTTTGTAGTTAATTTTCATTGCAAAGGCTAGTGAGAGAGACTAGGACAGAAATTTATTTTTTTGATTAAAATATACATTGTCCATTTTGTGATCTGAGAAGACCATGTTACAAGGTATCCTTTTCGCTGGCTTCACTGCAACCCGTTGTTATCCATAGTCTCAGCCTACTTGTGACTGCTTATATCCTCTCAGTAGCAATCAAAGTAACTACAAGACTGAACAAACTGCACAAATACTAGGAATGTAAGCGTATAATCGGAAATAGGGAGGCTGTTAGGAAGCATTTATACAAGGCTGGATATCGAGGATGCATGTGGAAATGACTGGTAATATTTTCTTTTGCCATTCTCACTATCAAAGCCCTTGGCAATATTCTGCTAGGAATGGGGTGGTGTTTTGAGTTTTACGTTTGGATTAAGTGATGTCTAGAGAAAGGCCAGGGTCAAGTCTGACAGAAGAGAGAGCACTGTAAGCCTGTGCACTGGCACGGGACCGTAGGAAAGTTTGAAGTCTTGCCTGGCAATTGTCCTTCTGTAACAGTCCTGTTGTTCCGATGAACACAAGATTAATCTATTGTAATTTAAACAAGGAAGTTGGAGAATAAATAGTCCTGCTTCAACTCTGGTGCTTGCTGACAATATTTACATTGGTGTTTAAAACAAACATAATTTATTTTGTGTTGCTCTATATGTTATGTTAAATACGTTCTGGTGCTGGCAGCAGGAAGAAATGTTCCCCAGCAGGGGTAAAAAGCCCCAAAACCAATTAAAAAAATCCAAAAAGTAAATTCCTAATACTGTGAGAAATTATTGGACCCTGTAAAGAACTAAAACTATTCAAGTCATAAAAGTTTAGGTAGAATATAATTAAAGAATTTTTTTGGGGGTTGGATATTTCAGACTGAGTACTAAGTTGCTGTGATATGCCCAATTCCCAATGTCAAATCTCGTCTTCCCCACTCCCCCTTCAGTTTTATCAAAGTATGAAAGTCTTGACTGAGTGAGAAGCTATTGTTGGCAAGCCTTTGATGGACACTCCTGGAATTTCATTGCAGGAGCCATGACTTCTGTTTTATCTGAAATCTCGCTGGCTCTTGATGACAGACAAACTCTGTTTTTAGCATTGCACTGAAGGTCAGGCAAATGACTAGTTTCCAAATAGAGTAACTGAAGATACTGGAACAGATTTATTCCTGGTATAATTCCACTAGTTCTATGAAGTTACAGGGGAAATATATTTGTCAAGAGAGCCTTATGAGTTGAAGGATAATACTGCTGTTCTCAATCACTTGTGTATAAATGAAGTTTGGAAAAAATACCATTTAATGTAACATTAAAATTTCTTCTGTAAGAGAAATTCTACGTTTACTAGCGTAAGAGTAATGTTTTTAGCTGGTATAAACCAGCTTAACTTCATTAAGGAGACTGACCACCATAGAATGTAGTACTTTTTCTAATATCAGAGAATGCAGCTCTAGATTTTTAATTACAGATGAGGTTGAAGTTTTCTGGGTGTGTAAATATTTTAGGGCTAATCTAGGAAAGGTAGACACTGCTTAGGCTGCTTTCCTAGTGGCATTTAGGATGATTCCATTATTTTTACAGACCTTTAATTTTGGCTACAGTTTTGGCCCACCTCAATTCCATAAACCAACTATCAAGCAGACTGGTTAGATATTTCATTTCATTTTTGCAAGTTACTTGTGACCTTAATTCATACAGAAAGCAAAAATTGATTTTGCAGATGGATCAAGAAAGTGAAAACTAGATACTCTTGTACCAATTGCTCGGGTAGTAGTAAAGGAATAATCTGCATCTTTATAGAATGACATTGCAAAGGCCAAAACTACTAGAAGCTGCTTTGTTAGAGTGGATTGGACAGTCTAGGCTGGGGACATGAAGTCGTAGATGCAGAGAGATCCTATGATTGGTAAAAGCTGTCACATTCTGTGCCACTTCATGCCTGAAGGACTGGGAGTACATTGGTTACTGACTTCCTGTGACACTGGGAGTTGGGACAAACATTTAAGGTTTAATTTTTTCAAAGAGGACATTGCCAAGAATGTGAAATAAATGCAAACTATGTTTACTTTTTGTAAAACAGATGCAAGTATAATTTTTACAGTTCTTTGGCAGAAGTGTATCCCTTAAAGCTCAAACTGCATGTTTTAGTAGTTTGGTCTTACTTTCCCCAAAGGGTTACACTTCAGTGAGCTTTTCCCTTAGAGGTGTCAAAATGTTTCTTTAATGACAGATACCCTGATGATCATGAAGTACAAAGAACTGTTGCCATCACAAGGCAGGATTTCTTCAAACTTAGTTAGCTTTGACGCTAATGCTGTACCCTGGAGGCTCCGTTTTTCCAAACCATTCACAACATATGCTGTTTTTAAATCCATCAGACAATCCTGCACTCATTCTATACCCTACTTTCTAATGTCAAAGCAAATCTATGTTCTACTTGTGGCACCTGCTGTGGCACATACTTCAGCTGCTTTAGGGTAGTACTAAGCATACCACCGTACTTAAAGTCCTGTCAACATAGCTGTGATAAAGACCCTTTGGAAAATGTATAGCTCCACCCTAAAATAATCATTTATCATAACTCATAAGGGAGAATTAATTGGCATTTAGTACTTGTAATAATATGGATTAGTGCCCTCCATGAGCAGGGCCATGTATAAAAGTACAAGCCTCCTAGAGGAGTACTTTCATTTTTAGCAAGGCAAACCAATTTCTGTTACAAATAAACTCCACTTTTAAAAACATACTTAAGACAGTAAATATATTGGCAAGGGCTGGTGCACTGAATGCTCTTAAGCCAGGCTTTAGCAACATCAATTTGTATTACTAAATACTGAAAATACTGTCATAGCTCAAGTTACAAGTTTATGTTAAAAATAGATTAAACTTTTTTTCCTTTACTAACAACATCAACATAGTTCAAATAATGGGTTAACAAAATGGTAAATTGTAATATTGCTGTCCACTATGGAAATACCTGTGCCATGGACTGATAAACACTTTGTCTACAGCTTATGCAAAAACATACAGATCCCTCAAACTCTTTGGTGTATTAACATATTATGACTAGATTTGAGAGTGTGCACCATCTACACATGGATGATGTTTCCCAGCTGATTGTTATATCCATTACATAAAGCTAGAAAGAGAAACAAAAGATGTTTTAATAGGGAAAAAAGTTACTTTCTTAGTATTGACTCATGTTTACCTCAGAAGTTTCTGTAGGCATCCTTTCTTCCCACTGAGATGTGTACAACTCTGAAATCCAGTCTCTCCTAAATCCATTATATGTTGACTTTGTAAGATGGCAGGTTACACGTGAGTCCTGACAGCTCTTTCATGAAGTGTTTGTTATGGCCCCAGCCATAGTCATTAGAGAGGAGCTCCCAAATGTAAGGGTGACATGGACTTAAAAGTTACCTTTGATAAGAAGAGTGTAGAGGTTGCTCTTCAGGACAGAAGAAAATGGGGACAGGAGCACCAGGCTGCCTGCTTTCCTCAATTTTACTTCCATACACATAAAACTGTAGAGGGAATAAAAGAGCTTTTAGGATCTTATTGTAAATTAAAGGTATGTTTTCCAAATGTTATTTGAGAAGAAATCATTTATATTTTGCCTGAGGTGAAAAATGAAAACTCTGATTTAACACTGCCAGGCAGCTATGAGGGCATTTGTAGTGCAAAGCAGTTAAAAGAGAAACTGAAATACTTGCATTTTAACTGAAGAGAATAAATTTGTGTAAAGTAGTGGGAAATTGGAACCATAACATTTTTGCTGTGCAAAAGCTTTATTTCTAATGTGTTGACAGGACAGAAAAAAATCCCAAGAGAGAGAAGCTCTCTGGTTCTCCAAAGCAAACAGGCTGGGGTCACAGGAAGAATATGCACAATGGAATTAATTTTCTGCATGAGACTCCTTGAGTCATGAACTTTCACAACAGCTCGATTCACACCTTACTTTGGGAAGGTACTTGTAATGATGCTGTTTCAAAAGCTGTTAGTGTTAGAGTGGTTCAGTTCTTTGCCCTTCCCTCTTCAGTAAGATGTAACCACTTCTGATATTCAAACTTTCAGTTCTCCATTCTCTTTCTTTCTTTTTATTTGTTGTTTTGTTTTTTTTTTCTGAGAGTTGAGTATCAGCGTCCCTACTAATACAAGCACAAGACTCTTATTCCACGCTGATATACCATAAACAGCACACAGCTTTCTTATCAGTTTTTACATAAGATGGGCATGACTTCGTGTCATATCTGAGTTGCAGCCAGCAAAAGCTTAGCCTGAAAGCCTAGTGCTTTTTTTCCTCTGGATGATTGCATTGCACATTCTTACAGGGTCATGCATGATAAAAAAGGATAAGGGGCCTCCAAAGAGACATGACCAACACCTTATTGTCTGTGGAGCTTTTACCTCTGCACCATCACTGCAAATCTCTTCACAGAGGCTGAAACATATGCCAGAATTACTGCCTAGACCAAAAGGCAGTGTAGCATAGAGCTTGAAATGCATGCTTTCGTGGCAATCCTGTTTTTCTTTGGTATTCACACAGAGCAGCAGATGAGATGACTTTAAATGTTTTGAAGTAGAGAGTGTCTTGTTCTTCCCTGACAAAACCAGAAACTTGTAAAAGAGTTTTCTCTTCTTCTTGTGTCTCAGTTGCACTTTTTTTTTTATTCGAATTTTTATTAGGAATTCATTTTAATGCCTGTATGATTTATTTATAACAGTCTTCTATGTCATTTGCCCAAAATATTGTCTGATGTCTTGCTTGTCACTGTGAAACATGCTGGTTCTTTATTTGTTATGCTTATATTACCCTGAAGTACAGAGACAGGGAGGGTCTAAGCCACGTTATGCTCAGCACTGGCCATGAGTCCATGAGTGGAAGAGGCTTTGATGCCTCACTGTTTTAAAACCAGAGAATTTCCTCAGATCTCTGGTGTGTCTCTTCATCAGATAAGACAGATAGCTGGGTGAGTCTAGGCTTACTTTTACATTTTCTCTGTGTGGTTGATGCATGCAGCTTTAATATTTGCTACAGTTTATGCTTAACATTTTTCTCTGCAGCCTTGTGAGTGTCTCCAATTTGATAATAAAATTTTGCTGGTAAAATGCTATTTCCAGTAGTGACTCAATGTTAAGTCTGAATAATAGGAGTCTTTTTCTAGTTCTTACTTTGGATAGCTCTTGAAGAATAGCATCATTATGAAATAATTACTTTCTAGATATAGAATAGGAGGTTAATGTCACTGTGTGGAATAGAAATTACTTTTACTTGAACATATACTGCACTGGATATGACCCAGAAGACTCATTGGTATGATCTGGACTTATTAAGGAGCTTTTTCTAAGGATTTTATGTAGGAAAGCAGAAGGTGGAGGGTGAATTTCTTTCAATCCTGACAAAAAGGCAGAGGGGAAGGCCATTCAGAAGAAAATACCTGTCCCCAGCTGAGAAAAGCAGATGGACATAATATGTGGTACTATTTAAAATAGATCTAGTAAAATTTTGGGAGCATCTTTGGATTTTATTAGACAGTTTCATGTAAAATGCATATGCTGCTCCCATATCATATACATATGCAACCTTATAGCCCCTTCAAGGGCTGCATAATTCTATAAATAGAAGACCCATCCTAGGATAAAGAGAGACTACTAATACAGCTCCATTTGGCACTTCTTTCTGCCCCAGGAATCTCTCCAGCTGCCAAATAATCGTCCAAGCATTCTTAATTTTCATTTATTTCCTTTTCCTGGTATCTGAAGTAAAAGCCTCCCACTTGTTATATAGGTGCATATTCACTTTGCATAATGTTTTCTACTACCATTGCAGTTGTTACAATGTTGATGTTGATCACATCAAAGTTCCATCACTGACAGCTTTAAATATTTTCTCTGCAAATATAATTAATGAGACTAAGCAATGTTACTGAACAAGATGCTGTGAGAGGAGAAAGGATGTAAGAAAAAGGAAACAGATGAAAAATAAAACTAGGGACAGTGGGAGCCAGTCATCCACTTTGCAATCTCCTGATTGAAGAGGCTTTAGAGAAACTTGGCCAAGATCAAGCTTTGACAACATATTAAAACTCCAAAACGCCTACAAATTTTGTTTGCACGTGGGTGCACAGCTCTGAAAAATGTCACTGTAAATATAACTGCCTAGAACAGAGAACTTTCCTAATTCCATCAGTCATAAGTCTGGCTGAATCTGAGATTTGCATGCTGGAATTAGGGAATACATCCATCTTCTTTAAAGACATTTTTTCTTTATGCAGTCCAAAATGTCACTTTAATTTAGCCATTCAGACGCTTGCTTGATGACAAAATACAGTGATGAAGCTCATTGTCCTGCAGTTTAACTAAGTCCTCATTTGAGATCAAAGTGGAGGGTTAATTTTTTTTCTGTGTTCCTTTCATTCCTCATTTGTACCAGGCAAATAACGGTTTCACCAGCAGCAGGAATCCTTATTAAAGTAACTGTCATATTTTCTTGTCTATACAATCCATTGTTTAGCAATTCATTTGGTGCCAGATGAAGGGAAAAATACAAACTGGACACAGAAAGACAGACCACCTTAGACCTTCTGAAATTCTTTTTTGGTCAAACAACAATTTTCCTGCTGTCCCTCCCAAACCAATTATTTTGACATGCTCCATAGGAGAAGTTAGTGTCTAATGCAGCCAAGGAAAACACTGCTAAGGCAAATTCTGAACTTGATTGCATTCCTTCCAAGGACTTAAATAGATGCCCTGTGAACATTTATTCCTTAGCAAAATACACGACCAGATAATCATAATTAGCATATTTACCCTGGATCAGGCAAGGAAAATTCCTAATTTGGACATGCAGAATTTAGAAACAAATTGTGGCTAGGTGTGCAGCTCATTACAGCGTCTACTTGCAGTGCAGAGGAAAATGTCTGCAGTCACCACCGAGAAATAAAAGATAAAAGTACAGCTTTGAAATGGACGTGAAGCACTCCCTGCAGAATGATCCTGTTACTTCCTCATAAATTGCACAGCCTGATGATCCATAAGGAGCAGCTCTGAGAACTGAGGATGAATGAGTATCTTAAACTAAGAATCAGGACCATATTCAACTCTATAAAGCCTAGCTAAGTATAAAAAGCCAGCTAATTATGATTTTCACACAGTTTATGCACCTAACCTTTGTTGCCTGAGAATGTTTATTAGATACAAATGTCTAAGCCATTTTGGAAAATCCACACTAAGTTCTTAAACCATTGATCATGCTGCCAGACTGGTAGAAATCTTTCATTTGCTGTTATTTCCATGTATAGTTAATCACTTGAAAGAAATAGGAATGCATGGAGGAGTGAGAGTTGGAGTAGTATATGTAGACAGCAGACTTCAAGGCCCTACCTGAAATATTCCGTTAAAACCTGCATGCCCTGGAACAAAAATCCTTCCTTATCTTGGTGCTGCTTACACCGATAAATGGTGGACACCAAACCTAGATGAGGAAAGAAGCAGAGTACCCAAAAAGGAATTGGCAGAAACATTGCTCCCCAAGTTGAAAGTTAAGAGTATCCCCAGCCAGCAACATCAGTATCACAGGCAGATCTGCAAGCTGCGTTTTGCAGGGACCTTTGGGTTTGGCAGAAGGTGCTGATTCACAACTGACAGGTGCCTCTCTGTAATTCAAACAATGGAGGCTTTTGATCGAAGCCTCTGAAACGTAGTACAAAATAAAGTTGAAAAATGTATTAAGATGGGATACATCTTAGCACTCCCCGTGCAACTGAAAGCTTTCTAGCCCTCATCTGCTGATCACCAGGGTGAGCAGCACAGAAGGTGAAAGGGAGTCCATAGCACCATGTCAGCTGGGTAGGAAATACTGATTCTCTTCCCACCTTCATATCTTCTTTTAAGTGCCAGTTACTGATCATAATCTTTGCACATTGAAATCTCCCTGCACATACACCTGTGCTGGGTAACTCCTTGGGGAATTCAAAATATATAATCAGAAACAACACTGTAAAAAATAAAAATGAAACCTCCACAAGCTTGTCCAAAGATAATTGAGGCTGCTTGAACTATGCACTCTGCTGAATTAGGAATCACAAGATGACGAACTCCTGCCTTTCTCTGGAATGAGAATTCCCAAAGAACAGCTTTCCTTGTAGTTGTTGGAAATTTTTGAATCATTTCAGCCCCAAACTAGGGCATAAAAATAGAAGCCATGTTGTGGTGAAGATGAGTGACATTATTTGGATCTTCTTTTTAAGTGAAGAGCCATTTACCGTAGGTTGCTGAGGTCTTTAATTTCTTAAAGCTCTTTTTAAACAACCTTCTAAATCTTCTTTTGACTTCTCAAATTTATAGGACATTCTTGTTAAAACCTTACTTCAATACACCCTTCTTGATGTTGTATTTTCTTAACTTAGCAGTATTTTCAGTTTTATCTTTCATGATGTGTTGGCTTATATATAGTGATGTTTGATGAAGACTTTCCATAAATTTTCAGAACATAATCTCTTTGTCTTTTGAGTAATTTTTTGCAAAAGATTTTTACTTCGGATTCTCCCTGGAAAATAGTGCAGGTTGGGAAGGGCAGCTGATGAAGCAGTACTCTATGAGGAAAGAAGACTGTCAGTCCAGGTTACTTATATGTACAATGCACCCATCAGAAATTAAACAAGCATTAGAAGTTGAACCAAAAAATGATCTTTCTCAAAAAATTATGCATTTTCCATCTTAGTAATCTGACTTTTTTTTTTTAGTCTTAAATAGCCTTTAGCTACAGACAATACTAGTGTCCTAAAACATTTCATTTCTATTATTTTATTTTGTCTGTAAACAGAAAGCCATTCTAAACTCATTGTAGAGTTATGGAAAATACTCCAGTATTTGCAAAAAAACTGCAGAAAACCACATTTTGAAAACTTGTCAGCTTAATGCTGCCATGTGCCCTGAAGCCACTTAGAGATGTGTAGGAAGATACTGCATTTATGCAATACAAGATTATAAAGGTAATCAATGTCAAATTCATTTAGAGGCATGCTCAGTAAAAACATATATGTCACTGGCTTGTACTTTATCAAGTAAAATCGTGTGTGTGTGTGGTGTTATACTCTGCAAGCTTTCACTGGGAAACCTTTGAAAATTGTTGTACTCACTATTGTAATGGGTCAAAACACCCAAACACAGCATTGGCAGCCTCATACTATCAATAAAGTTCAATCCTCTGAACCCTCCTCAAGGATGCTTTCCTTTTTAAAGAATTTAGAAAAACAAGATCCTTACTTTTTTAAAATTCAGATGATGCTGTTTCAACATAACAATCTTCAACATAACAAGATTTCCCTTTTAGATTTGAGATTATATGAATATGTTCAGATTACTTCCTCTTCAACAAATGTGGCTCCTGTGGCTTCCTAAGGGAAGTGGCCTCTCTGTGTTCAAATTAAAAGCTAGGAAAACAAAGTTACATTTTAACAGGTTAAAGAACATCCTCAACCTCTCTAACTTCCCCAGTTTCCTGAAGCATCCAGCATGTACTTGGTACATGCATCAAGATTGTATTTTACTTGCTCCATCTTTAAATTTCCAAGGTTCCTGCTGGGATACCTGGCAGAATGTCATGTAATGCACTAAATGTGACACAGCACATTACCGAACAAATTGGCTTTGCACTTTCTTGGAGGAACTTTCCTTCTATTCTTTTTTATTAACTTTGATCTCGAAAAGAATTTTTCACTCTCTGAAGTTTGAAGCCTGTGCTTTTGTTTATTCTCTCACAGAGCATGGATGAATGCCACAGGTACAGAACAGCTATTCTTGTGGATAAAGCGAGTGTGTAAGGAGTAATTGCTGATATATGCTGACTGGTTAAGGCTGGGCCTTCCAACTGGACCAGATTCACATTGGGCAAGACAGCCTCCTAAAACCTTAGATGCAAAACAAATGGTGCGATACTAAGTGCGGTTCCTGCAAATGTAGTTCTGATTCAACATCTCTGTCACTGTAGATGTGTGCTACATCTCATCTTCTTTCACACAGATGCCTTTCTGTGTGTGCTATACTGTTCTACCATCTGTAAGCAGAGCACGGAGTTGAGTGCTAAGTACTTCTGGTTTAGAGACAGGATCGCTATTTGTTGTGTCAAAATGGCAGTTCATATTTTAGTGATCAGAGGAAGAATTACTCCTTTGTATTCTGGTGGCCAGAAACAAAAATAAACAAATGCACATTTAAAGAACAGTTAAATGTAAGCCTCCATCTATGTAATAAGTACCCTACTTTACAAACACACAGGAGCAGAGGAATCACTTATATATCAGTCAGATCTGTGCTGGAACCTCAAGACTTAAAGTCAAAGCTCTCTTAAGTTGCTTAATATCAGAAGTGGCTGCAGGCCACTAACTGCCAAACTAAAACTCTCAGTATTGTCTCAAATGTCCTTTTAGTCAGGCCTTATTGTTGCTGAACCAATCAAAAGCCCTTCAAAGTTATAAAGCATTGTGGTCTTAGTTACATACCATGAGATGCATTAAGCAGAATGAACTTGAAAAAATAAAATCTTACCATAGTGGCCAATGGCAAAAGACATAAACCCCTCAGATTCTTGCTAATGCTTGTAGGAGGAGAAATGACAAATTGTGTTTCTGAGAGCAGGTCAAAAAACTGCAGAGAATGTAGGATTCTAGAAGATGATAGCTGTAAAAACGTAAAAGGCAATATTGCTAACTGAGATATGTCTGTTTGAAACACAAAGAAACATCCCACCTTATACAACTTCCTTGCAATGAACTTAGATTTGAAAAAGAGAAGCAGAGAAGAGAATGGGGAACCTCTGAAAAAACTTGGCAGTTGTGATCCTGCAAACACTTGGAAGCTGAGTGTCTGTTTGATGCAGGGCTTGTCCTGTGGAAGTTGACAGAACTCACACACACGGGGTCTGCCAGAAAACTGAGGATCAGTGCCTCCCTTTTATTCTCAGTTTTGATTTGCATTCAGGTTAATAAACTCATAGATACCAGACAAGAACTCTGTCACTTGTTCCTTAAAACCTGTTGTCGTAACAAAACAATCCACATTTATTATTATGTGACTCACCTCTCTGCTTCCATTTAATTTCTGGGAGATGAACAGCACACACTACCTTGGCAAAGTGTGTGATGCTAACTGAGAACAGACTGGATAGATCTAACAGCTATATTTAGATAAAGATTGGGAGAAGAGATATTACTATTAGTCATACCATGCAAGATTTAAAGAGCTGCTTAACCTTCTAGTAACGCCAACACATCCTATTAAAAAGTCACATCCACACTTTTACTATCATCTGTAGAGCCGGTGTACATAGAGTACTCATGCTTCTAGCAAGCTAATCTGCAGAGTCCACAATATTTCCTTTTTTTTATTTTTTAACAGAGGATTGAAATTTTTTCAATCAGATAATGTGGAGGTGGCGCAGGGAATAAAGTGAAATGATCTTCCAACTAGGAACAGGAGTATTCACACTGACTCTAAAAAAATCCCCCAAAGCCTTGCCTAGGGCATTCCTCTAAGCATTGCCTATATGCGTCCTTTCATTTCCCAGCTGAAAATCTTTTACATTTGGCTTATTTTCATCACTTGGATCTCATTAGCTTGGCAGGAAGGGCTTTCTGTCTGCTTCCTTGAAGAGCCTATGCACTGTGCATGAAAAGCAGTGTTGTGAGGGTACTATGTGGAGGGAAAATTTCTGGTGTTAATCAAGGCAGTATCATTCCAGTATGGCTTGGCACCCCCCAGGCTGAGGTAAGCCAGATAGCTGGAGTGCTGGAGTATGGATTTCAGCACAGGGTGTCCTGAATCCTAAGTGCTTGACCGGCCATCCCACAAAATCTCTGTGCTACTGTGCCTCTGTGGCTCCTGGTACCCAAGAGAGGTAGATTAGAGCTATTTTGAGTGTTCTCACATGTATTGTAATCTCCTATCCTAGCTACAGATGAAGCAGAGCCTGAGAGGCCACTTCAGAGTGTCTTTGCAGCTTGCCAGCTCAGCTCTGTTTAGTATAAATGGAAGCTCTTCAAGGTGTCAGTGGCATGTTTTGCAGATGCCATGAGTGTTCATTTACGGCAGGTTTTGTTGTCTCATTAAAACAAACAAACAAAAAACAGAAAGGAAAAAAAGCCAGTAAAGCCCAATAGTGAATTTAGAACAATAAGACATAATTGTTCAGGCAAGTGGTAGCTGCAGAAAGGGAATTTTCTTCAGGTTTGGTTAGTGGTACGTTCAAGCAGTTTAGTTTCAGGTTTCCTACAGTCCTGTCTTTACATTTAATTGTGCTTGCTGAGTCTCCCAGCTGACACAGAAAGCTATGAAACCCATGATCAAAGACAGTGGAATGTTTGCTTTACGGTGTAGGTTATCTAGGCTGTTTCTTTCCTTGATTCTGTTTTATGCATTCTGACAATGTGTCAAATGAAATGGTTAATTTCTGCCTGATGACTTATTCCAGTGGGTTTTATTAATTTTTCTTTGCTGTTTTTTCTAGTCCATAATTGACTTCTGTTTTCTAAGAAAACCCATGATTTTCCCTTTGAAGCTGTTACACATTTATTGTGGGGACAGAGATGGAAAGTGACTCATTTAGGAAACAATAATGTAAATTTCCTGAATTGACTTGTTCACAATAGGAGAGGAACTGATGTCTTCAGTCCAGAGATAACTACTTGGATTCATATGGACATTCAGCAACTTTTCTGCAGTGAGGTTTCAAACCAGGTCTCTCCTTTCAGCAGGTCATACTCCCATGCATAAAGTGAGGAAGTTTTGCAGCCACTCCCAGGCACTGAGAGCCTCAGGACTTAGACTGTGAAGATTTGTTGGAAGCATCTATGCAAAAAACCACTTGCATAAATATAATGGAGAGAGATTTAAATGTTGTTTTCTTTATAAAGGAAATCTACCCTACTGTGTTTTCTAGTGATCCTTAATCTCTGTCCAATCCTTTTCTTGTAAGAGCATATTATAGATTCTGGTCACTGGTAGTTTGCCTTGTCTCTGAATTTTTGATTATGGAAAGGAACATTTTCTTTTAATAATTTCTTCTATTCCCGAGATCTTGAAGAGGAGAGGGTGTTTGTTCCCTGTTTGTTGCCTTTTTCTAGCGCTAATGAATATTTGAGTCTCTGAAACTTTGCTCTTACATGAGAAGCAGAAAACATAAGTTATTGATTTTGGGGTTGAGGTCAGGCATAGCTGAAGTCCCGGTAAAAGAAGAGGCCCTGGCTAATGCTGCAGGCTACTATATTAACACCTTCTGAGTTGTACAGGCCTTGTTATGTATTTTTGTCTGCCTTGTAAACTAGGAGTTCCTTGAGGGTAGGAAAGCTGTGTCCATCCATCTGTTTATACAAGCATTCTTGTTAGTATTTTAACACTCGTCCACTCAAATGCTGCCTGATTCCTACCTCTTCCCCCTTGGAGTGGAGCTAAGAGGCCTTGGATGGGAACATGTGCAGTTCTCAAGGTGGTACAGCAGCTGCACTTTGTACACTGCCTCCCAGAGCTCTGGCTAAGGAGTATTTACTCTGAACCAAGTGCAGACGTACTTTTTTAGGGCACAGCTGTCACTGTGGTACTATATATTCACCCCGAATACAGTGCTGCTCACAACAGAGAGTAGTAAGAATTCTCTGTTGTGCACTGAATGTAACATGTGATACTTCCAGCCTGCCCACTTGCTTTAAGCCAGGGGTATTGGAAGTCAGATGTCTGCCTTGTAGGAAATTTGTGAGGGCTGAAAATTCCCATCTCTGAAGCAGCACATGTTCCTCTGCTTTTCTGAGAGGCGGGAAAGATGCTTGCCTTTTCAATATCAACTCAGTGCATGGGCTCAAGGCACTGAAGAAATACTATTAAAATTAGATCTGTTGGTGGTGTCTTGGTTTGGATTTTGTAAATCAATTGACAGAACTGGCTGTGCCTTGAATCTCTGAACGTCTCTCTGTAGCATTAAATAAAGGCATTTGCAGCACCCAGCTACTGAAAGCTCTGTTGTAATCCAGAGGAAATGAGCTACAACTATTACAAAGGTTTTCTGAAATAGTCAAGATCTTTTAAGAAAAAAGATTGTGGTCAAATTAAAAAATGCATATTTGGCCTAGACAGTAATATGTTTCTCTCTGTTTGTTACCTCTGTTCATAGAAGAGAGGCTGAGATGAGAGCCAGCTAGAACTTGCTGTATAGACAGATCTAGATTTGCATTCTAATTCCAAGGGTTAATTAACATTTGTCCTTCAAAAATATTTTTTAAAAATATTTTTAAATAGAAAATTCACTAAAGATTTCACAAAGACTCGGTGAGCTCTTCTCTGTTTGTGATTATATTTAGTAAATTTTTAATAGATCAGAGATGAATTTTCAAAGGAAAATACCAACAGATAAAATATAAACACTTTGCATTCCATTCCTTTCAGCTGGATCTTTAAAAATGGGAACAAGATAGTCTTGAAAGTGCCTTGACACTTCAGATCTGGCTGCCCTATATCTCCATCTGTACGCTGGTATTTTGTCCCCAACAATTACTGACTGTTCTCAGTGTCTGCTGGAAATGCATGCTGTGGCTTCACTTGAAACTCTCTCAGAGATGCCCCTCAGCTTCTAGCAAAAATATGTAATTTTGTGCTTCAGTTTTTGAATGTTTTATACAGATTCCGCGTCCAATCCTTAATGCCTTCTATATAAAGGTCTACAGGACCAAATAATCTAGCATGGTTTTAGACAGTGAAAATACTGTGGGAAGAAGTAATTCTTTCCTGATACTTATCATTTTTTTGCATTATGGATACAATGAATTAGAACCATCTTTTATACCTGTGAGTCTTCCTGTCTATGAAGTTAGGATAAGCTGAATTTAAGCCCAGAATTTGCTACCATTACTCTTAGTTGAAGAGGTGACTGCAAATCTCTTTCTTTTCCTTTTTAAATTAAAGAACACTGACTGGTAAGCCAAGATTGAGATCTTTTCCTTGTTTTACCCAGTATGGTTCTCCTGAAGCTCTTTGCCTCAGAAAGGGTGTTGCAATGGCCATAATTATAAATTCATATAAATCACAAATTTGAAGTTACTCAGGACTTTTTGTTTGAGAGATTCTTCTGATGAATGTATTTTTTCATTTAGGTGGTGTTTTCCAGAAGTGTTAGGCAGAAAATATCCCACTGTAGTAGGTGAAATCGGGTCAGTAGTTATAACCATCCACACCCTCTAAATTAACTGGGTTGATGTACAAAAACCAGTCTTTGTTCTTGATGAGAGAAAGTGTGTATGTGTGTGTGGAGGGGTGTCCCAGAATTTGGAACCAGCTGTCTGGCTACTGGAAACACCAGCATCACACAGCTAATGTTTTGTGGCAAGAACTTGCATGTTTCATGAGGAAGTAAAAGGTGGTGTCTTAGAAAAGTGACGTGTGGTGATTATTTATTAAAAAACCTCTATCAGGCAGGTTCAAGCCTTGATGGCTGCCTGACTGGCAAACAGCTCTTGTTAATAGAGAAAAAGGAAAATTTGAGAAAGATTGAAGTGTCCTACTCCATGAATTCAAGTCTTACTGACTCAGACAAATGAGTTTGGCATTAGTTCACATTTTGTCCTTTCCTGACCTCTTATTTTGTTTTAGATTCTGTTTCTTGACATATTTGGAGGACTGAGCAGGTACAAGTACGTGCGGGCACGAAAATAATCTGTATTCTTTATAGGCTTCTGGATCTGTGTACTTGGCACAATGCAAGTCAATAAAATGCATAGAAGCTAATATTTGCATAATAGGTTAGGAAAACTGTGCTTGTAACGTGAATCTCTTGTTTCTATTAATCTCTTTCTATGAGGGTTTTAGACTACAGAATAAAACTCCATCTTTGAAACTGCCACAAAATATTTCTCCCACCCCTTGATGCCTTAACACAAGAAAAATACAATGGAGGATGGTGCTGCCATTATCAGTCAACTCTGCTTGCATGAGAACATACCATAGAACTCTTATTGCTTCTGTCTCTAATGAAAGGGTATAAAAACCCGTCTCTTCTAGTCAGATCAGTTCTGGGATGTTCCTTGCAGTGGCTAATTTGAAAATAATCTTTATTTTAAGTAATGTCTGAGCAACCTGAGTGCTGTGTTTTAGCTGATACTAAAGCTTGTGTTCTAGTAAATTGACAGCTCCAGTTGTCAGGCTACACTGTCAGTTAGACTGCCAGCCTCAGTACTCAGCACCTTTAATGGGATGGTTAGAAAGGGCTGGGTTTTTACCTTTTTTTGCTTATTTTTCTTTAACAGTGAAGAGCATAAATAAGCAGTCTAGGGAATTGTTTTGGAAGGGGTTTTTCATTTTGAGTATGTACATGTTTATAAGTGTTTTGAGGTCATGTTAGGGAAGGGAAGTTAAGGAATTCCACTTCACACTTAGACGTGTTTGAATTTTTGTTGGGTTTTGGTTTCCCTTAGAATTTAACTTCACAGTTTCAGCCTGGCTGAATTCACAGGGGAATTTTGGCTCGTAATCAAACACATCTTTCTTTTATGTCCTCTTTACTGAAGGAACAGAATTTTTGAATGCAGCCTTTGTTGTAGTATTACAGATTATCCTTGGGCTTTCTTGGAAGTGAGGAACGTAAGGCAGTGAGTCTCTAAATATAAGAGCAAAGACCTATAGCATATGTCCATATGCTTCAAGTACAGAGTGCTGAAAGCAGAGGACAACTCCAGTGTGCTCACTAAAACTTGTCTGGCTGACGGTGTGTGAAAGCTCTTCTGTTTTGGTTGGAGTTACCTAGTGGGGTCGAGTTTCATGAGTAGCTGTGTTGGTGTCACCCATATGGAAGCTGAGAGAGCTGTGTAAAGCTGAGGTCAGGGGCTGAGGTCCATCTGAAGAAGATGCAGTTCACAAGGTTCCTGGAGCTGACAAAATGTGTTACCATAGTGAATGACCAGAATTTTGAACTGTTGTGTCAGCAGTTGCGTTTGTAGTTGAAGCATTGTGGCTTTTTATTTCTGGCAGTGCCGGTCTGTCTTTGGAGTGTCAAGTCCAACAGGTTGATGAGATCACCTTGGGTATGCAGTGATCTATCTTGGTAATGGAGCTGTAGTTGTATATGGGTAAGGTTATCCTATAAAGCTTGCTATAAAAAGAAGCAAAGCATGCCCAAGGCCCATCACACACATTCATTTTCTGTCCACTCAATAAAATTAATTAATTTGTGGAAAATGGCTTTTAGGAGGAAAAATAAACTAAAATCATGCAGTAAATAGTGGTTCATTAGTTTTTTGCTTCTGAGTAACGTCTCTATATACTACTATAATATAAATAGTGATAATTTTCCCCTTGAGGAAGAGATAATAGGTAGTAAGGGAATCACTACATTGGACGTAACCTCTCAAAATGGACTTAATGACAAGTAGATGTTGTCCTGGACCTTTTCAGAAATGTGAGTTAACTTTGATTTGTTTAATTGCCACAAATGTTGTTGTTTTACCCATACAGTAGTAGATACAGCTAGTGTTGTATCTATTAGTGTATTTATTGCTGCATGTATTCTGTATTATAATTCAGGGTGAGTTCTCCAACTGTTCTGTGTACAGAATAACTTATCCTGATGAGACCTTTATTTTCTTTTCCTGTGCAGATCACCCCTGGCAGCAAGGCAGCACAGTCACAGATGAACCAGGGGGACCTTGTGGTGGCCATTGATGGAGTCAACACTGACAGCATGACCCATCTCGAGGCCCAGAACAAGATCAAATCAGCCAGCCACAACCTGAGCCTCACTCTTCAAAAGTATGTTGATATAAATTAAAGTCTTTGCATTCCTAAGGGCATCCTATGAAACTCGTGACTAAGAGTTATAAGTGTTTTACCTCTGCCTGTTAGATTTATTTGAAGTGCTCATGACACAGATATGAGACTGAAAGCCAAAATCTGCTCTGATTCTTGTAGAAATTGGATGGATGTTATGTTGGAATTTAGCCTGTTGAATACATGACATGGATGTGTCACGCCACATCCACTCAAGCTTTTGTTAAATAAAATCAACAGTGATGTGTCTTTGGTTTATTCCCATATGGACAACACAGTTTTGTTTGGGTCATTTATGAACCACCATCCTAGAAACAACCAGTGAAATAAGTGTTATGGGTGCATGGGGAAACCTGTCATTCACAGGAAGAATAGTCCCAGCAGGCTGAGAATTTGTGCTGATGGTCTGGCACCTGTGAGTTGGAAAGTGCCCACTTTGCATCTGGCAGAATAAGAAAGGCGTAGCCCAAGTGCAGGAAAGGGAGTCAATAGAACATGGCAAGGGCAGGTTTTCTCATAGAGATGTGATAAAAGTTATCTTCCCATTAAGAAAGCAGATAATAGGTCTTTTAACTTTTCGTGGTTAATGTTGCTTCCAAGGAAACTTATTCTCAAGTCAGATAACCTTGCACAGAGAATTTCTGTAATAAATGCATTAATATTTAAAGCTCCATAATTACAGAAGGCAAAGTAGCTGCTAATTTTATTGCACTATGGAGAAGATAATTTTTACATAGGGCAGGCAAAGACTGGTACAGAAACCATCTTGTAATGTGCAAGTGTAAGTTAGAATATACAAAAAAATCTCATCCATGAATGTGCAGGAGGGCTAACCAGTATCAGAAACAGACTAATACCTAAGAGAATAAGTTCTTTAGCTAAGGTTTCCAAGACAGAGCAATGTATTCTAAAGCAAAATGTATGGCTGAATTTCCCTCATGGCTTTAACTTTCAAGTTTGTCTTTAAGGGAGTGTTCCAGGTAGTATATAAAATCAGTACAAAATGTCGAATGATGCTAACAAAACTGCAGCATATATGTTAGCTTTTGTGAAAACACTGGGTAGACTTATATATTTCCTGGAAATGTAGAACTATATTTTCCTGAAAAGAATTTAAATTAAAGCGCTTGAGATATTCAGTTGTTCCAGGTTTCAGATTTTCCTCAGTGTGGTCTGCCTGTTTCAGTGAATGCAGGGGAGGTAGAAGGATGCATGGAGTAATTTCTGGTACCTCATATGATGTGCCTCACATGTGCTTAGAGAAGATTAATGAGAAACCAAGAAAGCCAAAAGAAACCAGGATCCTAATCTTAAATGTGCTAAATGGGCATTATATCAGAAGCCAGAAGAAAAGTCTTTTAGAGCTGTTGAGGGAAGATGGGGCACTATCTTGATGTATGTAGTTGAATTCTCATTTCTATGGCCAACTCCAGCTTCTTTTTTCTCCACTCTAATGCATGCTAGTTTTATTATGAATATATGTAAGATAACTTTTTTAGAAAGATCTACTTTGTTCTGGGTTATTTTTTATTGAAAATTAAGGAAAATCCTTTCTGATTATTTTAGAACCTCTGTCTGCTTTTCTGTTGGATCCTTGAGTTTTTACATTGAGAGAAAATGTTTCTTATTGTCTTTTGGGTTGCTGCATACTTGGAATTAATTTTTCTCGATAGTGGATCTGAAAAGTGATCCAGTGTCTGCCTCTATTGGCCAGGCATTTAAAACTGCAAACCAAAAGCTCTCCTTCCACATAGAAGTGTTTCCAAAAGTGTGACTAAAAAAAACCAAACCAAACCAAAAACTAGTAGAAGTACCATTATTAATTGCCTTCATGCTCTATTTATTGTTTCTTCTATTTTTTTAAGCCTTGCCCTCTTGATTCCAAAACAATAGTATAGAATTCAGATAATCAAGTTATGTGGCTATTGACCAGCCAAAGAAAGCGGTAATGGAGTGCTCCACAGACTGAAATATGCTTGCCTAGATAATAGATGTAGATGAGCTAAAAATCCATTTTGAAAAGAAGAAAAATGGTGTCAAGTAAAATGAAATACTAGTAAGCACAAATAGGTCAGAAACGTGCTTTTTTAACAAGGGAGAACTTTCACAGGTCATGTTTTTGCTCTGAACTTATACAATTCAGAGAATCTTCCCTTCAGCTGCTTTATGATGTGAGCTCTTAGTTCATCTTGGTGACCCATTCAGCCTCACTAGAGTTATATGGGAAGAAGCAGTGACTAGAACTGAAAAGTAATGTATTTTTTTAACAATGTTTTTTTCTTAGATGATTAGGGACTATTCAAAGAGTTGTGCTCAGAGGCATTAAGCTGGCTTTCACTTTACACAGTTCAGTATTTATACAAGCTAAAGCTTATCAGCATGTGATCTCAGCCAACAGACGTATGCATGGGACCCTGTTAAAGATCCACTGTCCCAAAGACTTGAACAAAAGGCATCTCCACAATATTCAGGAACCTAAAATAATATTGAAAAATATTTTTTTCCTGGACACAAATGGGTTAATTAGAGACAAAAAGATTGTCAGTTTAGTCACCATCCCAAAATTCACAATGCAATATACCTTTTTCAACCAAAAAAAAATTTACAGATATTGTGTTGGTGAGAAGAATAATAGTCAATGTGAAAAATATGGCAGTAGTGACAAGGGATAGTTACTTTCAACCAAATAAGAACAAAACAGAAGAAAGGCAGAATCTCCTGGGACTTGGTTACCAGGAAAACGACTGTGCTGAGAGATCACTTTGACATTTTTAGACATGGTTTGCAGGACGAAACTGGAGTGGAGTGTTCTACTACTGTGGAAAAACAAAATGAGTTGCCATAAAGAGCACAGAGATTTAAACGCTCACTTATCTTATTTGTATAAATATTTGCAAATGTTGGAAATCTGTTCAAATGGAAAAGGCATGTATGTGCATTAGGAAATTGACTGTTGTGATAGGAAAACTTAAGCCCTAAATTGTGATGATGTCGGACATTTACATGAAGTAGTCACGTGGCTCTACAGAATGTGCTTCAAGGTCATGGAAGGCCTTCCCAAGGCAATCTGTGGCTTGGTTTTGCTGTTACAGCACTGAAAGTAGAAATGAACTTGTTTGATTAATCCAGGGAAGAAAGAATGGAACATGAAATCTAGACATAAATGCTGTGAGATAGAAAGCTTTTTATTTTTCTAATGGTTCTTGGCTCTCCAGAGCAGTGGCCTTTCCTTTTATTGATCCTGGCCATGAAGGTTTCATGAGCATTGTTTGTAACCTGACCGCTCAGGCAGTGTTTGCTGCTACTCACTATTATTATCACAATTCAGTTCCTAGTGGGGTTTTTTCAGGGTGGGGAACTGTTTATTTTTTAATTTGGCTGTCAAGAAAGTCTGCACTTTTGTGTCAGCACTTGTGCAGGACATCAAATTGCAAGACATCAAATGCAGGAGAAGGGAAGTGTTAAGAGTGCCCATTCATACTTACCTGCCTAAACAACAAGAGCCTCTGCTTCCCTGGCGATACCAACTTAGTTTTAATTCAAGTACCATCAGTCTGCACTGTTCAAGGTACACTAACAGAGCTCTTCAATGAGTGCTAAGTGCTCAGTGCTGTCCTGCATGGAGTTCTCCATGTTTCACTCATGTAGATATCCCATTATGTGTTCAGGAATTTGTGGATGTTACGTTTTTTCTGACAGCTTCCTTCCCTAAGCACCCTGTTAAATTTATTCTTATCACTTTACCCATGCTGTGGGTTTTGAAACCACAAAATTCGTCTGGAAGTCTCGCCAGCTCTGCCAGAGGTTTGATTAAGCAGCCAGAATTTGTTAGTGGCTTGAGTGCAACACTGCATTGTCTGGTTGCCGATTTCTGCAGAGCCTGCAACGTGTCTTTCCATGCTGCTTTGGGGAAGTTAAAGGATGAAGACAGGCAAGTGTCAGTATTTGGACCATGCCTGAAGAAAGAGACCTGTGATCCAGTGATGTGGGAATGTATGGCACCCTCCAGACTAGCTCTGCTTCCTTCAGTTTAGAGGATAAAATATGTCTGGGGAGTGAATTATTTTTTGCTCTCTTTTTGAAGAAAAGAGAGCAGGAGTGAGGGGAGAAGGAAAGAAATGTCTTTGGCACGGTGCATCCAGTAGAGCTCCATGAGGCAAAATAGTATCCAGGCAAACCAGACTGATATTCTAAAACATTAGATTATATAGGCTCAGCTTGTTCCTTAGAAATGTGCATTGCTCCAGGTGTGCTGAGAGGGGTATTGGTGCTAGTTCTTCTAGACCATGCTATGGAAGGCTGTGATCATACTCTAGAATGGCCTGGATCATGGTGGAAAAAGACATTGCCTTGCTTTTAGTCGTTTTGTGACCTCCTGGAGTTTAGTTCTCAGTCATTTTTCAGTATCAGTTTCTAATCAGTTACTTGAGCTACACAGCTGACCTCAGGCATTTTAATTCTGGGCCAGTCAAAGTTCATCTTTAACTGTCTGGCTGCCCCACAGATATTAGGCCACAAGCTTTTTGTCCTGCAGTATTCAGTTCACAGGTGAAAAGCAAAACATGCAAAATTCATTTTTATTTTGTAAAAATGGGTTTCTTTTTTAAATGCACAGTAAATGCAGTGCACCAGAGAGCAGTATTATTTGTCAACACGTTTCACTGGAGCATCCACAACATTCACTTGATCTTAAGTAATCTGATCAGCCTCCTTGGAAAGGACTCACCAAATGTACTGGCTTGGTTTTGGAAAGTGCTGTAACATGAGTGCGCCTCATTCTGCTGGCACAAACATTCCTGTGTCACTCTAAGACTCTGCCTTGGTGTCACTCTGTGCTGGAGAGGAGCAGGAGAGGTGGAGATCTTCCCTGCCTGGTGCACACTGACAAAACCTCCCCCTCCCAGGGCATGCCAGTGATGCTGCCATTCGCTTCCAGACAGTCACCGCCGAGTGTCTTTTGCTGGAAAATCATGAACTAAATAATTCTTTTCTTTGATGAAAGGGAAAGTGTCAGAGGCAAAGCCATGAGAGACCTATGGTAAATATTTAATAGCTTTCATTTTTTGTGAAGCACCAAAAGATGGCTGATCCTGCAGTATTCATTTCAGGCCTAGTATAAATAAAGCATGTGGTGACAGCAAACTGCAAGCAGGGGGAATTCAGTGGTTATTGTAAACTGCTTTCTTTTGTCTGAAGCTGTGAATAGTAACCAATTCTGTGCATGTTTTAGGTCTGCTGATGGGCACATTTAAATCAGAACCAGATTTAGGCTGCATTTATGCTCAGAAGAATTAGGAGAGGGTATCTCCCATTCTGAAAGTAAATTGGAACTATATAAACAATATTTTATATAAACAATTGTTGGAACTATATAAACAAAAGCATGGTCTGAACTAGTCATAATTGGACTATTCAAAATTTAAAGCAGATTAGTACAAAAAAAGGGAGGAACACTAATGGTAGATGTGACATGTGATAGCAGTTAGTTTGCTTAGACATGTGACTCTAGAACTTCCAAGAGTCATCTGCCTCCAATAGCCAAGGTTTCCTCCTTCCTTCTGGGGATGCTGTGTGTTTAAAGCACTGGAAAAAAAGGCATGTCCTCCTAGTGAATTAAGGAGGCTACACTGTGTTGCTGTGAGCTGAGAGAGGTGGTCCTCTCTCACTCCTGGTGAACTAGAGGCGAGTCCCATTGCGTGCCCAGTTGTCTCTGTATGCAGGTATGAGAGGACAGCAGGATTTGTTTACAAGTGTCAGGCTAACACTTGGTCAGGGCTGTGAGTTACTGCCTTTGAGCAGCAACATTTACTGCTGTTAAAATTAATGAGCAGCTTTTTCCATGGAAAGTGAAATAAAATATCAGTCGCTGCAATAAATACAAATATATTCCTTACATGATCAGTTTAATTGAGTGGACTGCTATTTACACTCACTGCATAAAGTGCCCTTGTTAGTTTTAGAAAAGAGTCTGGAAAGTGTGGATATATGCCAAGGCTTTAAAGGGCAGTGAAGTTTTCATTGCAACAGGATTCTACTTAGGGATTAGAACTGTTCCCCCAAAATACCAGTTTAGAGATGAGAATAAAATTCACTATTTTATTTCTCTGAGAAATATTCTCTGGATGGTCTAAAGATAATCTCCATGGGAATTATTTTACATATTGTATTGCACTCACCATGGAAAGGTCAAGATGGGTACCAGGGGCACATCTCACAGCAGTCAATGGGCTGACACAGATAAATACGCATGGCACTTGTATTCTCTCAAACATTTACTGGTTGCATTCTGCAATGAGGAAGCAGATACGTTAGCCAAAATGTCACAGTGTATTAAGTCTGGGACCTTTTCTTATTGATTAACGTTGATTAGCTTAAGCATGGTCATGGAAAGATGTGAATTACACACTTGAAGCTAACTGGAATGGATGATAAAGTACTTTTTAGAGGTGCAATAAAGAATCGTTCAATGAGGTAAAATACTAAGGCTTTGCTAGATCAGTTTTGTAATACCTTCTTTGCACATGTGAGGCAGTTGGTTTCTTCTGGATCCTTTTCACTGCGGTGTTTCTTGCCTACCAGCCACTGTAAAAGCTGTCTGGCCTTATTACGTTTTCACAATGTCCTAATCATTGGTGACTGGTTGTTTCTTACAGCGAGGGCAGAGGTACACCCAGGTCCATTTGCCTGGCTTTTGGCCACCTCCTGGGCTCTGTGTTCTCCCTGGCTGGTGCTGCTGCAGCACGTCAGTGCTGAGCACTGGGCACAGGCTGGCCCTGGGGTGTTACTGCATTACTGTAATGACAGCTCCAAACACCAGTACCAAATACCTCCAAAGGAAGCAAATTCTTTTGACAAGTCCTGGCTACCCTTCTCGAATCAGCAATCTGAAGACATAGAGTTATGTTTTCAGTCAAAGTCTCTTGGGTGTAGGCCTTAATGGAAAGCTCACTCAAGTGCTGGAGTGTGGAAACGGAAAGTGAAGGCCTGAATGAGGCAGACTGTAGTTAAAATCTAATTATCCATATTCACTAATTTTTCTCTTCCATATATGCCAGTTAGAAATGCTCTAAAACCATGTGGAGCATTGTAAGGGCCACATCCCAGCAAAGAGGAATTACAGGAAAATCAGCTAAATAAGTACATCTCATTAGTAGCTTCAGGAAACTAACAAAAGTGATTTATGGTCAGGATGCCCGAAGTATCCAGAGCTGGGCTTTTGCTTTTAGAAAATGTTGAGTGGTAAGGGGAAAACCAGAGTTTTTCTGCGTAGTGTTAGAAAACTGTTTGGATTTGAACAACACTTGAACTCCTCTGACTGAACAGAAGGCAGTTACAAGGTTGTATGTTATTATTTTGTGAATCATCACGTCTTTGAAATTCAGCTGCAACTTCCTGATTCTGGAGCTGGCTCTTTAGGGTAACGCTCTGCAACAGTCCGCAGTGCTGCTCTGAAATCTGTACCTGAGTGGCTTTCACCTTTAAGGGAGCTGTTAAGAAGCCAAGAGCTGCAGGACTGCAGGGGAACATGATGGTGCTGGAATGGGGTAGTCTAAGTCTCAGGTACACTATTTGTATGGGAGGTGAAAGATAAACAGAGTAAATCACTATGGTTTACTTCAGGTATTTAAATATTTGATATTCAATTCTTCACAATTGTAATTTATTATGTTTATTGAAGAGAGTTGCGTTACATCTCATGACCAGGGTATGGTAGGCTACATCCAAGCACTGAATCTTTATTCAGTGTCTCTTCTACTCCTTATTAATAACAGCTAATTCTTTGCTTTACACTATTAGATCTTTTCATGACTCAAACATTTCTTCTGATCTTTTTCTAATTGGTATGTTTACCTTCAATAGATTTTCTAATATCTCTCAGTAATTACAAATAATCATCTAATAATTAAATCATTAATAATAAATAATTATGCCAAACTGTAAGATTTCAAGGAAGACACTATATCTGAAGGTTATATAGCATTAAGCTTTGATCCCTCTCTCATAAATTTGATTGCATTTCAACCTATTCTATTTTTTATTGTGAACCGACATTATCTAGCTAGGCAATCCAAATTCTGCAGTTAGCCAGTTTATCACTGAGGTGAGAGTAGTGGCTTCTTATTTATAATCAATACCTATTTATGTATTTCTGAGTATTTCAAGTACTCTGGGTTTTCCTGCACTGGGCTGGAAGTACCCCTTCTATTCACCTTAATGTTTCTGCTGTTATTTTAAAGCAAGCTTTGTGAGGAACATCTGATGCTTTTACCTGATCTGTAATAGCCATAGAAAACATGCAAATAAAAAGTAAAAAGTAAAAATAGCTCATATCCTCCCTCCAAAAGAATTCTTTTCAGCCTAGTTAAAATGTATTTTACTTGTGAATCCCATGCTATTCAAATGGAGTTACTATGGATAACTAGAAAAGCTGTGCAAAAGTCCTGTAATGCAAATTGAAGTAAAATGTGAATTTGCTTTGGGTTAACATTAAAAGTTCAGGTAAGTAGCATTGTAATGGCAATCTATGGATGAATGGTCTAAGCAAAACTAGTAAAATACCTTATTTAAGCTCAAAAGGTAACAGCTTAGCTGTGTGAGAGATTGGAATGATGATATTCTGATGTCAACAAGGTTGCTGCTATCACTGTATAACTGAGTGATCTATTTGAAAACTGACCATTAAAGCAAGTTCACCTTCAAATTCTTATGATCTGCTTATTATTACTTAGAAACAAAGTTATGATTTTTATATAAATTAATGTATTTCTTTAACCGTGCGGATGGCAATACATACAAATTCAGTCCACGACAGCACAAGTTCTGTAACTGAATGAAATTTCCTTGGGATGAAGTCGTATTTCCTTACGGGTTGTCTGGGTTTTTGATAGTGATAGAGAGAGGAAATTCTTGGAAATGGTTTAGAAATAGAGCAGAGACATAAAGAAGGAGACAAAAGGAGAAATAATATACCTGAATAAAGGTGTTCATGGAGTGGTGTGCTGTTCATGGAGTGTGGAGCTTGCTGTGTGTGTTGGGTGAGTGCCAGGCATGTGCTTGGCATCTTATTACTCTGGGGATAACTGTCACACACAGGGCAGAGCTGCAGAGACGCTGCCAGAGCCTCCCAGTTTGCCCACAGTTGCTGCTGGGATGGAGGAATTTTAGGGCTGGTACCAAGTTAACTAAGAGGAAAGGGAGGCGTCAACAGCCAGTTGCTCCATTCAGGAGGAACAGACTGGAGGGCAGAATGTGGGGCAGTTCAAGAAAGAAGAGGTTTTGCAGATCAGGGGAGAGGGTAGGAGTTAGGAAGATGCAACTGGCACTGTGCAGATGCCACAGAAGTAGAAAGGGTCAGAGAGAGACAAGGAGAGCCTTTGCAAAAATCTCAGCTTTACACACACTGGCTCCAGTTCCCTTTCTTTCCTTCCTTTCGCAGAAATCTCCAAGGCTTCTTCCCTTTTCCTTTGCCTCGCTGTCCCTTAGTGTTTGTGGTTGCCTCTGACTCAGATCCCTTGTAAGGGAAAAGGGGTGTTACATACTTAGAAACAGCTTTTTGACTGGATAGCTGCTGCCTTTTAGGCTGATGCCATTTG
Source organism: Myiotriccus ornatus (assembly GCA_036023395.1). Classification (NCBI taxonomy): domain Eukaryota; kingdom Metazoa; phylum Chordata; class Aves; order Passeriformes; family Tyrannidae; genus Myiotriccus; species Myiotriccus ornatus. Next base: position 8,342,172 of record JAYRBT010000178.1, read on the forward strand.
TGCATGAGAAGTTCTTGTCCGTGTGTTGCTGTGGGTATGAACATTAGGTCTGGAAAGTGTAATTGCCCACCTTGCAATCCAAGTGCAGGGAAATAATTAACGAATCAGTCATCCAGCCAAATGCTAATATTTGCATTTTCCACTGATACACTGAGAGCAGAACTGCTGATGGAAATATTTTTCAATTTTATTACAGGCACAGATGATGTCCTGAGAGAGGGAAAGTAGGTCTCGTCCCAGTCCCAAAGCAACTGCAGTTACATTTGAAGTCCTGTGAAATGTTCAGGGCTTTGTCTTTGTGATTCTCATTGGAGTCACTGAGACTGATTGCTGATGTCCCATGCAGGGCTTAGAGAATTAAACCATGGTATCATGAGACTCAAGATTTTCTGTGCAAGACTTAGAAACAAGAAGAAGCTTCTGTTTGGCTGCTCGATTCACTGGTTAGCTGAAGATTTAACTGGCACATTGCTATCTCAGCACTTATTAGAGGGACACCTCAAATTGACAACCACAAGTAATACTTAGTTGATCCTTTTCCATTCTCTTCCCCACACTCCCATCATCCCCACCAAATTGTCATCAATATTAATCCATTAAAATAAATATATATCAGACACCCAATTCTACATGCTCTGTTGTTTTGCATTCTGCAAATTCACTCTCTACTCCAGAATGACTTCATTTCAGTTAGGTGATAGGTATAAAGTATGTAAAAAGTGTTCTAGGCATTTCTAACCCTAATCTAATCTGGTTTGTTACCTTTCCATGTACTTGACCCTTTTAACTTTCTAGTGGTTGAAATATTAATATACAGTTATTAAGATGCTCAACAAGATATAAATAAGTGCTTGTGTCTCAAAATAAAAGCAAAAGCTTAGTATAAGAATGAAATGTTCATTTTAGCTCTCCTGAGAATTAGAAAAGGTAGGCACTAACTGGTGAAGATATAATAGAAGAAAAGCCCCATGAAAATGAAAAAGAACTACTATCTCTTAGATCACGTCACCTCTCTGCAAGTACAATATTGTGCTCCTCTGAGGATGCAATTCAAACTGATAGTGAATCACAGAACTCCTTTGCAGCCCTTCCTTAGGCAGGCAGCTCCTCAGTGCATTTGGCTCCTAATGAACCTTTGTTGTGAGTGCAAAAATAGCAGGGTTGAAGTCAAGTGCTCTTCAATTAAAGGTATATTTAGGTAGGTGAGAACAAGTCAAAATTTTGACAGCCATTTCAGCAGTGCTATCGAAATTGAACTGCTTTGCAAAACTGCATCCATCTTGGTTTTGAACCTCATTAAAAAAGAGAACCAGAACTGAGGGAGAGGAGAGGTATATCTGAGGAAAGGAGAAAAGTTTTAAAAAATATGGGAATTATATATTTGGTCATCATTAGAACTGTTCTGAGTTTTCATTTTTAAATGAGGTTTTTGTTTCCATTTTTAATTTGGAAAATATAGAAGAAAATGTCTGAAAGTTGAAATCTAATTATTTGCAAAAGAATCTTGATGGGAAATTTCAACATCAAATCCAAAAATTATCACAGTAATTTGTGAAATTTGGTCTTTCATCCCTCTCATAACCCTACTGAGCAGGTACACTCCTCAAGTGTTTGGAATAAAATAATTTTACCATCAATGGATTAAAATGTAAACCTGGACATATATATGTTTACCACAGCACCATCATCACTTGAAAAACAAACTTGTGTTGCTGCAGGGTTGGATTCATCCAGCAAGAGAGGGAGGAAAAAAAATATTCTGAACTTGCAGATGTTTTTCCCAGAGGAGTAATGACTCTTATGTAAATAATCACTTTATTTTGCAAGTGCATAGAGTTTCATTCCACAAATTGATTTCACCTCTCCTGCCCTTTTGTCTGGTGCAAGCTCCTGCTAAATCTAGCAAGTCTCATTCTGTTTTTAAATATCAAAGCTATAAACATCCAGGGCAGAGTTATGTAGGAACCTCATTGTTTTCAAGTAACAGCTTGAAACCTCCACATTGATATAAAATAAAAATCTTGGTTGGATAGCACTGTGAGTGGCAGATGTAGTTTATCAGTAATATGGAAAGAATGCAGCTTTTTAACATCATCTTCTGTGGTAAGGTAATGAGTGAGAAAAAAATAGATGAACAATAAACATCAGAAGTGCTGGAACAGTTTGGTAAATAAATTCCTTTGCTACAATACAACTAATTTCCAGTTATGCATCAAACATGCAGTGTGTTGTTGTTTACTACACCTCTGTACACGGCAAACCCCATTTCCAGTGCTGTGCAACTCTGGCACTAAAATTCATGATCAGGGAGAAGAGCAGGGGGACACTTAACATGGTATGCCCAGGCCCACCCATGTCACTTCACAGAAATAACTGGGTGTACTTGGAAATGACACCATTGGAAAGAAGATCAGAATCTTCCCCTAAATCTTCATCTGTTTATAAATTGTCACTGTCAGTTTTCAGCAACTCCGTGTTATGAGCTGCAGCTGGGGTTTTTTTCCTCTTTTTTGCTGTCTTTAATGATATATGCGCATGTCTCATGAATGTGATTTATTGTTTCTCTTTGTAAGCTAAGATGGCTGGAGGAAGGGTATGGCACTTATTCCTGAGGGAAGATCAGTTAGTAACTTGCCTGAGGAAAGTTTGTTCTAGGCAGTTAGTGATTAGCTCTTGCTCCTAGAACTTGAAAGTATATCTTTCTCAGATAATTATGTCTTAGGGAGTATATTGTGATATATTTCAACTATGAGTATGAATACTAGTGCCCTTAACAATTTTCTAGCCTGCTGTTTCAGGAATACTTTGTCAGTGAATTTCACAGGTTAATTAAACATTGTTTAACAAAATGCCAGTTTTCACTGTCTGCTCAGACTGTTCCTTTTCACAGTATCTGGTTGTGAGATAGGCATCTATTACATTGGCTTTGTTTACAGCTCTCAAAGTAGCAAGATTTCCATATGTGGAAATTTTCTAGTTCCTGTAAGGATTGCTGCTTTCTCCTAGGTGGTCTTTTTTGTTTGCTTATGGAAAAATTTCATGTGTGGCAGCAAAAGCTGAACACAGAGCTCAGTGTGAAGCTCGGTGCTAATGCAGGGATTGCCACTGTGGATGAGCTCAGTTTTTGTCTAGCTCAGCTTTCCCTCTCTGATAGATGCCATTGCAAAGTGTTTCAGAGGAAAGTACAACACAGCCCTCAGGAAGGAAATAATGAACCTAACACAGAAGGTCTCTTCCTATCAGTCTTTTAAGTTGTGCCTTGAAAAATGAGAATCTATATGTTTATTTATTATACGCAGTCTAAAGCTGCTCTTGGGGGTTTTGTTGTAACCATAACTATTTCATCCTTTCTGATATCCTGCTTATTCTCATAGTCTCAATGATGTTTTGTAACAATGAGTTTCACCTTGGGTTAATCAAGTACTCCAGGAAAAGATGTTTGCCTTTATCAATTTTATATGTGTTGTCTTCAATTTCATTTAATGTCCACAAATGTAGTTTTATTTTCCTTTTTCTAGTTTTCATTATTTTCTAAGCCTCTATCTTCCATTATTCATCTCCTGTCTAAAGCAAACAGTTTCAAATGTCTCAGTCATCTCTACTTGATTTGTAAGCTTTTAAGTATTTTTATTTCATTTTTGTCCCTGTCCTAATTTTGCAATGTACTTTTTAAAGATTAGAATTCTGTTGACTATTTTTGCATTTTTCATTTAATTTTCTCTGGTGATCCCATGTGTACTGGGAGGATTTCAGTGGAATGTTCAGCACTATGCAGATTTGTACAACACCTCCCACAAATACATCTTCACTTACCTGAGCATCCTACAAGTGCTTCAGTTAGCATTTGTCACTGTGCTTTCTTGGTTGTTTACCAATGAAAGGGCAAACTGTGTGTTTTAGAAGCATTTTAGAGTGGTTTATTTTTGGTTTTTTTAAATGATCAAGTGTGTGTCAAATACTTGACAGGGGGAAGGCAGGCATTTGGAGTAGCTAATTTAGTAGTGTTCTGCTCCTTGTGAAACTAAATTGTCTGAAATGAAGCCCACGTTTCTTCCTGCAGAGAGGTTTAAATAATTGCAGTTGCTCTATACTTCAAACTATTAAATAATAATCTTTTGAGGGGTAGTTCTTGAAATGCCTCAGCACCAAAGTTTGGCCTCTGCATTTTAAAACACCATTAAGTCCCTTTTCCCAGAGCGCTTCCCAAACCTGAATTTATCCAGTTGTGGATGATTCTCATCTATGAAAATGCAGTTTGCCACAAGGTATTGGAAAACAGATGATCTCCCAAGTCAGAGGCTGCTTCCATAACTGGTGGGTTTTCATCATTCAGAAAAACTTTCTCAAACCATTTCTCACATATAAGACCTTTGTAAATGAGGATGTAGAGAACGCATGATGATTGATAGAAAAAGTCTAGGCTGTGCTGAACTTTCACTCCTGATGAAGCACCATTTTGGCAAGAAATTAGGGCTGAAAAATAGGAGTCCAGATTGCTCATCTTTTATTCTGCTTTTTTGTTTTTTCGATCCCCAGATCTAAACGTCCAGTGCCAGTTTCAACCACAGCTCCCAGAATTGACTCTCCCAGGGCTGTAATCCCCCACCAGAAGGTAAGTGACAAATTCTCAGCCAAAATGAACACCATTTTTATCTACTGCAGTGAAGGTAAATACCTATTACAGGAAATAGCCTCTGCCTGCCCCAAATAAGTAAACACTGAATGAATGCACAGGCAGCAAACTGCTGCAGTGCAATTAGTGATCTGTATTTTCCTAATTTTGGATTAGCAGGACCAAAGCATCCAGCAGCCTCTGATATGATTTTGTCTAACCCACTCTGAGCAGCTTGTTTTTGTCTATGCTGCAAGAGGCTACTGAAGCTTCTCAAAATATACATTTGCTTTTGTAGGTTACTGGGGGAAAACCACTAGACTGTACCTCAGTTTGTCCAAATCCTGACTACAACTGAAATGACACTACTTGGAAGGAGGACAGGAGGCCTTTTGAAAGCTTGCATCACATTGCACTCTTGTCACAGTATTCAAAAGAAATGAGAATAAAAAAATAAAGAGGATAAGTCAATTTAATGACTAACAGCGAGTGGCAGAGGAAATGGATGGCTTGGTTTCTGTTGTCAAAGCTCCTCATCTTTCATAAAAAAACATTCATTTTAGAACAAACAGCATTCCTTGGCTGCACCTGGCAACTCATCTTCTGCATCTTTGGAGGCACTGAGGAGCCAGGATACCTGAAAGATGGTGTATATGTCCTTAGGCTCAAGCACTGGGTAGGATGTTAGGATTGCTGACACATTTCATTAGATAAACGGAGAGGAGGTAAAGTCTCCATTGCTGCAACTCATCCCTTCTGTCAGTGCCAGTTTCATTAAGAAATAAGAAGCACTGAAGATCAAAATACATGGGGAATTAGATGACGTTCTACTGGTTTTGGCAGTTCTGACATCCACAGATCAATTTTAAATAATTTTTATAAACACTATGCCTTCCAAATTCAGAGCAGAAACTGAAACTGCCTCAAATAGGTTCAAACTAACAGAGAATGCACTTGGGGAGAATCATTTGATTCAATTTTATTTTGTGAAATTTTAAATGAACCTGACTGGCCATTTATTAGTTGAGACAAAAATGTTATTTCAGGCTGGATCTTGTAAACTTTTTGGCAAGGGAAGATGAAATTAAGGATTTATCTTGCTCAGAGTTGTTTCTGCTTATATTATGATTTTATAAAAGTTATCTTGGAGAAAGTTACTGGAAGAGTCACCAAACAGCGTTATGAAATTGCTAAAACAAAAGCGATGGATCTTTTTTTTTGTTAGACTAGGGTTTGACTGCACCAGCAAAGTAAGAAGGACAGGAAAGGGAGAGATTCCTTATTTCCCCTCAAGAATTACAGAGAATGCTGTTAGTTTTCAAGGCAGAGAATAGATATGTCTCTGCAGAGTTATTCACGAACACAAGACTAACAGCTACCTTTTGGAACTCTCTCTGGCACCTGCACAGGTATGAAACATTTGTCTGCTTCCACCACAGTCACACAGAGCTTTTATAGATTGGATTTTTGTGACTTTGTGCTGGGTGCATTTCTTCCTTGTCAAGTGTCAATTTGAAAATTACTGCCATGGGTATTCAAACCTGTTTATCACACAAAACATTTTTCTCCCTTAACTATCTACCATATAAGAAAGTTAACTCTTTGCACTGTAGGGTTTTCTTAAAGGTCCTAATTTGGCATGATAACCATAAAGATAGTTTATATTTTCTATCCTAACCCTTCAGAGAGAGATGAGGATCAAAGGACTCAAACCATTTCCAGGAGCTTGCTGTCTCAGATTTTAAGAATTCTGTGCACTGGTGCTTAGGAAAGGTTTATAGGAGCTGTTGTGAATGGGCTACAGGCAGTGCTGGCAGCTGGAAAAGAGAATTACCAGAACCTTTCTGGAGGAAAAAGGTGACATCCAGGAGAAGGTATGGTGGGAAACAGTGTATTCAGAAGTATCTTAGGTATGGGGTCTTTGGTCCAGAGGGAAGAGGTAGCAGGAGAGTGCTGGAGTGGGGGACCCTTTGCAGATCAAGAGGAGGGACATTTGTGTCACTGGTCTACACTAGACTGGTCTACACTGGTCTGCACTGTAGACAACAGTAATTTTGAAGTGAAGAAGAATTCTTGTCTGGAGGTAATGTGGAAGGGAATGAAGGCATTGAACCATCAGAGAAGTCTCTAAACCCAGAATAAAAATTCTTTACTGATAAACAGTGATATGGTGATGCTGCAGTAAGGTATGGTACAGTAAATATACTTTAAAAATCAAGGTTTCTTTGCTTGTCCCTTTATTATTTCTAGTAACAGTATCACTGTTGTAATGAGGAATTCTGTGACACCTAGGCAGAAGCTGTCACCTCCACATCACTGCTTGACAGTGTTTAGACTGATGGCTCACATGAAGTGAATTTGATTGTATTTCAAAAAAGCAGCAAAAAACTGCATTACAGGACAGTTGTGACAGTGTCATCCTCAAACATCAAGAGAAGTTTTTCTCACCCTTCTCTGGTTAAGGTTAAGGCATGTCAATGTGAGCTAAACAATCTGCATGTGCAAGTTCAGTGTCTAGTTTAAACCTGAAATTCTCTTGCTGATCTGATTGCAGCTTCCACTAATTTTCAAGCATGCATTTCTTCTTCGAGTACTGTGGTCTTGGGATTTTTGTGTTTTAGGGAAATAAGCATACATTCTGTCACAAAGGTCAGTCATTCTTTCACATAGCTGATCAGTGTTATGGATGATACAGGTTCTGCAACCACAAATGGGGCACCAGCTGAGCTGTAGGGCTATTGCTGGAAATACACGTTTGATTTATTTGCAGTTTCACTATATCCATATCTGACATTAATGTCAAACTGGAAACAATGCTCATTTAGTTTAGTCAATCTTTCTTAATTAGTCAAAAGATTTAGTAGTCTTTTGCACAGGTGTGGCGTAGTTAGAAGGACATAGTCAATGTTGAAAGCATTCAAATAACAGTAAGAATAAACATGAATCCAAGGACTGAAGCTTAGCCATCTTCAGTCAGTGAGCTCCTGCAGCTCTTCAGGGGTGACACAACACAGATGAAGATTCAGCTCAGTGCCATTCAGAACATTCAAGCTGGAGCTTTAAGGCTAAGCACAGCGTTAGCATTTCTCCCTTTGCGTGAAGGTATTGACAGCCTCTTCAATTTTGATTGTATGACTGTGTGCTGTGATGTTTATGAAATAGTGCTGAACACACTTATTTTGAAGTCCCAGTGAGGATCTTGTAATAGTCATGATTTGTTTCTGCCAAATTTGGGAACCTATGTGGCTAAAAAAAATAGAAGAAGAGATGATTGACTTTTTAAGTAAAGCATAGGATGGAAGAGCTGGCTCAGCCAAAAGCAGTTTGTTGGATGTCTGAGCCGAGTCATTTAGTCCCATGCTGCCTCCATTACCTTCTTTCTGTAAAAAGCTTAAAAGCAACAACTGCTTCTTGGACATGTTGGGTGGTCAAATTCATTAATATACTGTTAAAGTCGTTCTCCCAGAAGTGCAAAAGGTGAGTTAGAACTGTCAGGTCATAGCAACAGATAAATAGAAAATGAGCTGTCAAAGGAAGGGGACCTGCAAAACTTGGTATTGTGTCTTCCAATATAAATTTGTTTCTTGCTTCTCTGATTTCTAAGAAGGAGATTTGCCTTTCATAGAAACTGGATGTTTATAAAGAGAAGTAGAATAATAGCATTTCAAAATGAAACTCCTCTGTGTTTATCAGGTTTAAGCCCATTCACTGACATTACACTGGGAGATGAAAATGCAGTTTTCCTCTTGCAGTAAGGGATCACTGCCCGATCCCGGCATCTTTCTCGGGGGAAACCCATTGCTCAGTGTCAGAGCCTCCTCTTCTGGTCGGCTGCAGGGGTAGCATCAGACTCCCATAGCTTTTCCAGCCACAGAAACTGAAACAGAACGGGATGAGAGATGGGAAACAGGGGAGCGTTTGTTACTGTTGGCTGCATTCCGTGTGATGCAATGCCCAAAGCTGTGCTGCTGCTCACTGTTAGAAATTTGCCCCTCACAGACAGAAAGGGTTTCAGAAATGCTGCACCGATCTGATTTTGCCATTGGACAGGAGGAAAAAGAATTCAAAAATACCCTACCAGGAATAAACTGAATGAGGAATTCTTTGTCAGACACAAAAGGAAAGAGCTAAATATGCTGATGTTTGGGCAGTAATTGCTCAGAAGTTATACAGCTGTCTCTGATACACTTCTCAAAATGGAGAATGCTAACCTGGCACTGCTGGGTTCTTAAGAATTCTAGTGTTGAGTTACCATCATGCTGGTATCCCAGCTAGAAATTGTTTGAGGAGTGAAACCAGAACTCCATTCAGGCCATAAAGGTGAGCAAAATCATTAAGCATCATTTTTTATGGCTATCCTATAATTTTCCCTTTGCCTACTGTTACTGTCCAGTAACACAAAAACTTTGAAAGTGCATTAGGATTTTAAAAATATCTGGCATTTCTCTCATTAGCAGTTGAAACTGATACTTTTTGATCAGCTCTCCTTGCATGTCCTTTTTATTTTGAGGTTTAGAAAGGAAACCCACAGTTAACTGAGAGCTGCAGAGTTTTCAGGGTAACAAACAAATATAACTCTGGCACATCCTTTTTATTCTCTCTTGCCTCTATATTAATTTTCTGTTTAATAATTTTGTCCCTCTCTGCTGGCATGTAAAACTCGTTCGCACAAGCGATGACTTAATTTTTGAACAGGGCCTTGTGCATTTGTGCCTCTTTTTCAACACATTTTTATAGACAACCTCTGTTCTCTGTTTATTTAATGATATCTCAAAGCTTGCAGTAAGCCACTGAGGAATTGGCCATTTGCTGTTTTCAGTGTCAGTGTACAGTGACCAAAGTATGTATTTCAAATGTAGTTATTTAAAAAGGCATAGTCTGAAAAATGCTTTTAGGATTATCTGTTCCTACAGCCTCAGGCAGCTATTAATGCCAGCTAAAATCTCTTCCTGTTTATTATTAAGAAAAATTATCTCAGTTCATTTTATCTGTCTTTTTTGAATCAAAATGTCTTAAATGTGTTTAGTGTTACAACTAATTACATCCTTAGACCTTTAGTAGTTTTTTCAATAAATTTTAATTAATCAGGCCATGTTATCTTGGTTTTTTCAAATCTATGCTCCCTGAACTTAAATATGCCATATAGAAAAATCCAAGAGGACAACATAAATATTTATTTTTCTAGTGAAATTTAGTATGAAATTTAATAAATTACATTGATGATAACCAATAGTAGCAAAGTATAATATCGGAGGCCAGATTGTTCTCAGGCCTATGTTTCATACAAGGCTGTGGGGAAGATGAGCGTAAGATGTTAAAGATGGTGATTGAAGTGCCAGCCCAAATGAAGCAAAATGTCACTGCAGGCCACCAACTGCTCTTGAACTGGCTTTCACTGAGGCCAGGCTGTGGGCTCCATTCCCTCCGCAGGAAAATGTCTCCTGCCTGTCCCTGTCCCCTCAGCTGGACTACAGCAGGCAGCATTCCTGCTGGGCCTCTGAACTGTGAGCATCAGGGTCCTGCTTGTGGCTGCAGCATGTCCAGGTCCAGAGAGAGAGGCTGAAGTGATCCTTTTCCTGTAACAAAAGCAATGTAGCCCAAGTCAGGCTGGAGCCAGGAGCTTCTGCAATAAACTAGAATATCCCAACTCTAGAAAAATCTGTAAATTGCAAAGCATTCAAATAGTTTGTTGGATACATCAGCTACAGACTATTTGTTTTGTTGTTTTTTAATGCAAAGCACATAATTACAGACAAACAGAAGTAAGGAATAAAACAGCTTTTGAAACTATATAATTCTTTCTTTTAAAAGGTGCTAATGAGTTCCGGCATTCAGGGTGCTTAAAAGGCAAACATTAAAAGAGATGTTAAAGATAACTGACATCAGAATCTAACCATTTCTGTTCCAGTCACCAAGCCTTTAGTAGTGAAAGAATAACAAAACCCAAGAGTAAAGGTATAAAATGCCCATCTGAAAGTGAAATTCATGTTTCTCTTTAATAAAATTGTCCATATTTCAGGTAGGCAGACTTCCAGAAAGTATAGAGCTGTGGTCTACACGCTGCCAGCAGCTGGAGGGAAGTGAGGCAATTTAACCCTAATGGTGCTCTGTGCTTCCCACAACGTGCTGGGTACCCTTCAGGCCCAGGTGTTGCACCAGAAGGTGCCTGAAGCAGTGATAAGGTGTTTTTAGGAAACAAGAGCATAGAAGTTTTAGATGAACGTGCCTCAGAACTCACATGACAACCTTATCACCTGCACTGTGTTGTTGATAAAGCACTATTTTTCTTTTTTTAATATCACCTTTATTTTGGTTTAACTAAGTTGCATTAATAGTGAATCATTTATGAAAGTGAATCATTTATGAAACTGAAGTGTAGGACTGTGTTTTTCCAGGATGATTCTTTTCTAGATTGTTTCTAATTTGAGCACCAGCACAGACTTCTATGGGTATAGCTATTGCAGGAGAGATTCTTGTGGCTTGCACCCTGCTGTCCAAGTTAGGAATATTATCTGGGACATGACAGTGGGATCATGCACACATCATCAACGTAGTCATGCAGACATTCCTTCAAGTGTAAATTATGCAGGAATGATCCTCATAGAAGCATCTTCTCTGTGGAGCAGTGCCTGCCCTCCAGTCCTGTTGGTCTATCTGCTAACCCTGCTGCATGGCCTAATTAGCATGAACCAGAGCCCAGGAAAGCAGTGCCATGTGTGAGCTTCCACAACTTACAGTGCACTCATGGGAAATAGAAAATGGAAAATGGTGTGGTTTAGAATCATTATGTATTTATAATAATGGCAGTGACTTTCATGTAGGTATATTATCTAAAATGATTCTGACCTCAAGACATTTTTTAAAGATTTTTAATTATACTAGAAATTACCGGACAATGTTGTGTTTATATAAAATTATTGCTGTGAGGTTGACTAGTGGCAAATGCTCCTTTAATGTTAAGCTTTATTTGTTGATTTCAACTAAAACCCAGTAAAAAATGCCTGAGTATGTTTTGCTTCCCTTATTTGGAAACAATGCATTTCTTTGTTGAAAATCTTTCCTGAAAGTTTGAATGCTTCGGCCCCAATCTATTTATTGCAAGTTTATCAACATGTTTAAAGCAGTAATTGCAGATGTTATTTTTGCATGTGTTCTATGATTGCTCTTTTCTTTTTTTTTCTTTTCTTGGCCTGCATGTTTGCTTCTACAGGAACCTGCTTGGGAAATCAATGGCAACAGAACAACCTTCAGCTCTCTAACTAACACGGCGACTGGGCCTGTGGGTAGTGGTTTAGCAACCAATGGAACGTTTTCAGGCTACCTCAACCAGCAAGAGAACAGCTTTTCCAATAGTTCTTCCTACTTAAAGACTACCACAGTTAGATCTTCCATGTCCTCTCAGTCTGTGACTCCTGACATTTCACCTGCAAAGAGTACTCTAGGTTCCAAACCAAGCCCTGTGCTGGCTGGTGGCAATAGCCCTGCCCACCAGCTGAGCCCTGCAAGGCAGTATAACAACCCCATTGGCCTTTACTCAGCAGAGACTCTCAGGGAAATGGCTGAGATGCATAAATTAAGTCTCAACCGAAGGGCTTCAGAAGGTGGACTGCCTAGAGGGTAGGTAACGTATTTAATATTTCAATAAGTAACGAATTTGCTGAAAAATGAATGTAATAGTACCTACCCTATTGTGTATTTGTCTGGTAATCATGATTAAGGTCTGGACAATGATTAAATTTTCCAGTAACCCCCAAGACACATCCACATTATCATCACAGGATAACTCTTGGTCTTTGGTATTTGAAGTGCAACATGGATTGGCAATAGTCACCAGAGCATGAGGAAGAACACAAGGACTGAAGTGACTGTGATCCTCTCGAGGTTCTGGCACTCAGCAGTTTTAACTGATGCCTGTAGTCTCATAGAATCAAGTATTGCTTGGCCATTAGAGCAGCTGCTGTCAACCAGCTTTGGTATTTTGCTAAAGACAAATGGCTTGGACCAGCAAATCCGAAATGCTTTGGCTACTGGAATGTCCTGCTGTAATTCCTGCCTTAATGTATTGACTTTTCTAAGCAAAATGAGTCAAAACTGCAATATTTTGGACATTGTCTGGTTTGGACATTGTCTGTCTTGCATCCATTAGCTTTGCTGTTAACTTATATATAACAACAAATGATCTCTAGATACTGCCCAGACAGTTTGATCCCGTGCTGTCCAAGGTTTTACACATTACTTTACTACAGAACAACTCTTTTGTTAGAAGGTTTGTTAAGTCGGGACCTTGGACTACAGTACATGAGAAAGGGCAATGAGAAACAGGTTTTCCTAGTTTTCCTGCCTTCATGTATTAACTGGCAAACAAATGTAACTTTTTAGTTAGTTTGTTTGTGTTTTGGATTTTTTTAATGAAGATAAATTTCTTATTATGAATATGGGGAAAAGTGTATGTTTGACACTAGGGACTTGGCTATACAAGGAAAAACAGAAAATTCAGACAATCCACTGAGGTCTGATGGCAAATGCATATCTTCAGGTACTTTATATCTCTTTGAAGGAGATCTTTGCAAGAGCAAAACCAAGAGGTTTTAAGTTATAGAAAAGTAAGGATATTTTATCCTTATAAAAGAGCATAAATACATGTTCTAGATGATTCAGGCAGTTTATATAATTCATTGCAACTCTCTTGAGGACTCGGCATTAACAATCCTAATTAAGTTATCTGCAAAAATCCTATCCTCCCTTCTCATGCTGGATAATTAAGAAAAGCAATTACTGTTTAGGAGAAAATTATTTCAGTTAGCAAAATCAGCAAAATAAACCTCAGAATGCCTCTCTCTTAATTTACAGTTTTCTTGAAGAATACCAATCCTTGTATTTTTTCAATATGCAGAGTTTCCTGGCAGTATATCTCACTATCTTTTTCCCACTGTCTTCACAACCCTCCTTAAGATCTGCAAGGTTGAGGGTGAAAGTGGCTGTATTTTGGATAGCTCAGCATTGTGACTGTTTGTTACCAGAATTACAACACAGCTGCATCCATCACTCATCAAAGTCTATGTGAGCCCTTCTTTTCATGCCAGAGGGCTTTGCAACAGGACTGCATGATACCACAGTGATTAGTGGGGTGCAAAAAAGGTGTAACTGCAGAAAACACTTCCCTTTCTTCACTCTGCTGCTTTTCCATGTTTTATGTCTCCTTTATATGTGAACATCTTTTTTCATGCCTGTGACAGTGCCCTGAATTATAAAACAAAGTTCTACCTTAGAACAACCATCTGAGATTTTTATCTTTTTTTTAGTTTGAACAAAATTTTAGGGAGTTTCTGTCTATCTGCCTGTAATATCCATAGCACTGATGAACAAATAAGAAAATTTTAAAAGTCAGCCTTTATTCTGCAGCCCAGGAACATTCTGAAAAGATGAAAGAGCCCAGAAGCACTAAATAAATGTGTTCTCAGGTAACTCTTCTGAGATCTCTGTTTACATGCAGAGAAAATTCAGAGCTCAAGAATGCTGTCATTCTCACTCCCACTTGACTGTTACCTGTGAACTGAGAGGCATCTCTCCTTCTGCTCTCTGCAGAATAACACATAGAACCTGTAACTACCTTGGGACTCAGGATCATCCATGATAATCTCAATCTCATAGTGGATATTTGGGAAAGAATGCACAGGGAAAGCACTGTGAGCTCTGCAAGATCAGCTCTGGACTTTGTTGGGGACATTGTTATCATATAGTACAACATGAGATGCTGTGTAAAGATTGGGATATTGTGGCGCTCCAAATCTGTGAATTCGTTGTGATTTCATGAACTTGTGCTTAGTATGGTAAGAGCTGTTAGAAAAATTCAGGTGTGGGGGGTGATCTTGAAGTGTATTTCGCATTTCAATGCTATGTCCTTTTCACCAAGTGATTTAATCTTGTGTGAATTGCTACTAGAGGTTTAGCTAAACCCTTTGGAAAATTCTATCAAGGAACTAAAATTAATTTTGAGATGTTTCCTTGATCTGTGAAGAATAACAAAGCATCTGTCTCTCTGATACACTTTACATTAAAGCTTTATCACCTTCACCCAGGGTAAAAAAGTGGTGGCCTGTTAAGAGTGTGGAATGTGATGTGCTGGAAGCTCTGGAGAGTATTAATAAAAATGAAGAGTGAGTCATAGTTTGTAACATGTGGATCTTTCTCGTTCCAGTGTGAGTTACTTTTCACAGTGTAGGTCAAGGGCAGTAAATACCTGTCCCACAAGTGCATGCCAGGTGGTTTGGGTTACTGGCTTCTTACCCTGTGACCTCTGTGAGCAGCAACTTGGGTGTTTCATACATGTCCATATTTAGAATCAAAGTAAAGTAATGTGTGTCTCTGAACTGGGGGGAATTTTCTCATCACACACTAAACATAAGGAGAAGCAAAGCTTTGCTTTTTTTGAGGGAAGCTGTAGTAGCCTCTTCATATCTCAAAATCTTGACTGAGACATGTCTTGAACTTTTAGTGTGTGCATATGATGATTTTTATCTTTTAACAAATGTTAACAATATGCAATCATATTCCTCTAATTCAGGTGTGTTTTAGGGATGGTTGTTCTGCCGTTAAAGTATTATTTTATGTGTAAGGTAGAGGCCCGGATTAGTCAGAAAATGATACTATTACACTGTTTCTTTGTAAATGAGTGTCCAGCTGTCCTGGATAAACCTAAAATGGATATAGGATCACTAATGTGCTTACAGGCTGCAGCTTGTTCCTAATACATCTCTACCAGTTCCTGTCACAAACTGATACATTTGGCTTAATGTAGGGTTTTTATCTGAGAGTCTGACCAGTAGCTGCGGAAAGTGATCTGTGATTGTTTTACCATGGAAATGCAGAAATGCAAAGCCTTTACTACAGCTTAGCTCATCAGAGTGGTTTTGGTCATGGCAGAGGCTGTTGGATGAGCAAAATGACTGTATGTAGAGAGAACCAGTAAAAGCAAAGGTTCTGCCAGGCAAAAGCAGAAGGAGACAAATCCGCTTGGAATGTCACTCCAACAGCGTAACTTTGCTGTCCAGTGTTTTCTGTCGGTCCCAGATACAGAAATGTCACAGGAGCAAGTTGGAAGGTTCGGTGCCCAGTTCTGTCAACAGCATTCTGTGCAGCTAAGAAGGAAAATTTATTAAGTGATCCTGGATCTCTTCCTCTTTATTTTGCACAAACTATGATGGGTTAGTCTTCAACCAAGAAAAGACTAAAATGTGGGTACTTTAAGCTTTAAAAAAAATAAGTTAAAATAAACATCATAGGCCATTATTGCTATTTGTTATTAGCAAATGTACCACAGTTCAATGTGAGCACACTGTTCATCACTCCCAGCTTTAGATGGTTTATGCTGCTCTGGAATTACTGTGCAAACCACTGTCACTTGTTTATGCAGCAAAGCAGAAATGAAGCATGAACATGTGGTTTTAATCATACTGTATACATACCAGATCAATAAAATATCCTGATATCCATATCCCAAAAAACACATAATGCACAGTTTGCTTCATTTCATGTGGAATAAAATCAGGAATGACTATTCTGAAGCTAATTGGCTTAAACCACTGTTGGTGTAATGTAAGTACAGTTAGATTTAGGCCAATACTTTGTTAAGTACAAAGGCATTTTCCTTAGTTTTAGATTTAAAACATCTACCAGTATATTTTTTTTATCTTCTCCAGCATGTAAAAGGCCAAAAAATCAGTCTTGCAAAACCAACTCTGAGGGTGACCTGAGGAAGACAGACTTCGTCTCTGAATAGTTAGTATCTGAGGGGAAAAATATAATTTCTACCACTCATATGCTATTTTCAGATGAGAATATACTCTGCAAATCCCTTTTTATTCCCTCTGCTCCCTCCCCCCCATACAATTAGGTAGTAGTACTTTTAGGGATGTACAGCAATAAAATCACATTCAAGGGTCAGCCAAAATGTCATGGTACCCTACTAAGTCCTAGTGGATCAAGTATAATCCCTAAATTTTTTCCTTTCTTAATCATGTTGAGATTTTTAGGCATACATTTACTTTTTGTTCTTATTTGTAGATGGTCTGAAAAGAGCCTGTAGCAAGCTTTCATAAACACCTTTTGCCCTTTGCACTCTAAAAACTATTGATTTTTTCTGTGTGGTTGGTTTTGATGTTGTTTGTTCTCTTTCTCTTCTTTTAGGTCATAACCAACACCGCTGCCAAGTTAGTATCACTTCTATATAGTGCCAAATGTTTGTGTTATGCTGTGTATGTGAAGATGTGTTTTCTGGGGTAGCATGATCCCCTGTGCTCCTGCTGTGTCTGCTTGCAAGTGGAAGTGTTTTTATAAAAATCTGCTTGGTGTGGCCAGCATCATGTGCTGCCTCTGGTGTCCAGCAGTGCTCCCTTCTGAGCACACCGTGCACTTGGCATTTTTTGGTGATGCTCTAATGCTGTGAGTGGAGTTGGCATGTGAGCCTGCTCAGTTCTTGTAAAAGCTTTCAGGAGTGTTTGTTTCTACAGTCCAGGTTTAAGTCCTCTTAAATCTTTCAGTAGCCTTCATGCCTTCAGAGTTTTTTGAGCATTATCTGAGCCTTTTTGGGTGTATTTGTAGCAATGTGTTTGAGCTTTAACATTAAATTAATTTCCAAAGCCCCACCCTGCTAAAGTTCAAATTCAGGTTGGTATGAGATACTGATACGGAAAAAAATCCACAAACTCATTTACATTAGGAAATGTATTGCCCAAACACGAAATAACTATTGATTAGAAAATATGGTCAATCTTCTTTAGTTAAGGCAGTTCACAGAGTCCTCAGTTTTGATCTAAAGTTTTCTAAGGTCAGAGGATCATCTCTACTCACTTTCTGTCCCTGAAATGACTGTTTTATCCAAAAATTTTTAGAGACTGGGTTAAATTCAGCATAAAGTAAATAATTCTAAGAGTTAAATGTGAAATTTAAACTGACAATACAAGGTTAGAAGCAGTAGAATACATAAAAGTTGAGATAATATTTAATGCACATAACTTACACTGATCTGGCATTCTTAGTTGATTTTAGTAAGGTGTGGGTGTGATGTCAGGAAAATGCTGGAACTCCTTTGGTGTGACAAACTCTGGCCAATTTACATTGATAATTATTCTGACACAATTGTCTTAGAAAGCAGAAGTCACATTGTAAGGGTGTTTTTAATCTTAATTGCTTTGGCATTTATTTTTCCCGTCCTTTTCTAGCTGAGGAGAAAGATCCCATTCATTTTGCAGCAGTGCTCCAGCTGTTTCTGCAGCCTTACCTCTGCCACTTTGTCCTAGAGAGGAGCACCCCTTACAAGCACTAAGATCTTCGCTTTACCTCCAGAGTTGTAAAGAAAACTCTGCAGTTGAAAATCTGTCCCTTTTTCTATTAGTTTTATGGGAATCCTGTTAACTTCAGTTGAAGTTTTGCCTTGGTGTGTGTAACGTGACTAAAACCTCTTGAAAGACATCACTGAAGCTGTTTAAAGACCACAAGTGAAAGCCCAAATCACTCCTGCTGCTGCTGTTGGAGAAGTTTAGGCTGTTCTGACATTACTAGCTTTGATTTCTGTAGTTGTGGAAATCAACTGCTTAGAACTTCCTTCTTTAAAGGTGACATATTTAACCTCTGTCCTTTTATTCACAGTCTTCTCAAATCTTGGGTTTAGAATCTCTTCAATACTTCCAACAGCATGGAGGAAAGAGAACACTAAACTCAAGATCTTGAGGAGCTGTGTGTTTGTAATTATCATGTGATCATTTAGGGTATTACAAAGAAAAGAGAGGATGTTGTTGAAGTAAGGCATGTTCATGCTCAGTGTAGCAACCTGCACGTCCCTGCACATCACCCTTCAATAATAAAATTGTCATTGTTGATGAATTGTTAATGGAGATATATTTTAAATGTGAAAATGTCTTTGCAAAAAGATGATTTTCCCTTTTTGAATGCATAATGCAGCTTCCTGGTTGCCTCCCTTAAAATGTTGACATGTGTATCTAAAGGCTGTGGCTGTGATGCAGCATGTGCATTTATGTGTCTCTGTTCCTTGAGCATGCGGCTGTCAATGTTCTATCAAGTATTTGGAATGATGTGTGACTGTATCTCTCTGTCCATCTTCAGTCAGGGCATCCCACCAAACAAAAGACTGAAAACATAGCGGAATCCCCTGGCTGGATTCAGAGGTGGCACATCACCTGGGATAATCTCTGGAAGATTAAGTCGGATGGCTGCCAGCTTTACTTGATTTTACTTTTTCCTCCATGCTGGATTGAGGGTTCAGTTTGAACTCTCCCCCTCTGGGGTTAACCCATGGCAAACAGGCAAACTATTGTGTGTGTAAAGAGAAAAACTTAACAGCAGCCAATAAACTTACAGTAACATGTCTTAAACTGAAAAGGAAAATTTTCCCAGTCAAATGGGATTGCATTTTTCAGAATTCCTTTTGCAGGGGGAGATATATCCATTTCCAGCTTTCAGGTATAGTTGTAAATGATGAACATTTGTGAGTTATCCAAAGGACAGAACTCCTAGTTTTGTCCAGTTTAGTGAGGATGTGGAATCCATTCTGCTGGCATCCCTCTGCTACTGGCAGGACAGGAAGAGCAGACTAGAAAATAATCTGATCTCCATAGGTTAGAGAAGAGCAGCTACTTCAGTGTCTGACCACTGAGGGTTAACTTGCTCCTTGAAGCTCTGGGCAATGCTCAGTCCTTGCTCTAGGGCTAGAACAATGTACAGCTCAGCCCTACAAGGAAGCCAGGTGCTCTTTGGCTGCAGCCTGACATTAAACTGGCTCATTCTGATGTAATGGGAGCTTTATTTAACTTGCTTGGGGCTCAATCTCTCAAATAAAAGTCCTTCCTCCTAAATGGAGCCACTGGAAACTACAGCAACTGCTCTTCCAAATGCAGTTGCCCCATTGGTTGCAATGCAGGATATTTTGATCTGAGACTGAGCATTTATCATACTGTGGCAGCACTTGGGGCTGGCTGTACAGAGATTTTGGAAGATTTAGTCTTTGTGAGGAAAACCTTGAAGACTAAAAGTACTAAATTTCACTGTGATTAATAATCCAGACAGAAAGTACTGGAACCTTCTAAATAATAGAGGACCAGAAATCTGTTCACCCCACTGCACTTCCTAGCACTTTGTAAGAATGCTGAAAGTGTGAATGGATGCAGTGGATAAAGTGCAGTATGGGTGTACATCCCATGGGCCTGCACATGTATCTGTGTGTATATTTGTACACACTTTTGGTATGTATGCATGTAACAACAGAATTTTAGCATATGTAATTATCACATAAATACTTAGGGATTTGCCATGATATTTTAATGCAGTGACAGCTGTTTCACCTTTGTTTTCCTCTTTATACATCTGTGAGCCAACACAAAAATGTCATCCATTGGGGCAGCCAATTGATTCTGTGACTTGGCTCTTGAAATGTCTCCTATTCTGTGATCGGAAGCTTTGGTGGTGAGATGCCATGAACAGACGTGCACACTCCTTTGCTGGTGGTGCTTCTCTCACTTAACTCTCACGCCTCTCTCCTTTCTTCCTTCCCTGGGGACCCTCACTCTTGCATAACCCAGCCCGGAGTTCACGGAGCGTTTCAACCCCAATGTCCTGAAGGACTCTGCCCTGTCTACACACAAACCCATTGAGGTGAAGGGCCTTGGCGGCAAGGCTACCATAATTCACGCCCAGTATAACACCCCGATCAGCATGTATTCCCAGGATGCTATCATGGATGCAATTGCAGGCCAGGCACAAGCCCAGGGTGGAGAATTTGCTGGGTAAGGTCATTTCCTTGTGTGGAATGCTCTTTGTCTGCATGGTACACGTAACAGTCTCTGCCTGCATGACATGGTTGCTCTTCCTGGACTCTTTTTTTTATTGGGGTATATTACACATAAAAAGTACATATCAATACTAGACAATGTTTGAAAGCACTTCCGTGTTTTGAAGTTAAAAAGATGGATAGCTAGAAAATCGTAGCGTGGTTTGTGCTGGAAGGGACCTTAAGGATCATCTAGTTCCAGAAATCTGCCATGGTTGGGGATATTTTGATTTAACTCCTTCCCTTTTAGTATTCCTCCTAGAACTGGCAAACCACACAAAAATATATCTAGTGCTCTGTATATGACGTTGGATGGCTTTTCATTTCTGATGACCATGTTCTGTAATAACCACTGTATTATGCGCATAGCTTGGTAATAACAGGAGGGGGGGGATTTTTATTGATCCATGAAAAATGCAAAATGTTTATTTAGTACTGGCTACTGTTTTATTCCACAGAATGGAGTGTTTTGCTGTATTTTCCCTCTCCCTCGTTTATGTACAGTACATGTGTCCTACACATATCCTGTGGACTATGGCAAAATCCACTGATCTTTAATAACTTTGCTTTTACAGTGCATGCTTCTGGAAGTCCATCTGATTAACTTATCCAGAGTTGTTACAGCTTAACTGAAATTACATGTGCAATGAATGTAGCCAGGTTTCTCTCTTACCAGGCATCTTTCTACCCAAAATAGAACTTGCCTTCTTTTCATGTGACACCAAAACATAGGTACAGCAACACACTTAAACATAATTTCTTCTCAATATGTTAGCATCAGGCTTATTCAAAATGAACATGATTCATGTATTTTCTTGTGCTCCCTTTTACTGGCCATTTTTCTCCCTTTTTTAATGTATTTTTTTCCCGCTAACCTTTTGCATCACAGCTCTCCCATGACTCAGTGAATGACAGGTGTTAAGTAGACTCATATTTCCAATTAGCCAAGTACAAAGAGAGAAGTTCATTCATTCTGTGTTCTTTATAACAGTTCACATCTGTCATGGGTTTTATAGGCATGGATTATATGAGATGTTTTATCATATATTGGAATTTTCTACTAAATGCTATAGTATTACATGATGTAAATAGTAATGTTTCAAAAAATTGCCTATTTAAGTGGTCAGATGATTATAAAGTTGCACTGCTGAGTACTAATTATATTAGTATATACATATATCTTTAAAATAACCAAATTAATGGATACATAGATGAAAAATAGACTTATGGAATGTTGAGTCATTACGCCATGAGCAAAAAAGAGTGTCTTAAACATCACTGTGTTGTAACTTTTTTACTTTATTTTTTTCTCATTTTGAATGTGGAAACCACCTATTGCGTGGGTGTTTTTGAAATGAGATGATTATTTCCATTAATCCTTTTCTATCAGACAGTTGTAGTGAATCATTATTCTTTGCAGACAACTCCATGACTGCATTTGCCCATAAAGTTGCAAAAAACCATTTTTCTTTAAGATTCACTATATAAGCTACCATTTAAGCTTTTGCTTCATTTTGGAATGTGATTCCTAAGCCAAACATTCACCTGGTCCCAAGGAAAAAACAATGTTTTTATTCCTACTGCGCTGAGAGCTACAGCCTGTTTTGTAACATTTCTTACCTTTTTTTAAAATTTTTTTGTAACATTTAGTGACTATGGAATTTTATCTATAGGGTTTTTTATTACAATTAACACAGCATTTTTAATCTAGATATTTAGAAACCTAGCTAGGGTTGTGCTGCTATAACAATGGCCTATCTACCCACTGACTGATATTCATTCAATTAAACCTTTACGTTCTTTTAGCCTCCATGATATTCTGAACTTTAACTTGCAGTGGAAAGAGATATGTTCTTTAGTTTGCTTAGTTGGTCAAGTTTGAAATAAGATTGTGCTTAATGCAGAAGTATTTGTAGGAGAACTTTTTCATATAAAAGCAGACCAAATTGTGAACTGGTTGATTTTGTCTCAATTCTCTGCCCGTAATTTGGTCTCAGTGCTTAACTTTTCTTCTTTTGGCTTTTCATTTCACGTTAGAGGTCAGCCACAAAGTGTCTGTAAGATGGTGAGCACACTCAGACTGCAGATCTAAAGGGCAGACAGTACCTGGAAACATTGCTTACATCTTCTATCAGTGATGAAGGACAGACAGGCTTAAGACAAGAATTCATTTTCTAGTTTCACCTTTTGAAATCAGTGATGCTGTAACTTAGTGAGATCAGAATCAGATTCTTGTCATTTAGAAAATAACCCACACTTGCTGGATCACCATGGAAAACACAAAGGAAAGCACAGAATTGTTCATACTGCAGTTGTTCAGACATCGCACTGGAACTGAAAGGCAGAAAATTTTGAATGCCCTGGCTTCTTATCTTTTCTTACTCTGTTTTGTTTTAATTGACTTTGCTAAACCAAGAAGCAAGAGTTGGTTGCAGTAAAACCATGTGATTAGTACATTTTGATTACATTTCTGTCAAACCTCTTCTAAATTTTGTTATGCAGTTTTAGCCAAATTCACAAGTCATAAGTAGACATAAATTCAACAATTTTATCAGGATTAAGAACTGACAAGTTAAAGTAGCAGAATCAATAATGTGATTGTGTAGAAACTAAAGTCTTGTGTATCCTCTACAGTAAGTCAGCTTGGCTGGGTACCTACCAATCTGCGTGAACCTCTGTTTGTATTTTGGGTTGTGGGGATTTTTACCTTTTAGAGCTTTTATTAAATAGCTGGAATCAGTCTAATATCTGAAGTTACAATATTTCATGGTATGTCTACACCACGGGTAGAACACTGCAGTGTTCCTAAGTTTTACTTATTATCTACTTAAAGTAAACCTGGTTAATGACTGCAGGGTACTGTTCACATGGTAAACCGTAGTTTATAATGGACTCCAAAAAATAATAATCCCACTGCTACTTACTTGAAGAGGTTTAACTGTCTTTAAAGCTTGTTTTAATGTTAATAATGTGCGACTAGTATGATGATGTGAAAAAGGAGTATCATTCTTTATTGACTCCTACTAAAATACCTTGGGCTGTAGTGTGAAAACCCTCAAAACCTCTAACCCATTTGGGAAGAAATTTTTTTCAGTAACATTGATTTAGAGTAATGTGCTTAAAGATTAATAATATTTCTGCACATCCACACCCAGATGGAAAGAAATTAAATTACAAAGAGGTATAGCAGAGGTATTAACATGGTTAAGTGCATCTTTAGGCTGTCTGTAAGAATCAACTGTCACATTTAGGTTTATGAAATGCTGATAATCAGTGATGCGCTCTATTTTACAATTCCATGCTGAGTGGCTCATATGTCCTAGTTACTCATCTACAATGTAATTATGATTTAAAAAAAAAAGAAAAAGACCTGTTGAATTAAAGGCAGATTTGGAAATATTCCAATGTATTGCATTAATTTAGTTCAATTTATATGAGCGTGTTTCATTCTGCTAGGGAAGGTTAATTCACCAAGCTCCATTTCCTGCCTTAATCATCTGCCATAAGGATATTAATATGTTCTGTTAATGCCACATGTCACTACTGTGAAATTTGTGGTCCAGCCTTTAGATCTAGTTTTTTTTAACTACCCTTGAGTTAATAGCATAATTAGACATAAACCTTTAAACTGCTTTTTTTGTATATTGGTCATAATATAGGAACAAAGCATTTCAGCAAGAGGATTTAGTCAAGGGAATTTGTACTGTCTGTAACTTGCACGGTGCTGTTGCCACAGTGGTCTATGGTTGAAGTCAGCAGAGGTTTATAATCCCCTTTACAACAGTATGCGGCTGGGAAATTTGCTATCACACTGCTTAAAAACAGCAGTTTTTTAAGCTTCAGCAAGATTAACAAATCAGTCTGGGGATATAAAGTTAACAGTTGGTCCAATTCAGGCAGTCACTGATAGCAGTCATACAGGGCAAGGTGCTCAGCACCCTCAAATGCTTCTGGGATCATCTTTTGGGGAACATTAACAAGACCCTTTACACTGACAGAACTTTTCAGCGTAGCCAGGTGTCAGAGGCAGCAGAACAGTTCTGAGTGGGTTGCTGACTTACTGTTGCTGTTACAGAGAATCTCTTTTCCGTGCAAAGACTGTTCCTGCTCCCACACTTTCTGCCCTGCCTCAGCAATCCCTTCAGCTGTATGTGATGGGCCAGAAGAGGAAGACTACTGCTCTCTCTCCTGTCTTCCTCCATGAACAACACTAGTGGAAGCCACTGATAGCACACCCTTCCCCAAATGAACAAGTCTACATTACGCCTTCTATACCTGCTAGTGTTTAGATATTGTAAGGATAGGGGTCTGGGAAACATGAGCTAAAAGAGGAGCTGGAAAATGCTGCTTCTTCCTACAGGGCATCTTCCACATTGAGAAACTTTTTTTACATAACTTGTATGTTTTGTGGCAGAGCTTAAACTGAAGAGTCAGGCTTTTTTCTAAATTCACCTTTTTTCCAAGCTGTGCTCCATCCCGTAGATGATTGTGCTGAAACATGCAAAAACCAAAAAAATTAACTGGGGTTTGTGCTGTGCTGGGTCCTCAAGAAAGTGACAAGTTTGCATATATTGGGAGTTATGAAGAACATAAATACTCCTCCAATAAAAACGGAAAGTTCCAAGAGAGATGGGATGCTTTTGGGTCCATATAAACACTGATCATGTTTCTGAGCCCCTTGTGGTCTGACCTGAAGAACACGTCCCACGCTATTATGTCCAAATCCATCAAAACCGTGTATTGATGAAGAGGAGTGTGTCAGCTGGAAAATACTGATATTTGAAGCACTACCTGGTAATATTTTTTTCATTTTCAGCACGTTGTTGCTGTATGTAGGATGTCAGACACGATTCTTGGCTTTCTCATGATTCCTCTCAGGTCTTACAGACTCAACTTCTCTGTAGATTTTCTCTGCACAGTGATGTCTTAGAGAACACTAAGTTTGAGCCTGAGCCAAGGAAGAAACTTTTATAGCAGGGGACTGCTCCTGGAACTTTATGGCAGTGACTTAGTTGGACCAAATGGCCCTTAACTTTTAACAGAACCATTTCTCAGTTTTCCTGAAGTTGAGCTTGCTGCTTGCAAAGCTCTTTATGGAATAACAAGCTAAAGCTGTTACAATAAATCACGTGCTTCAAAAATAGACCTTGTATTTAGAGAAGCCATGGAGCCAAGTTACTCCAAGCATACATCATCCCCTCAGTGTATATTCCTACAGCTCTGTTAATAGTTAATTTTAACTGTATGCTATGCAGAAGTTATTCTCATGGGGGGGAAAAAAGGCCCTATTAAATTACTAAGCCTATTTCTAGCTTGCATCATAAATCAAAGAGAGGTTATTTCACTTGTGCTACAGACCTTGGCAGCTTTGATTTTACGTGTGCACAACTGAAAGTTTTTTCCTGGACATATCACTTTGCAAGATGAGTAGACATGTTGTAAGACTCTGAGATCCATTCTGTTGCTAAGGATTTCAGATATAGAGTATGTATGCAAGTCTTGAGTACAAGTCTAGGCTTCTTTTGCTTCACAGGTTTAGTAGACAATGAATCCAAACTTGTGGCAGATAGAAGCTTAATTCAGAGTTTGACAAAGAATCATCTCTAGAAAGAGCTATAAAAGCCTACCACATTAATTTTACAATGAAATATGGTTTTTGTTTCTAATCACAATCTTAAAGTACACTGGCCCAACGTTATAATTTAAAGGCACAACATAAAACAGTATCAACATGAAGTCATTTTTATAAGAAATAATATGGGACAGGAATTCTCAGAGAAATAAATATTTTTGCTTGGTATACTCTCCTTTATCACCACACATTATTCTAACCACTGTAAGCTTGTGGCTTCCTTGGCTGAGGAATCATGAACAGATATTTCCAAGCATTTTCATGCTGTTTTGAATATGCAGATCTGATGATAACAGACCATTCCAAAGATAGAATGAGGCATAACATAAAATTGGTCAATGTATTTTTTTAAGAAGTGGTAATTTCAAAGCCATGGGGTGGATTGCTGTTGCTCTGGGTGATAAGCTGAGACCAGAGAGGCTGGGAGGAAAGCCACCATGTACTGTTTCACAACATTTCACTTTCTGCATTGCAGTACCCTCCCTCTTAAAGACCCTCACATAGACAGTGCCTCTCCAGTGTATCAGGCTGTGCTGAAAACTCAGAACAAGCCTGAGGACGAGAGCGAGGACTGGAGCCGCCGCTCTGCCAACCTGCAGTCCAAGTCCTTCCGCATCCTTGCCCAGATGACTGGAACAGAGTACAGTAAGTGGAATAACAAAACATCCTCCTCATCCTGATTTTAGATTCCTGTCCTTATGTATCGCCCCGGTATTGGTCACTGATAGGGAAGGAATACTCATGTCCACACTCGTAGTTTTTAGTCCAAGATCCTGGGTGCAGCTAGAGAGAACAGGAAATCAAAGCCTACAGTCTCACCTTATGCTTTGTGAAGAGAATTCTTTGATCTGTCAGGGATCTCACCATAAAAGTGTAACAGACTATACAGTAAAAGAGCATTTGGGACCCCATAGTTCTTCCTACTTACAAATCAAATTTCTGCAGTGCAATTTTTTGTTCTCCAGCAGCCTAGACATACAAAGCTGTCCATTCAATAGAAAAAATGATAAATAAGTCATGTCTCTTGTAACAGCCTTTTATAGAAGTGACTTCTGGAGGTCAAAAAAAAATCATGGATCACCCTTTGTATTAAATCTATGGTTCTATCAGCCCTGTTATCTAAACCTAGATCTGTTATGAATGTCACAGGAGACTGAACTTTGCTTCTTGTTGCCTGCGAAAATGTTTTTCTGACCACCTGGTACTTCACAGCTGGTGTCTGATCTAGAGATAAGGAAATTCAGGGCCCTTTCCCACATCAGGGGGAAATACTTGATGTTTCCTCTGAATCTGCTGCTGATACCTCTTGTGCTTTCCTGCATAACAGCAGGACCTCTCTGCAGAATCATTGCCTACAGCTGTGAAACACTGCTAATAAATGAATGACAAAGTAGTTGTAATAGCTGCATTCCTCCTAACATCCTCCTTCCTATCTCTAGGGAACTACTCTTCCTCGTGGTATTCTTACAAATTCGACTGCTGCAAAGTCAGCATGAATGCACCTTTAGATAGGCTTTGATATGTTTCTAAGAAACTTATAATTTCATCATAAAGCCAATTCCTCTCTTTCTTTTTTTAACTGAAACGTTTTTTGTCTACAGTGCAAGATCCAGATGAAGAAGCCCTGAGGAGGTCAAGGTAGGCAACTCCCTGTGAAAAATATGGCATTCTCCTTCCTGATAACCCAATAATGTTTTAAAAATGGCATTAATATGAACCTCCTTTATGATATTTTTGTCCTAAAATATTCTAATACATTTACTTAAAAATCACTAAAATTAAAATGCTATCAGTGAGAGGCATTTGAATGACAAGGATAACAAATTAGCATGTTTTTAGGAGAGACGGTGCAAAATTCCTGGAGTGTGTGTTCAAATCTCAAAGCTCTTTGCTCATGCAACTTTCCTGTACTTTACTAGGTGTGTGGATGTAGTGAATTCCAAGCCCTGTGTAACTACTTGATTGTGTAACTGGATGAAAATATATAATGTTGTGATAGCACAGAAATTTGTGAGCAATTTATTTGGATGACCCTCTGATTCTCCTTGAACGATACAGTAAAGGAGTTTTTTCCATCCATACCCATAATCATTAGCTTATGTTTTGTTTGGGATAAATATGACCCAAATTTATAGAATAAGGAAGCGCAGGACTGCTTTTGCTAGTGGATAAATGTATTTGTTTTATGTGATCTATCAAAAACACTTAAAAAAAGAAGTGGGTATGTTCAGAGGTATAATATGGAATTAAAGATTTATCGTCATCCTGCATAGTCAGGAAATAGATGTATTAGAGATTCTTATCTGCAGTTGAATCAAGAGCATCCTGAATGTAAGCCCTATTTTCTGTTTGCATACTTCAAATCCCAATTTCACATGAGCTGCTCTAAGCCTCTGGCTGGGTTTGTGATGTGTTTGATACTCAAACCACCTCCTTTTCTTTTTCTTTTTGCTGCCATATGGCTTCCTTAAAGGTTCTGAGGTTTTGATCACAGTGCTAGTTACAAATGTTGAATCAGTGAGAAAGAAATCTGGTATCTTCCCTGTGAGAATACAAGTGTGCTTTCAGTTGATGTTTGCTATAAACCTTCCATTGCAGTTCACTCAAGTTCATGGCTGAGTGCCCGAACATCAGGCTTGGCATTATATCCTTCAGGGATTTATTTCTTCCCTCAAATGTGCAAGCCTAATTCTCATTAAATGTATTGTGCATTATCTGTTCTGATGTAATAGCACACATCTAAATCCTTACTATGATGGGATTTAGAGCATTGTGATGAACTTAAGAGTCCCCCATTCACATCTGAGAGTAATATGTTGTTTTAAAGGAATAATCTTTCTAGGTGTAGTCTGTAGCTTTGGAAAATATTAGATACTGGAAATTTTAGGTGGTATCAGATATTTTGACAATAATTATCTAGTAATGCATCAACACGTGGAAATTGCACGTTCTGTCTCTAAGTATGTGACTATCCACTGTGCTTTGCATGTTTTCTGCAGTTTTGAGGTGTCACTGTGTTATCCTTTGTTTTCACGAGGAGTTTCTGGCTATGTTTAGGC
Organism: Myiotriccus ornatus; assembly: GCA_036023395.1. NCBI lineage: Eukaryota > Metazoa > Chordata > Aves > Passeriformes > Tyrannidae > Myiotriccus > Myiotriccus ornatus. The sequence continues at coordinate 8,371,316 of JAYRBT010000178.1, forward strand.
ACAGCTGAGCAGGTTTAAGGGCATTCATTGGTAGTGGAGTCAAGGGAACTTATACTTGGTAGTTACACAGGTACCGTGCAGCTGGCGTGAGCTCTGGGGCAAGGAATGAAATGGGGTCTCCTTCCTGCCTCCCTGACAGTGCCCGCCCCGTGTGGGTGGGTTGGTGCCTGCCTCAAACATTGCACACACTCCACTGCAGATGTGGTAGCAAAAGCCCCAGTTGTGCATGTATCAATCATACACAGCTCTCTGGGGGCCGTTGGACCACTTCTGTTTCATCTCTTGGGAAGGCTCCTGCCACTTTTGATTTTGTAAGGCATGGAAAGACCTATGTGAGATGTGCAGACTCCATGCTTGAACTCTGCTCTTCCAGCACAGTAATGGAGTAGAAAGTCCTCTTTGGTATCTACTCCAGATCCAGCCAATACAACCACACCTTTCTCCACGTCCACAGTTTGGGATCATCTGGAAGGTTTCCTGGGTTCCTGAAAGCAAAAGGTTTCCATGGAACTGCAGAACCTGAGTCTTGCCAGATTCAGTGTCACATTAACCCCCTACTTTGCTGGAGTTCTGGAAAAATCCTTCATGTTCCAAAAGTTAAACTGCCAGAGATTTTGGAGGGCAGGGGGTTTTGGTCTCAGGGCATGCTGTGAGCCATCTCTCTGGTGCTTTCTCTTGCAAGAACTGCATGAAATGCTGATCAGATTTCTCCCAAACTCTTGGGGGATAAGGGGTGGTGCATGTAGCTTATTTTTGGCAGAGCTGTTTTACATGAAAATAGTCACTTTTAGATTGCTGCTTCTAACTTCATGACATATGTTCTAAATGCAACCCATGAAGCTTGAGCATTTTTGGGTGGCAGAATATCCCTTTCGGTTAATATTGATGAGCACGTTGCATGACTGTCCCTCGCTCGTGCTGCTGCTATTTTGAAGGCACACATGAGATTATAACTTGCTATGAAAACTTTCCACTGCTGGTGTGATGATTGTGGTGGAATATTTTCTGGAAAGAAGGGATCCATTTTAAGCCAAACACATGTTTCTGAATACCTTTTCTTGAATGGAGGGGAAATATCTTGAAAGCAGTAAGGGAATTCTTAAATTACATGTCAGACCCACTGTAGCTGGTACACTCCGGTGTAACTGGGAAAAAATGCCATCAGGAAGTTTCAGCTAGGAATACTTTATATGTTTTAATTACTTAAAAAGGTAAAAGGTATTTTGAGAAGTCATACATCAAGGCTCCTTTAGGAGTGTTACTTGCATGACATCGTGTTATTAAGAACAGAAGATTTAGAAATATCAGTGAATTTGTTGGCATTTACTCTGTTTATTGTTTTGTGCTTTCTTCAGCTTGAGGAATAAAACCAGCTCAGTCTGCTCATTTCTGTTTGGCTGGTTTCACTCTCAAGTTCCACTACATTAACACAATTAATTGTCTTGTGTTTTGAGTGTAAATAATGAGGGAAAAAATTACCTTGTTTGCAATGACTCAAATACATTTTGCAAATAACAAGAACATTTTATTTTCCATTCTGTTTGATATACTTGTCCTTGACTGTGCTCTCATCTCACATCCTCCTTCTTCCCCTTTTTATTTACAAAATCTGAATTTAAACTATAGAGTGTCTAGAAAAGGCTAAATCGTGAGAGGTGTGAACATGGCTTGACAGCCCCAGTGCGCAGTCAGAGGTAGCTGGGGCGGGGGCAGGAGATGGCCAATACTTCACAGGACTCTGCTTTGAAAATCCCATGTTGTTCTGCTTTGTGACACCCATGACCAGAAATATTTATGCAAATAAATCAACACTAATACTCACTAATGCTGAGAAAAGCTATAGAAAAGTGCTGCTTAAACCTGTGGGTGATGGTCCTTGAAGGAAAGACAGCAGAATATGGGCTGGCCTAGGTGTTACAGAATGGAAAATACTTGCATTCATTTTGCACTCTTATGAGTTAACTGTCACTGACTGCTCAGCTGGGGGGAAGGGAGGGAAAATCCAAGAGAAACTGCTGGCAGGAAAACAATGGGATTACACTGCATTTCTAGCAAAAGCAGCCCTGTTATACCAAGCACAAGTCAAAGAATAAGAAGTTATATCAGTTACTTCTCAAAATGAACAACTGCAAAACCTTTCACACATGTCCAAAAAGCATCACCCAGCCTTCATTGTGCTGATTTAACAGCTGAGGAGAAAATCCAAATAAATTGCCATTGCCCTAGTTATAAGGTAGGGGAGTGGTAGCCATGGTCCCTAACCCCTTTCTTTCTCCCTCCTTTCTTTCTTCTGTGTTTGTGTCTCTCTCTGTCTCCGTCTCTCTCTCTCTTTCTTCATGCCACAGGGAAAGGTTTGAAACGGAACGTAACAGCCCACGCTTTGCCAAATTGCGCAATTGGCATCACGGCCTGTCAGCGCAGCTCCTTAATGTTAAAAGTTAAAAGCCCACATTTATGGGGCAAACACAGACAGAGTTACAGTCAAACATTAACTGCTGTCCTGAGTTAGAGCCCCAGCGTGTCATACACACTGCTGGGGCCTTGCTCTTTAGGTTTCTGTTGTTAGCCTGTTAGTCATTCACTGTCACCACAGCTAAAAATAATGATACAAAACCCAGTTCATGTTCTTCATTTTAAAGTAGTTTTAGCTTTACTCCTTTACTATCTCAAACTTCAGTGTACAGGAAAACATCACTATTGTAGTCCCTTGACTTTAGAAGAAAATGAGAGGGAAGTTGCTGACAGTAGTTCTTTAGGAGGAAGAAGAATGAGACTTTTACTGAGTTTTACTGCTGTAAAGATAATAAAGTAGGAGAAAGTTGAAAAGGAAAACTGACTGGCCTAGACACTCCTAAATGTACAACATACTTAGTTTGCATAACTGAATGATGCTGTTTGAAATAAGATATTAGCAATGTGAAGTTATATTTCTTCAATATATTATACTGGTAGAGGTTATTTGCTGAAACCGTTGCTGTAAGTTTTGTGTTGGAAATTTTAATTTATCATTATATGAAAGTGAGAGTTAGCTGGGGTTGCTCAGGATCTGCAAGGAAATGACATTTTGCTAGAGGTGATTTAGGAGTGAGAAGAATATATCATACTACTGTTGCACTGAAGCTTTTAAAAGCATCTTTTAAGTTTTAAGGAATATGTTGCCCATTCTGTATTGCTCTTGCCTTGACCCACACTATATTCTGTATATAGCAGCATGCTTTATCTGAAATAAAACATTTTAAAACTAAAATAATTATGTGCCTGTTTTACAAAGTGTTTTATTCTGTTTTAAAACAGTAAGTGCTTCAACTGATTATTGAAAGAGGGAGAACTTTTCTTTCCTAAACAGAAAATTTGGTCAAAAGGCTTTCCATTATTAGCTAGAATTATTATTGACCTTTAAGTTGTCTGATTTAGAATAAACCTGACAAAGCAGTTGAAAGAACAACAGAAAGGAACAAAATATTTTACTAAGTGTGAACAAAGCATAATTAATAGATAATAGCATAATTAATAGATGCTAGATGACAACCTATTGATAATATTGTTTAGCATTTCCATTTAAATAACTTGCATTCTGTGGCAGTAATTATTATTTGTCTCTGTGGCAAAGGCACTTGAGACATTGCTGGTGCTTAGAATGAGATCTTTTTGTTACAACAGTACAGTTCTCTGCTGTGTCAGTTGAGATATGGCAAACCTATAGCCGAGGCTGCAAAATATGCTATGTTCCATCTGAAGTACACCAAGAGCAAGGCTACTTTCCTTTCTAGTTTGTGCTGCGATCATTAAATGAAACAAAAAATGCAGCTACATTAAACAGTTTGTGGTTTCCATAGAAACAGTTGATGGGAGCCCTCAGCAGGCTGCATTAGGAGTCCTTGGCATGAATCAACCAAATACTGTAATGTTTAAAAGGCTATCAGACATATTTTTAAAAAAAGCAATTCTAGAGTGTTATTAAAGAGTACATGAGCACTAGTTCCTTCTAAAATGCATTTCACTTTTCTTAGCTAAGTACCATAGCAATTCAGTAAACATGCTACCTAACTCACAGCATGCGTGTACACTTTCCTTAGGGGAACACAAACAGACTCTGATCACACCATCTTACCAGTGACTGTGGAAAATCAGCATCACTGCGTGAAACAAGAGCAACATTTTAACTTTTCCTGAATGTTGCCAATATCAAACTTTGATGAACCAAAATGGTGGTGAATTTTATTTATATATGGGAAATTTTGATAGAATTAAAATATCAATAGGAAGTTCAGTTTTTTCACAAACATTAAATGTACCTAAGTAAAAAATTATCCAGTTCTAATTTTTAACCAAGTTAGATTTTTGATAGTTTTTCTGAGTAAGTCACTTAAATAGGAATTGTGTATCCTTAATGTTTTATGAACCTGATACAGATATTATTTGTTTCAAATAGTCCTAGTGCATGTGCTATAATAAAAAAGAAAATGTTTAGATTATATCTCAATGCTTACACTTAATGTTATTTTGAAAGGTATTTTTTAGTAATTCGATAAGATGTGAAATTAATGGAAATGTAATTAAGGAACCCTTTCTTCTTAGCTCTGCTTCAGTGGATTTAATGATAAAAAATCATGCATATAAACCATGTAACCATATAGAGAAATAATATTATTTTTTTCTGGAGGATACAAAGTGGGATCTAAACACTCTCTCCAGAATTTCAATTCTTTATGTAGTTACAGCGAAAAAAAAAGATTAATAGAAAAAAAATCCTGATTTGGTAGCTTTTGGAACTTTTGCAATGTTGAAGACCCTTTGTGAAGGTGCCTTCATTAATCCCTATGGCAAGATTTTCACTACAGCATATTTGTACTGCTTAGTCCAGTCCCTTTTAAAAAAATCTTCCAAGTGATGGACTTTTGATTAACTGTCAGTTAAATTTTTCTATGCCATTTCTTGTTTATATTTAGGTTAGCTGTTCCTCAGCTCTTACTCCTTAAAAATCTTTCTTTATGTAGTCGTGGCAATCGTCAAGTCCAAAACCATGAATGTTACAAGTCTCTTTTCATGTAACTATGAAGAGGCCTTGGTTTTGTTTCCTGAGTAGGAGGTGGCCTTTGTAGAGAAATTGGCCTGGAGTTTTCATTCTACTACACTCCATTGCTAAAGACTGGAACAGACTGGTGTCTGATGAGAAAGCATTAACAGCTTTGAAGAAACAGTAGCTTTGTTCTAGCAAAAGGTCAAGTCTGGCCTGGTTTTGCTCTATTTTTAGTATGTTCGGACTTATCTCATTGTATGTGGCTTCTGATTGACCAGCACCATCTTGCAGTGTTTCCTGACCATTTGCAGGAGTCTGCTGTTTTGCCTAGGAAGATTATTCATAATTAATGACAGTGGGGCTTAAAATAGGTTCCCAGTGGAAGACTCGATGAGTCATGTAATTCTTCAAAACAGCAGTGATGATAGGCAGGTGTATCTGTCCCATGCTGAATATATTTTGACCTGTGACTGCTCTGCTGCGCAGAGGACAATGGTCAGTGACGCTACTGTCTTCTAAATAGCCTCCATGCCAAAAATAAAGTAAAATGCAGGATGTGTATAGTGATATTCCCCCCCCCACCCTTCCCAATATTGCCCGTAAAGCATAATGTTATAAGCGTTTAATGAAGATACAGAAAAGCTGATGCCAGTAGGAAATCAAAACCAAAAGGCCTTCCAGGTAAATCTGCTTGTCTGGTTATGGCACAGGGACATGCTCATTTTCTGCTGTGGGACAAGACTGTTTGATGTGAACTAACCTGTTTCCTGAATCCTGCTGCCCTGCCTTGTGCTCAAACACCTCCTGCGGTGCTCAGTTTGCAGCAGAAACACTGACTGCATGCAGTGTGTGCTGATGGGACATGGCTAGAGTGTGACTTTAGGAGAGTGGGTATGAGAACTTGACCTGTCTTCCTTTCATGCATGACAAAATGACAAAAGGAGAAAGGTTCTGTGGCTCTTCCTCTTGCCTCCCTCTTCTCACCCCTCCCTGCACAGGAAGGACAGGACGTTTGTGCTAAGCCGTAAATACAGAGGTCACTTCATTGCGCTTTCTCTCTCATTATGCACGGCTGGGGGGAGTATACCTTCCACAGCAAGGAACAAGTATTTTAGGGACTACTTTATCACTTTTGAGAAGCCCAACTCTTGCATATCACAGAGCTTTCTGAAGCCTTCCTCAGGGGCAGATGAGGTGACACCAATTTTTCACTTGCGCAATCGAGTTCCCACAGGAACTGAGTTGTTTTTGTGGATTCTTTAGCAGTGTCTACCATGAGTTTCAGTGACTGGGGCTATCATTATGTGTTTCAGAAAATGCATGGATACTTGCACAAATGTTAGTTTGCAAAGTTAAAAGGCTAGAATTTTTGTATGGTACATGGTATTACCAGATAATTGCTTCCTTTAATCAATTTGCCTTGAATTGACAGCTTTCTGCAGTATCCATGAAAATTAATTGACTAAAATTTGCTTTCAAGCACGGTAACATCCTTTGTTCTACTGCTGCTTATCATAGCCATGTGACACCACCAAGACAAGCTAAGGCTCCTTGATTCCCTTCTTTGGTTGGCCAAAATTTCCAGTGATTAGCATTGCTGACCTTCCAAAGTGCCTAAAACCTTCTATTTATATGCTGCTCAGATGACCAAAATTGTTTTGAAAGACATATTCTCCCTTTCCACACCAGCCAATGAAATAAAGCAGACTTCTCTAGGTAGATTCCTGACTTAAGGAACAGAACTGCAATAAAGGATAATAAGCACATCAAGTTATTATTTTCTGTTCTCTGCTTACCTTTTAGCACCTCAAGAGTGACAAAAGCGTAGAAATAGTGAAATAACTCACTTGTCTCAGTGGAATGCTGAGTGAAACCAGAAGGGAAAATTGATCAAATATAAAGTGTTTTTTCCTCAATATACTTCTGGAGGTTCTGTGGGGAAAAGAGCTATTTAGAATCATAAATCCCTTGTTTTCAAGCCAGTTCCCTGTAGAACAAATTCATCAAAGATAGTGAGAGTCTGTAGGGTACAGTGTACCCGCTTCAAATTGAATGAGTGAGGGCTCCAAATGCAATTAAGAAATACCATGAAGCTTTTCTCAAAATAGCTCATAGAGAAAGTAATGCATGAGCTAACAGAGCTTGTTAAAGCTCAACATTCAATTTTGGGAGTGGGTGTACTGACCTGTATGTAACGTCTTTACCATCTCAGTCTCCTGCATGTTCCTGTCCACCACATACCTTTTGCATGGGCAGGAATTAGCATTAACTTTCATTCCTACTGTGCAACCTTTAAAATTCCCATATGCCTTTTGCGGCTGATGCAGGCATCTAACCAAGACACCAGTGCACAATGCTGCCTTTCTCTCTGACTAGTCCCTTGCATTGCTTTCAGTCCAGCAAGGACTAAAAAGCAGTTCTAACGTGCAGCAGGCTTTCCAACAAGCATTGTAACTCAGACCACTTGGTTGTGGTCTGTGGATCATCAGCCTGGCTCACAGAGCCTTGCTTAGGGTGAGCTGGAGCACAACACTGGCATTGTTTCCTTTTATTCTGCTTCTAAATTGCATTAATGTCAGCAAAATTACCCTAAATACTAATAACTTCCTAATAGTTCATTTCCATGTAATCATTTGTTGTAGCTGACCCAGCATGCTATATGATTACAAATGAGAGAGAGGGAAGGTAAGAAAATCCTTAAGAGAGTTTATGAAATAATATGCAATCCACATTCTGAAAGAATGACAAGTGTTCTAATTCATCCCACTTAGTTACTTGATTGAGGAACTGAACAGCACAGACACATTGCTGTATTTCAGAGGCACCTGCAAACTTAGCATAATGCCACGTAGAAGAAGCATGAATTTTCTTATCATCAGTGCGCGCAAACTAAAAAGTAGGTCTAAAAGAACTGCCGGCTGAAATTTAGATCTCTGGGTTTTGTTCTCGCAGCTTCCCTGGAGAAAAGTGAAGTCATGAGGAGAAAGAACACTTCAGAGGAAGGGGAATTGTTTCCTGGCCTACAAAACCCAAACTTGTGCACTGGTTTTGTGTGTAATGGTCACAAGCACAGCCTGAAAGTCCAGATCCTGTGCGCAGGTGCCTGGTGGCAAACACCTGCACTTTACCAGTGGGACTGTAGAAAGCTGGACCAAATCATTCAGTTTAATCCAGTTGCACACTTAAGGCCAAAATAGGGAACAATTATGCGAATTAAGTCCCAGCTCCAATTGCTACACATGCTCAGAATTTTGCAGTCTTTGGTGATAAAATTTAAAATCGGGAGTACATTTACTTGCATGGCAAATATCACTCTGCAAATCTTGGAGAAGAGTGGCCTTGCCTTTCCCCAACACCAGTGGTGCTGTGTGCCCAGCTGCATTTATTGCGTGACTGCTACATTTAACAGCAAACCCGCAGGTGCCACTAAAATGCATTCATGGGAGGTGGTGGCTTTGATTTTGGCGAGCTGCTTTGACTGAGTTCCCTACTACTTGTTGAGAATGAGTTGCTGGTTGTTTCCCACTGAACCTATGATAATGCTTTTCCTGTTCTGTGGCACTGTCTGCATAAACCAGGATACCTTCTGGGAGAAATGTATTTCCCTGTTTTGGAAAGCAGACATACTAGGAGGATATATTGCGATCATTTTGGCGTGGGCTGCTCACATTCTTAACTACAGTGGCTGAAAAAGAGAGATTAGCTCTTCTCCCCCTTTTTTTCTGATTCCAAGCTAAAGTTTTAACTAAATCAGCATGATAGTTGTCTTCTGTCCTCTCTGTTAACTGCCTGTGATTTCTTTGTGTGTCTTAGGATGTCCTGTGTTGAAATAAAAAATTATAGCATGGGGGAAAAAAAGACAAAGATCCTCAATAGCTTTACAGTCATCTGACAATTGAAAAGTTCAAACACAGAAAGGTAGAAATAGCCTCATTGGATCAGAACAGCAGTTAATTTAGCTCAGTGTCCAGTTTTCAACAGTGTCAGTGTCTCATGCCTTTGAGACAAAAAAAATGTTTGAAAGGCAATTACAAAATAACTTTCATGCAACTTTACTTCCAGACACCCTATAAAAATTTCTTTTAAAATTATTTTGTAACTTTTAGTTCCTAAAAGGGAATTTTATTTGTAGGCAAATATGCTTATGTAAATATAAGTACGTTAGGATGAAAGCTATTGTAAGTCTCACCACACTATTAGAAAACCAGAATTTTTAATTTCAATAGTTGTAGACTCTAATAATCTGTAAGTCTACTTCCCCTTTGAAAAAAGGCCAGTATATATCTGTCAGGCTCTAGAGAAGACTATTAGATACAGGAAAATACCAATAAACTGAATAGATATATTTACTAAAAAATCTATAATCTCTCATTAAATAGAGTGAGCTGATATTATAAATACTCAACTGGGATTCAGGAGAGCTTACTTCAGTTCTTTGCACTGCTGTAGACCTTCTTTGTGACCATGAGCAATTCTAATAAGTTTTATTAGTAAGTTTTATTAATAAGTTTTATTAATAAGTTTTAGTTTCTCATTTGTGAAATTAGAAAAACAGTCTTGCTCCCTGAGAGTATGGAGAAAAAATTCAATTACAGTTTTCACTTACTGCTTCAGTCCTGATAGACAGAGTTGAAGGACCTTGTGGTCTCTCAGGATGTTTATGTCATTAGGTCTTCATTAAACACCTGTTACCATCCAAAGAGAAGGAAGATGGAAGGTACACAAGCTCCACATTTCAGCTTGCCTGCTATATGTACGTGTCCAGGAATCTTTTACACTTGGTTTCCAAAAATAAAGTAGAATGGGAAAGTATTTCCATGTCCAGTCCACACAGTTCAGATTTAACATACTCACTGGAAAATCCCTTAAGTGTCTCCAGGCTCTTTTTAGCACCCAATAGCACACACAAGCCTGGCCTGCAAATGAATTTTGCAGGTTACACCAATTCTTGTCGGTGTGTGGGGAAAGACTCTATTTCTATGATTTCAGTAACTCTATCTATATGACCATATCCTGTAGCGTGTTTTTATGAGAAGGAAACATTTCAAGATTTCCACTGTATAATGTACCGTGTAACTGGGAAGACAGTATATTGCATAAGTAAGTTTTGTTTAGATATATATCCAACATGTGATGAAGTCTGTGATAGTTGCACTGTTCTCTCAGGATGGTCACTGACTTTTATCAAAAGTCATTTCAGTCGGGAATAAAAGGGCTGTAGACAAAAACAAACAAACAAACAACACCACATTAATTTAAATCTCTTCCAGATGGCTCAAAACTATTGCCCACTACTGTCAGTTACTGGAGCAGCCCGTGTAGCCACAGAGATATAAACTGCTCATAATATTCTGAGCCAAATGTTTTCATGTAGTTAAGGTATTGACTTCACTGAGCCTGCCCCAGGGATGTATGTGACTCAAAAGTAAAATTATTTCTGCATTCAGTTAGAGAAAATGTTTGATTGTCAAGGCCGTAAAACCAATAGCCTGTTCCTCAAAATGCAAGTATTGCAAATAAGAGGCACAACTGACCTTGAGCCTTTCTTATTGTTAACCAGTCCTGTTGACTGGGAAGAGAAATAGTTCCTGGAAGCCACACCATGAAGAAGTATTGTGTGCCTCTGAACTCATCTTTCCCTCTGCTGTCTTCCTTCTCTTGCTTTATTCTGTAGAAGTATTCTTACTATACTTCTCTCTCTTTTTCACCTTCACAACTCCCCTGCCATTGTCACTCAACGTCATCCTATTTTGCACACTCGGGGAAAAAACTTCTGTGAAATCCTGACCTCAAAGTCAAGTGACTTTTTCCCCCTTCTTTGGTATAGCCACAGCTAACAGGGCAAAAAAGTTTGAATCAGATTAATAATAACAACAGAGGCTTAACGCTGCTTCAGCCTGACCCCAGCTGCCTGCCTTTCAGTCTTGGCTGTGATCCCTCATAGAACACTTGGGAACAAGCAATGCTTTATTCCCTTCAGGCTGTGTCTGTGTTCTTTAACATCCTCGCATGACTACGGCTCTTGGTGTACTAACATTGCCACACACACACAGAGTCTCTAATCCATCCTCCTCTACCTTGTTTCATCCTGGCTTTGCTCTACCTGACATTGCAAGGAACTCACGACTCGGTTACCACAAAGACAGTGTTTGGTTTCTCATTGCTTCCGAGTGGTGAGCTGGTTGATCTCATGGGGGTCTTTGTTTTTAAAACAGGCTCTTCCATACCAACCCCAGTAACATTTGCAGTCAGGCAGCCGCCTCTGAGAGGCATTTCAGATTCACTTCTAGGTTTGAAAAGCTGACTTTTTGATTCATGTATTTTAGGGGTTACGTTTCAGTTAGAGGTTTTAAAATTTGTAGAGAACACCTGTGCCCAAACCTTTGCTGATCTAAACTGGATTGGTTTCTATAAATTCGTTAGAACTGAACTAAGGAAAGAGTATGTGACTATACATATATGTGTATCTGTAAGTACATAAACACAGAGACACATATAAAATACTGCTAAAAATGGGGAAAATATTAAGAACAACCTTCCAAATGTAATGTAAGTTAAGGACTGGTACCCAACAAATCCACATAAATACATGTATTCCTTTTTTTTTTTTTTTTTTTCCCAAGGACACTTCAGAAAGAAGGTGCAGTTGGATAAATGAGAACATTTGCTTTGTGTTTTGTAATTTTAGATCCTAGTTAAGAAAATTGGCATATTTCAGCTTTAAACCTGTCATGTTCAGCACAGTTCCTTAAATAGGAAAGGACACAACCACCCACAAAATTGCTAAATGTTGAGACTATCTCAATTACTTAACTGACTGGATTTCAAACTTAGGAGTTTAAGGCTAATGGATTTTAATCTTTATGAAAATACTTTTGTCTTAACTTCTTACAGATACAGAGTTGCTTGCACTTAAACTGGTCAGCTATTTTTGTAAGCATGTGTGTGTTTACAGAATAACAGCCCAGTTCTCTATCAGAGAAATCAAGGCTAATTTACTTCTCACCTCAGTGAAGGAATTATTTCTAATTGAGGGAACTGTTTGTGCAGGAATTGATTCTAATCTGATTTACACTGGGAAAACTAGTACTTGGATAGGACAGAGAATTCTGAAGTGATACCAGGCACAAGAAATCCTTCTTGCATGAGTCTTTTGTTACCCATTTTTTTCACTTCAAAATACCAGATCCTTGAGGACTGCCCAAGTCTGATTAGTTTTACTACTTGGATTTGGTATCAAAATATGTTATGCTGGAATGTTGTTGAAATTCTTTTTTAAGGGAACTTAATAAAATCAAAACTATTCCCAAAATTATATACAGACATAGAACATCTAATTTGTAACTGTAATATTCCTTTTACTTTATTATTGAAACAAAGTTGTTTGCAACTGATAAAGAAGCATATACATTATAAGAAGCAGTGTGCAGTGAACTTATATATTTGGTGGGTTTCACCTGGAAAGCTGAAGATATTTCTCACAACTATATTTATGAGCAACCACTCTAAGATGCTTTTTGCAACCAAACATTTCTCCTCAGCCCATTTTCTTTCTCCTTGGTTGTTTTTGGGTGGGTTTTCTTGCCACCACTGGCAAGTGCATTTACTTCATTCATACTGTATCCCTCCTTTCACAGAGACAAGGAAAATGTTGCAGCAGCATCAGAAAACAGGTAATGTTTGCTGTGTTTGACTTACTTCCCATTAAGAGTTTATCTCCACTTTCTCCATATTGTTCTTACCTCAAAACCATGAAATTTGTACACTGTTTGAGCAGATGATGACTGTGGAGGCTTCAACTGAGTGGGTTCACTAGGCATTTTTTTCTAATGCAGACTTCAAGACGCACTGTGACATGGGACAGGTGGGGATCATTTTTCTCAGAACTTACAAACCTGAAAAATAAGAAGTTTTAGCAAATATTCTTGAAATGGAGTATTGTCAGTTTGTGACTGAGTTTTAAGAATCATTTCCATTTTAAACTTTGCCTAGATTGTTCAAGATATTTTTAAAATCTAAATAAGATTATATTTTTGGTATTTTAAGAACACCTACATGTCAGATTCTTGCATACATTGATTGATACTCAGTGGGTCATGAGGTTCAAAACATTGTCTCTCTGTAAGTGAGTTCTTTCACGTCAAGTTGTTTTCTCCCAAAGGATCACAGCACATTTTGCAGTTACAGAGAGAAATTTGCTGTTTTGTATTAGTTCATGCACTAAACCACACAAGTACTGATACACAGGTACTTCCTGAGTGAATCTGACTGATAGTTTCATGGAGCAAAGAAATGCCTCTTCTCAGTTTGTCATGAAATTAATTCTATCTCACTGCTTTCCTCTGTCCTGTTGGTTCCTGCCTCAAACGTGCAACCACTTTGTATTTTTTTCTAAGACTGCTCACGTTTGAACAAAGGTTGCATGGAGTTAAAACCTGAGTGCAGGTGTTATTTGTTACTAGCGACACAAGCAATGGTAGCTGGCCCTTGAAATAGTAGGGAAAATTGATTTTTAGTTTTTAATTAATTATGAAAATAGAAGGAAATAAATGCCTTGATTCCTGTATATAAATTAAAGTGCATAAAACAAGGAACATGTTAGCATTTCACCAACAGTTTCATTTGTTTAAAACCATCTACAGGACTATGCAACGGTTCCACTGAAATCTCCTTTTCTTTTAATTATTATTTTATTTTACCAGGAACAATTTCTGATATATGACTGGTGTTACTACATTGCCTTAATCTTGTGTGATCTTTCATACCATAGCTTTTCTCCACCTCCATTATCATCACAGCCTTGCTATGTGTCTTATTTTGATATTCATAGCCATATGGTTTCCAGATTTAACACAAGGTACCTTTTTTAATTCTTCATGCCTTTCCTGGTCTTAAGCAGTAATAAACTAATGAACTATCAGATTTGTCATTACTTCATCTGCAATACCATGATGATCCCCAGCTTCTTCTGTGGCTGGAACTCTGTCTCTTCCTCAAATACCTGCTATTCCCTGGGAAATGCCTCGTTTACACTCCCCCTTGTAATCTCTGTTACCCAGGCCTGCAGGTACTGCGCATGCAGCCCAGTATGTGACCTCCAGTATTTGGCATCCTCCTAAATCCTCCACCAGGGATGCCAACACTGACAGTGCCAAGCCAGTGGCCTCCAAGGGCTCTGTGAGGCTTGGAGCGGGTACAAGTCAGAGGGAGGCCAGGTTCACCTCTGCTGGCCAGAAAGTCCCTCTTGCTTCATCCAGTAACCAAAGGTACACTGTGATGTGTAACTGCATAACTGACCTGGTTTGGAGCTTTGGAGTGCTTTGGTAATAACAACCTCTAACTCCTTCAGATGGAAATGCCCTTTGCCTACGAGGAAGGTATCCAAGTTCTACAAATTCCAGCAACTTCCAGTTCATGTGGGTGTTACATTTTCAGTGGCTCTCTTAGGGATCACACATAAAATACAGAGATGAGTCATAAAGCACCTTCAGCAGAGAAACAGCAGCTGATATTTCTCTATTTTCACTGTATTTCTACAACCATTCCCATATTCAAATATAAGGCTCTTCAATGTTATGACTTTCTCTAAACTTATTCTCAGGCACTTTTTTTCTACAAATGCTACAGTAAGAGATACTTTTTTCCCCCTATACATTTTAATTTTTGTTCCCTATGTATTCAATTCTTTACAAGTGATGTGTTGGAGGATTAGAAACCAAAAAAACCTTCATGCATTACATAAAAGAGACTAAGTCCTGCCTTAGTAATCCACTTGATTGTTATTTGGACAGCAAGTCTCAGAACTTAGGACTTTACTGAGAGAAAGAAGTATAACTTGCACTTATTTTTTTAAATCTTAGAGTGCATTTGTTGCTGTGTTTTCTCATTATGGTTGTTAACCATTATTATCCTCTTAACCTCTACTGATCTGTGTTCCTTCTCATGAGTGAAAATCAGCTGAGAAGAGATGTGTGTTTGTTTTCATCCCCCTAACTTAGTTTTATGTTTGTTACCACAAATATGAAGATGTTTGATTTTTTCAATTTTCTTTGATTTTCCTTAAAATAGAAAGTACTGTAAAGATTTATAATCTACAAAATGACTGCGTTTAAAAACCAACCAACCAAACAAAAACCCCTCTGTAACATGTCATAATGAAGGTGTTACAATAGATTATCTATTTTATAAAGCAGCACTCACATTTATCAGTTCTTAAAATTCTGCTGCAGTTGAAGAACTAAAAAAAAAAAAATCAGTCTGAAAATCTAGCAAGTAGGCAATCTGGAGGGAAAAAAGAAAGTTAGGTTGTTTTATTTGACTATCTAAATATTTATTTTCAATTTATAGTTGTTAAACTAAAGGCAGTCAAGTTAGTCTTCAGATCTTTCTAAAAACTGAGTTGAGAACGTTACCAAGTGCATATTATTTATGTAACAAAATCACCCTGATTTTTAAGGTTATATCTACTTCATTTATATTTATTCCAATTCCTTGTTGAGTTAATTGATATATTCTACCATGAAGAAAGGCAATCAAGCCCCTAACACTTTAACCATATAAAAAGAAATATTGCAAGCACCATGCAAGATTAAATTTGTTTGTATTTTCTTTAAACTATAAAATGTACTCCAGTATATTTGCATTTATTTTATTTACATGGGTTGTTCCATTCAAATCTGTCTCCACACAGGTCCTTGTTCTCACACACAGTTTTTTGGGGTTTTTTACTTTCTTTTCAATATGTGTCACTGAATATGTATTTTGATTAACATTTTGGAGATTGTTACAATTAAGTAAGTTCACTGTCCTCTTCAAGGTAGGAAGTCATGAATCTTTTGAAATCTGTAGCAAATTCCCTTTGACAACAGTGCAATAGGTGGAATCCTATTTATGTTTGTTTTTAAGACATATATGAAGTTCCATTGTTATGTACAGCATAGTTTCACTCCTTTCCTGTTTGCCAGATGAAAGATATAAGTACTAAATTGTGACTCTACACCTTTTCATGTGATAATTCCAGTGCCCACTGTGGCACAGGGGAAAAAAATCCTGTGGGTATTGAAAATCGGTAACAGACTCTCCCGTGACCTGTAGCTGTGATGGATAATATTCAACTACTCTGCTACATAGGCTTTGTAACTAATAGTCTATTTGTTAATGGGAAGAATTTACGTCATAAAATGCATCAGGATGGAAAAACTGCTCTGAATTTCAGCTGCATGTTACGATGGACAAACTTTTGCAAAACCTTTGCCAAACTTGGTGCAATGATTTGAAACCCAGAATTGCAAACTGGGTATTTTCAGGACCCCACTTCTTACGTACATAACTGCAGATGAAATTCATAAGGGAGAAAATACTGATTTTCTGCTTTTGTTGTGGGTTGCATTCTACTTTGAAATTTATGAGTATAACAACCACGCTTCTGTTTCAGCTAATCAAACCCAAAATAAATGACACCATCATTTAGGCTACTGAGCCGTACAGGAAGAGGAGAAGGACGGGGGAAATGGGACAGTCCCTTTAAGCACAAGGGGTATCACAAATTCTGAGGTACCAAGCACTCACTCTAGGTCCTCAGGAGTGTAACTTGCCAAGTTAGTGCTTTTGAGAGAAGCAAAAGAAAATGTGAGATAGAATGGCTGAACCAGAGAAAATTTGCACAATGGATGGTAAATCTACTAAGGAAAAAATGCTGAGAGAAAGAATGCTTGAGGGCTAAGGTTGGCTGAGAAACAGTTGTGGAACTGTAAGGTTTCTTTTGTTATTTTATATTTACTGTGCTTAGGAAGGAGTATTTGGGGCATTCTTTGTACCCTGTGCAGGAGGAGCAAAGAATTCCATCGCCCTGATAGGAGTGATTTGTAAGAACACAGAGATGTGGCAATATGAGTTAGGTCTAAAGAAGTATAAATATGTCCATTGTTTTCTTAGGCCACTGCTCATGGACAAGACAACTATGTAGAGTAATGCTCTCATTTAAATAAAAAAAAAAAAAAAGGTGTGTATTTGGATAACTACTAATAAAAATTGATCTACAGCACAATAATGTGGCATGAAGAAAAATGCCCCTTATGCCTAGGGGACATATGCTTATATTGTCATCAAAGTTTCTGCCCAAAATAGTGTTTCAATGTGTTATTTTTCAGTGGCTTATTTGTTCTGTGGATAATAATAAGATATACAGTAAAATCTACCTAAACACAAAATAATTAAGTTTTTATCTTTTCTTCTTTCTCCTTTTTGAATTTTAAATGACTTTAAATTATTTTTATTAGGTTTATTTACAAGCAAATTATGAATGGACATATTAATATTAATTGTTGATAAATATAAATTAATGTTGATGTTAAGTTCAGTGAAACAGTCATCAGATAACTTGAGTGTTTTCAGTGATTTTATTTTGGTGGTTTTTTTTCATTTGATGTAAGAGCTAATGGAAGACAATAAACTGAACCTCCCAAAAGATTGATTCTTTTCTTAGCAGTGGATGACTTTCACTAAACTATGTTGAAAAGCTGTCTGATAACTTGGCCCCATTTGTCTGTCTGTGAGAGATGAGTAATTCAGGCTGAAGTGTGTTCATAAGCCCTGGCTGATGAGAGACACTGGTACTTCAGTACGTTACTAAAATGGCCACAGGATAGCAGACTAGATTATTATTATTCATTTAAATTCATTCATTTGCAATCAAATAAAGAAAAAAATGAAGAAAATATTAATATTCCTTTGCTCCAAGCTATACGTGCCACAATAGTACAAGAGGGCCATGAGGATAACAACTCACGCTCATCACCCAAGTGGTTTTAAAACTGGCATAATAAAATTTTATGCTACATCATGCTCTTGTATTTTATATATTATTCTGTGTTTAAAAGGGCATCTCATTGTTTGTGCTGGGTGGCATAATGTAAGGTGAATTTAGGTTAGAGATGAAGGACTCCTTTTAAACATCTTTCTACTACCCAGGTTGCACAAAACTGATGAAACCCAACACAAAACTGTGCTGACTGTATATCTAGACTATCAGAATTTGCAGGAAATCTGCTGGCACAGGACTGTGATAATATCCTGTAAATTGCTTTTCTCCATCTACTTACAAACTTGACGCTAATGTAAACTTCAGTCCCAGGAGTCAATATTGGATGCAATTTATCCGAGCTCAAAGAGTTTTTGACACGCTCTTTGCAACCATTTAATTCCTCCATGTAGCGTTTCCTACCACTGGCTTCAGTAGGAGCAGGATTGAAATTCTGGGTAACATCTGGGATAAATTTCAGCCAAGCAGGACCAAAGCTGCATTACAGTTTAACTGCACAACGGAAAAGGCTGAATAAATGTCTTCTTTTCCTTTGCATAATTGTGCTTTTCCCTCAGTAACCCAGCCTGCTACTATGTTTGGAGGTTCAAACATAGTAGGTTTTGTGCTCTACATTTAAATGTGTGCCTTCTTAAGATGCTTCTTGTTTTATTTAATTTAAGTCTAATTAGCACCCCTGTTGAGCATGCTCCGGTGTCTACAAGTTCTGCTGCTCCTGCACCACATGCTTCAGCACCTCAGCCTGCTACTGCTGCTCAAAATCCAGCCAGCCTGATGACACCACTTGCAACCACCTCAGTAGTGCAGGAGTCGTTCTCATCCTCCTTCCAAAGGTAATGCTTCATTTGCTTTATCCCCCCTTATGGCCCTGGAAATGCTGCATACACATTCTTCACTTCAGAATGTGGTATGAAAAGCTGTCACCTGTTTTATATGCTTTTATGTATTTTGGTGGGTTGTGGTTTTTTTTTATTTTGAGGTATGTTGTTCACGTTTGCAAAGAATTTGCAAAATAAAACTGCCCCAGAAATGTAACTCCATTTTCAGAAAGCAAGTCTAGGATTAAAACTAGAAATATTTTTTCACCACTTGTAATAAAGCAAAAACAGCTCTTCATAATAGTTACAGTGAGTGGAGATTCTTTTAATAGTGTGAATGAAGGTTCTTTTAATAGTCTTTCTGCAGTAGGGCATGAAAAGGAAAATTTAAAAATGTCATTTCCTCACGTGGTTGAGCACACCCTATCATAGCAGATGTCAGTAAAACATGGTGGACATTTGATGATTGACTTGCTCTGTAAGTTAAGTAATTTCTATTAGATCCATCTAACATTGTCTCTCTAATGAGAATTAGCCTAAGAGCTGAAGCGAGTTTTAAGTAGGTGAGCACTTGTAACACCTGTAGTACAGTGGGAGTTACAGCTGTGTATTAAAAGCTGTCAGACATCATGTGAGGAAACCTGTGAGATTTATACAGCTGTCACTCACATTACAGCAATTCTGGAGATAGTAAGAGTGAATTCCTTTGGAGTGAACTATTCTTTTATCTTCGGGGTTTGCTGTATGAATATTCTGAAAAGATGTATGTTTTAGCATGCTTTAAAAATTCAAGGAAAAGCACACTTCCAGTAATGTAAACTACTTTAATCAAGACCTCAGTTGTAGCCAGTCATCTTAGATGTGTGTAAATGGAATGGGAAATGTTCTCTTGGCTCTACTTCTTGTTTAATTTTTGCCAGTTGACATGCATTATGTATGTATACCAGCTACTCAGTTTCTCACTTTGGTCAGTTTTTACCTAATCAATACCCACCAGGATCCAGTGTTTTTATTCCAGTGCAAGAAAATCAATCAGCCAGCAGAGGATGTTTGAATAAGGTATTATGCTGTAATTCAGAACTGGGCTGTAAGGCACTTTCACGTGAAATAATGATAAGGTTTACGTAGCTTTTATCCCTCCGTTGAAATTGTAGCATGAAGAAAATGGATTAACTAATATATGCTTCAAATAAAAAAAAAAATGCCTCTACAAAACTAATCATTCCAGTTACTTCTCTTTTAACTAGCAGAATCTTCTGTCTGGTACTGTTTGCATATTAAAATTTTTATCTTGTATTCACACTCAAACATCTTCAGATTTTGCAGATAAAAGCATGTATCACTGACACAGTCCTGTCCTGTAATATTGTCTTTCTTAGATATCAGTAGAGTCTGGTTTTAAGATTTTTACATAATGTGTGCATTTTGTCTTGTGTTCTGTAGGAATGTGCTTGGTTGTGCTATTCTGTAAGTCTGCAGATGTATGCTACAGAAAACCTGTTCCTGGTAACTATGCAGCAGTCCTCCTGTATCTGAGCTCGGACAGAGCTTGGTTGTGATGTCATGATTTTTGTCCCTGTTCAATCATTTTGTTCATGCTTTCATGCTTTTACTGTGTCTTCTGCAGAGTACTTGCAGCCCCCAGCTCTCTTTCACAGCCTAAGCCTTTCCATGGGTCCAAGAACATGTCATTAGCAGCTTCCACTATTTCATCTGCTATCTCATCTCAGTCTAGGTATATCTGTAAAGCTCTCTTAATTTGGTTTGATTTGTATTATGCTCTCTGATATAAGGTTTTCAGTTACTTAAGAGACTGATTTGGCAGAGACTGTTGAAAGCATGATGTGTTTGAAGCAGTAGCCTCCTTCCTTATCTTTCACATGAAAACCGAGCTGGGAAACAGCGAAGTTTTAGATACAGGATATGTGACCGAAAGGTCCTTCTGGAACAAAAGTATTTCAGTTGGTTGGTTTGTGCCGCTTTTGCCATCCTAAAATCAAAGTGTTTGTCTAGTTACATTGGGTGGGAATGATGGACCTTTTTTTTTTCTTGGTTAACACATAGGATCACAAACCATGCTCTTAATCATGACTAGTGAAAGAACAGTAATAGGGAAAGGTAGCTTCTGCTATTGGAAAGAGAGGATGCTGCTGTACTGCCTCACTTCTAAGCCTTTTCACTGCTTTCATTAACACTTCGACAACACTAACAGAGGAGAAAGCAGTAGATTTTAAGATTTGAACAGTCTTCAGAAATAACTAAAATGTAGCAATACTTTTGAGATTGTAATAATGCATGTCCCTCTTATCTTTATATAAGAAGGTAGTTAGGAATCACCCAAAGAGGATGTTTGGAATGAACAAAGTGTGCAAGTTTGATGGCTTCACATCAAGAAGTATAATGGTCTTTCTCAGAAAATCACAGAAAATGGCAGTTCAGTGCTGTGCATAGGTAGTACTTGAAAGCAGTTTGGTTGGCTTCACATCACTGAAACCAATGCAAAAATGAAACACAACGGAGAGTTTTCAATTTTAGAATGTAAACGTGTCTGTTTACAGCCATGGGAATTACACAGGGGAAGTAATTCCAGTATGGAGCTAATAAAACATAAGAAATAAAATTAACTGCTGATGTAATTCCATTATTTGAGTGGAAGTACACTAATTATAACTAGTTTCAAGAGCTGGTGAATGTCACCGGAATGTTACTGGGAAAAGAAGGTAAAACAGATGCAGGGGTGTTTACTGCCATTGACTTCCAGTTTTATGTGTGAACTTTCAAAATTCCGAAGTGATGAGCTATTTAGAGGTATCCATTAAGAGGACCTAATTTTCACATCATAGAATTGTTCAAGAACCTCTAAGATCAAGTCCAGCTGTTAAGCCAGCACTGCCAAGTCCACCACTAAACCACATCCCTAAGTGCCACATCTACAAATCTTTCAAATACCTCCAGGGCTGGTGACTCCACCACTTCCCCAGGCAGCCTGTTCTAATGCTTGACAGCTGTTTTAGTGAAGAAATTGTTTTCCTAATATCCAATCTAAATCTCCCCTGGCCAACTTGAGACCACTTGCTCTTGCCATATTGCTTGTCACTCTGCTTTTCAGAAGTAATACCTAACACTTTTTTGTTCAATCTTCTGGTACAATTAGACTCTTAAATGCCACCAGAAGTATTTAACCCACTGTTTGTTTTACTAACAAATCTCTTTCAGTCAGTTGAAATGATCACATATCTCTGTGAAAAGAGGGTTATACATGGCTGTTGTAGTTAAAAGCCTCTTATCCTCAGGTAAGGTCCCTGGCTTTCAAAGCATTAATAACTGTGCATATTTGAGCTTGACTAAAAACTGGCATGCAAAACCTATTATTTCTTCTGAGCTACAGAAAACACTTGATCTTAGGGTTTCTCTCAGCTGAAGACTGAAATGTATCCATCAGTCAGAAGATGAAATTAAATTGAAGCTTTGGTGACTACTCTGGCCAGACAGAGCCCATCTATTCACATTTCACTACTCTCCATTGTAGGACCCTTATAAATCTTCCATAAGAGCTATGTTTTCATTGCTGTCTTGGAAATCATAGAATCATAGAGAGGTTTGGGCTGGGAGGGACCTTAAAGATCATCTAGTTTCAATACCCCTGCAATAGGCAGGGACAAGTTAAGCAACAACTAGGTATAATTTACATATAAACAGCTAATCAATTAATATAAATGTCATGGTTTTGACATTTTAAAACTATGAATTCATTTTTGTTTATGTATCAATATGGACTGATCAGTGTGAAACACAATTTTAACGAGTAATGAGGATAAAAAGATCACCTTGAGATATTAAGACATTTGAATTGGAAGCAAATCTCCTGCACTAGATTGGCATGGAGCATTTTCCCCTTTCCTGCCCCTTTGAAAGGAAATGAGTTTTCTGGGGAGGCTGTGTCTCCATTCTTGAAGGTTTTCAAGACAGCACTGGATAAAACATGGAGCAACCTCATCTGACCTCAGAGCTGGCCTTGATTCCAGCAGGAGGTTAGATAAGACACCTCCCGAGGTCTCTTCCAACCTGAAAGATTCTGTGAATCTATGAAAAATCACTGTCCTTTTGAAAAGGCAATGCTTTAATCAGACTACTAAAACCTCTTGCTTGTGCCTGGCAAATGACTTAAGTCAAAGACTTAAGATCTACAGCACATCAACTTCATGTGCTGCTGCCCTGGGTGACACAAGGTTTGATGATGACATACCCTTCAAGCTGTTACCAACAAGCAGATGTTACTGTCTGAGCTTCAGCGAGCCTTAGGACATAAAGGCAAATCGGAAACTTGTAGGGCCTGTAAAAATTTGGTTCCCTGATTATCAGGTGCAAGGAGCAAACTCAGTTTGGTTGGTTGGTTTTGGAGGGCTGTGTTGCAGCTGAAATAGGTTCTTTATCTTTGTGAACTACTTCCATGTTTGTTTTAAAAAATGTTGTATAAGTAGTGTATTCAAACATAAGGGACCAAAACTGGTTTCTAAATAAATTTGTAAGTCAAATTTTTGAGCATCTGATAGTTTTCATTTAGAAATTAAACAGTGCTTTAGCATGCCAAAATATGAACTTAAAAATCCAGTTTCAATTTGACATACACCAGAGAAGAACTGAGAGTTTCATATAATTTTATTCCAGAATAAAATATGGATGACCTTAGTTACAACACTGTTCCCATCCTGGAAAATATTCTCAGGAAGATGAGGCTGAGATTTTACCACCATTGTTCCCATGTTTGGGTTGGGTTTTCTTCCTTCTAGATGGCTGAAAAAGATCCACCAAGAAAATGCAGCAGGATTTCTTGATATCTTAATATCCTTAACTATTTGAATGTGATTTAAAATGTTGGTAGATCCAGTTCTATAGTAATTTTGCTTCTGTGAGCAAAGCCATATGCATAACACCTAACCTGAGTAAAATCTTTCTAATGCTCCTAAGGAGGAATGTTTGAAGTAAGTAATTAATCCTAAACTGATTGTGTTACTCTTACATCTGAAATGTTATCTGTTTCACTTATGATCTTGCTTACAAAGAACAAAGCATAGCAGGAGAGCTTTAAATAAACTTAAAGCTCTTTATGCATCTGTTGTTCCATCTGGAGGGTAGAAGCAGGGCACCCCGTGAGACAGCACTCGGGGAACGTAAAACCAGGAGAAACAGTGGAAAGGCTTACAATTATGGTTTTAAGAAAGGTATAGCTTCTGATCCTGGGATTTTAATCCAAGCACTGTGTCTGTGGTAAAGGGAAAAATAACTTCTCCAGGAGTTAGGAAAATAACTGGCATGTGAAAGGCTTCTGGTAATTGTGGCAAAAGTGGGCTGTGCTCCCGGGGGATGGCGATGATGCCCCGTAGCCCTGCACTGCTCCACACTTAGACAGGAGCCGTGTTCATTCTGAATCCTCTTGTTCCTCAGACCATACACTATGCAGGCTTTTAAGTACTGCCTGTATTTGCATAAATGGCTCATTTATGTTCTGAAATGATGCTGTTTCCCCCCCAAAAAAAAAAAATCTACATGTTTACCTATGACTCTGTAACAGTAGAATGGTTCTGCAAGGGCACAGTTGAATGTGATGGGTTTTTACTTCAACTACTCCCATCTGTCTTTTCCATGGAGTTCTCCCAGCTGCCTCATAAGCTGGAAACTTACCTATCTTTGGCCTTTAGTTCGTTCAAGGTTTGCTTCTTAGATTTGCTGCAATTTAAGCTTATGACAATGACAAAAAAACCCTCATACTTATTTTTTTGTGCTAATACAAATAAATGGTGAACTGTCAAATCCAGCAGTCCAGTGGTTGAATTGAAATTCCACAACCAAATAACAAGCAGACCTGGATGAGAGTGACTTAGGGAGCAATATACTCACCTCCTTTACTTATGTTACCATTAATCAGGGTTCACTGTGATTCCTAGCTTTAAATGAGAAAACAGAATGTAATGTAATACTGATCTTATATGATTATAAATATGTACATGTTGTTTACTTTAGCACTTAAGAGCACCTCTTATTCATAGGAAGTTTATGGTAGGACAAGATATCCCAAATTTTTTTGTATATTTTTTCAAATACAACTTTTGTCTCATTTTAGTTTCAACCGGCATTCTTCCACCTCCATCAGCTACCAGTCACAGAAGAGGTATAAAAATGTTTTGTGCAGCTACTCCACCTTAAAAGCACTTAACAAACCAGTTCATTGCTGCTAGTAAGCATCTAGTAAAGCGTTAACATAAAAATGATCTGCTTAGAAATTTACTCTTTCTTTTCTGACAACTAATAGTTTTCAGAGCAGGTATTTAATTTGCTGCCTGTCACATGCCATTGACTGCTACAGATAAATTCAGTAGGGTTGCTTTCACTGCTTTTCAGTGCTTCCTGATCCATTAAAGCATCCTTGATCCTTAGGACATCTTTTTATTCTTTCTTAATTACCTTCTTTCTTTCTATTTCTTTTTCTTTCTTTTAATCACATGCTACTTCATTGTCTTCAGCAGAAATTCTGATAAATCTTTTAACTTCACTAAAACCCTTAATAATGTAGTGTAACACTTTATTTCTCTTTGACAAGCCTTTTTATCTTTCTTACTGTATGTAATGTGCATCATAAATGTGTAAAAGAGTTCAATACTTCTTTTAATTTTGCTATGATTTTGGTACTGTGAATGTGTGGGTCTTTGTGTGTGGTTTGGTTTGTCAGCTTCATTTCTCTGACCACAGAAGGAAGTCCAGTGGCATGGTTTCACTATGCTATTACATATGGGAAACACTGGAATTTTGAATAACCCTTTTTCTTCATGACAGACTAATATCACTGGCCTGGCTCAGAACTTCTTTATGTATTCTGTGCATTAAGGGAGATTCAAATGAGTCTTTCCAACCACTGGACCTGTGCATCTGGGAGACTTTCCTGACTGTGTGACATCTTCAGATTAAGGCTGTATGACACGTGATTTAAAATCTTTTAATCCACATTGTAAATATTGGGCACTGATCTGTCCGGTTTACCTTGAATAGTAGATTTTAAACTTAGGAAAATTCTTTAGCTGGTGTGTTCAGGTAATGGCATTTTGAAAGCTGTATGCGAAGCCAATGTCCCTGTCTGTGCTGTGGTAGCAGCAATGACCCTCTGTCCACTGACCCCCAGCACAGTGTGTTCTTAGGCATTACAGATGGGGAGGTATCAACAGCAAATAGATGGTAAGAATGGAAAATAAAAAGTTTTAGTGTGCCGAGAACAGCTCTGGCTGTTACAAAATCACAGCACAGTTCACAACAGGACTTACAGTGAATACAAATGCCCTAAAACAGTTTATCTTGGAGACTCCTGTTCACTCATGGTATAGTGGACCCAAATGCAGCCCTAAGCCCCAGAGCAGGTACAGAAATAATTAGCTATAGCCATTGTAGCAATAGCTAAGTTTCTGGGTCTTGCTAAATAGGCAGAATTAATTAGCCTGAGGCAGCAATGCTATGCAAACTAGATCTATAGCAGAAGCACTGTCGGAGCAGCAAAAAGCTACATTGTGAGCATAGGTTTGTTTTGTTCAAAATTAAAAATCAGTTAAGTTTCTGTTTGTCCGAATGTTTGGGTTTTACCTGTACTGGAAGAAATTCGCTGGGTTTGCCACATACAGTTATAACGTTTTTTCTCCAGATGGCATCTGTTCCCACTGTTAAAGAATGTAAAAGTCAAGATGGACCAAGAGTCTGGCAAAGCCGGACACTTGTTTTCATGTGCTGACAAATGTTTTCCTACAGACAATAGGAAAGTAAATAACTCCTAAACTGTGGGGTTGGTTTCAGGTGCTGCAAAGCATCCTGGGAGTTGTAGTTCTAAGCACTCTGTTACACATGCCCGGTGAAATGCTTGTATAAGATTGGCTGATGATGTCACGTGTTGTGTCAGCATTTGAAACCACTGCTTAAATGTTGCCTCTTTCAATAAACCATGCTTTCGATACACACCGTGTTGGTGTCCTCGTGGTCCTTTGGGACCCCTTACTCATTATATTAATGCACTCCTTTCGCACCACGCTGGTGCTTGCTGAGTCCTAAGGACTCATTACTTATTATAATATTATATCATTGCTACATTAAACTGCCAGCACAAATGGATAGGCGTGTGGTTCACAAAAAATGAAAGTGAAGGGAAAAGAAAGTGAAACTGTGTTTTCAGAGTAAGAGTGATGTTCTGTAGAGAACGGTTCTTCTCACTGCTCACGTCTGTATCTATTGCTTCCCCTCCTTGTACTTCTTTCTTCTCTCTTTCTTCCTTTGATTGTGATGCTCTTTTAGTGGTCTGTGAAGCACAGACACTAAAAACAGTCATCCCCAGGCAAAGAGAAGAGGCATATATTTCAATGTGTTACTGTAATCAAACTGAGAATTGCCGTCCACGCCATGAAATAGAGAAGAACTATTCCTTATGGGTGCTTGGAATTCTGAGCAAATTATTAATCTAGGAATGCAGAAATTGCTTCATAATATTGCCTCTCACGTGTTTTTTGGGTAGGCTGAACCTGAGCATTAGGAAAATTTACATAAATTGTGATTTTAGTCTAAATGGGGAAAGGCGTTAGTTTTAGAAATGTTTTTTAAAGGTCACTATGGTATTTTTGAAAGGAGTGCAAGACATATAGACAGTAGTTAGCATTTGTAGTAGTAGTAATTGTGCTGAGCCAGTATATTTTTAAGTCACGATATCTCTCGTTGATTTATCTTATACAGAACCAGGCCTTTTTGTTTGCAGAGGAACAGAAAACACCAACTTCGTATGCAGGTTCCTGAAATCTGATCCCTTGTTAGACTGAGAGTTCCAAATTTGTCATATTCCCTCAGTAAGCTATTTTCTGTGACAAAAAGAGCAAACTTGGCATTATTTAAAATCCTTACCCAGCTAATACAATTGTCCCAGCCTTTCTTAGCAACGATAGACTGATGAATCTCACAGTGTTCTCTCTGTAGCTCTCACAGACTGTTCCTCTTGGAGTGCTTTGAACGCTGTCAGATCTGCTACTTCATTATCAGTAACTTTTGATGTTCATAAAATTGTTCACACCTACATTTTGCTTTTAGAAACACAAGCCAGTCATATACACCAATGCCAGTTTCTGGAAGCTACGGTGAAAGTCCTGCTGCTTCTGGTACTTCAAAACCAAGAGTTGTTACTACTGCCAGCATAAAACCCTCTGTCTACCAGCCAGGTAAGGTGCCTTCAAAGTATTGAAAGGATCCAGAAAAAAAGGTACACACACATTTCTTTCAGAGAAAGAGAATGCAAAGAACGCAGATTTTGCAATAGGACACAGACATATCAGAAAATATTTATAAACACGGCACTAAATGCTGCTAGCTGCTGGTTTTGGTTCAAGTTGTCTGAAGGTCCAGGACTTTGTTGTATTTGTATTCTGCTTCAGAAGTAAAATGTGGAACAAATGGAGGTGAAAGAATGAAAACAAGGGAAAAGTCTGTAATAAAAAATGTGTAGCCTGATTTTTCAGAAGAAATACTACTGGAAAATAACACAGTGTGCCCACTTAGGAGCCCACTGACACTACAGAATTGATAAAATAAGAATGGACAATTCAGGAATAAGATAAAATAAGTGGAGTTAGCTTGAGTACAATGTGTTTACAAAATAGATATGGCCATATATATTGAACTCCTCAAACTCAGGCTTGCATTTGAAATAAAGAATAAGGTATTAATGTACTTCATAATGCTATGCTTCCATTTTCCACAGGTCTAGTAGCTGAAGGAATATATTTGGTTAGTCTTTCATGTAGAAAAAATGCTCCTTGATATTATTTTAATTCCCTTTGTATTAATGTGTTACAAATGGAGTGAACTTCTAAAACCATTGATGACCAAAATATGAACCTTCAAAATGAACAAATTAAATGAGGCAGTGATACAAGTCTAAATACAGTTCTGCTTCAAATTAAGGTTTCTCTGATCTTAGCAAGAGAATTAAAAAGTTGATTTATAACTTGATAGTCCAGTAAATATGAAAAGGCCAAGAATTCTAAGAGTCTTAAACTCTGTCTTCTGTAATGGTCTGTCTCTGAATCTACTGAAATTAAACAAATGTAGAAACTTTACTGAGACATAAAGCAGCCAGACAAATCAATTGATTGATCTTTATATTTGAGACATAAAGGTGGAAAAAGCCAAGTCAGAAAAGAGCTATCATAAGCTATTTAAGGATCTCAAAGTAAATAAATCTGCAGCTTTTCCTCATTTGCTTTTGATTAAGTGTGTCAGCATATACCGTGTTCTCACTGAAGGCAAATGTTACTATTTTTGACTTGTAAAAGGAAAGATGAAGGCAGAGGATTTATTTCAATAATGCAAAAACTGTGGCAAGTCAAAATATCGCCCGAATACACTGATGGATTCTAAGCCCCATGCTCATTTGAGGGAAGTATGAACTCCAGTTCCCTATATACAAACCTGCCACAGAAATAAATCTGCAGCTGTTTGCAATTATTAGCCATATCTGTTAAAGAAAAAGAAGGCTGCTGAATTC
This sequence comes from Myiotriccus ornatus, assembly GCA_036023395.1. Lineage (NCBI taxonomy): Eukaryota > Metazoa > Chordata > Aves > Passeriformes > Tyrannidae > Myiotriccus > Myiotriccus ornatus. Next base: position 8,400,532 of record JAYRBT010000178.1, read on the forward strand.
AATGTGGAATAAGAGGCAATCCTTTTGTTTACCCCAGGGTTGGGCATCTTCTTTGCACTTCCTCACATTGCTGTTTTTTCTTCAAAGTTCCTTATATTGCTGATTTTGAGACCCATTGCCTTCAAATAAAAGGTTAAGTAGGTGGCAGAGAAAGAAAGAGTAAGTTCCCCTGTATTGTTTAGGAGTTTGAAATATCCTGTGAATGATTCTGAAATACTTTCATAAGTGAACACCAAAGTCACTGTGGGTCCCCTCCAAGTTTGAATATTCTGTGATTCTGTGACTCAGGTACAAAAGAGATTCCAGACAGGTATTTTACTGAAGATCTTTGGGGGGGGGGGAGGGGGTTTAGCACATGTTTCAGTTTTATATTTTATGCAGTAGCACGTGA
>JAYRBT010000178.1:8401022-8426862 GCA_036023395.1 Myiotriccus ornatus
TGACTTTAACATTTTGATTTTAAGTTTTATATTTGATGCAGTAGCACTTCATACTGGTTTTGGATCATGAGTTGGCCCTGGAGACAGTTGCAGTCCTGAGCAAATGGGAAATTGCCACTTGGGAAGAAATGGAAGTAATGGCATTTCCTGCCACAGACCTGAAAGGTGAACAGTACTTAGAAACAAACCATGAAGGCAGCTAGAAAACTTCCTCACCCAGCTTTGTCAACACACGTAAATTCTGTTCTGCAGTGTAAAATGCAACCTCAGTCTGACAGGACCAGCTGTTCTCAAATTATGGCATAAGAGATCAGAAAACACACCTTCTTCTTCCTATCTAAGTGCACACTCAGGCTTTTGCAAAAACTGCACTCTCACTTTAGCAAATAGTTTCTTAGACATCTATTTTTGTAAATCCACTGTGTGAAAAGGCTGAAATAGAGGAGGTTGCTGGGAGAATTTGCAATGTAGGAATTAGAAGTGGAATGTCTTTATGCATCCATCAGTGTCCATGGGAGTGACATGACTGGCTTCCTTTAAAATATGGGGCACCGACTTCCATATTTCAACACCCACACAGGCCCACGTATGCAATGTGAAGAAACCTGATTTAGTCACTAAAAGGATTTACAAGACTCTTTTAATCTGTGTCAGATTGGGGGCGGGGAGGGGGAACTAACAAAAAAACAAACGAAACAGAGAAGGGCTAAATCTTGTTTACACTGAAACAAACCTCAAAATGTAGCTGCGTTGTTGAGTATCTGGCTCAAATGGGAGTAATCGGAAGGTCTAAACTTTCACTAACCTAACTCACGTGGGAATGTTCTGCTGCTAAAAGTCTTTATTTTCTTAGTATAGGGAAAGGTGTGCACTCTCAAATCTTTTCCCTAAGTTTCATAACCCTTTACAATTCCACTTTAAAAGGAGCATAGACGTCTCTTCAGAACAAAGTCCACTAGATGGCAGAGTATCCCTGTGTATTCCATTCCCCTAGCCTCTCCCAGAGCGGGATCGCTCTTTCTCGCATTCCAAGCAGCTCCCACGCCAGTTTTGTGTCACGAACATGATACCTAAGTGAAAGAAAGCAGATCTTTCCTTTTAAATCCCCACGTCCAAACAGGACTACTCGTGTATGCAAAATGGTCAAGCATATAAAGGCTTGATGTGCTCTTTTAGAAACTGGTAGACAGATTCCCACAGACCTTAATGAGCTTTACATTGAAGCCTAAGCACCTTCATTACTAAAACAGCAGCCTACATATAATTTCATTTTTAATTCTTCTGAATAAGAATAGTGTCTCCTTATGAAGCATCATCTGCTTTGTCTGTCCTCTACTATATGCTGTAACAGTGTGTAGGAAAACTTTGAGCTTCAAGGATTTGGCCACTAAGTTTAGAACAAGCCAAATCAGCTGTGGTTATGAATTTCATTTGTTACTGAAAATAATAAAGAATAACTTATGTCATCTTCTAACAAAGGAAAAAAAAAGGAAAATTGTTCTCACAGTGTGAGCTGGTCTATGACTAAAGCATTTGAGACTGTATAAATCTTTACTAAATGAGTCTTTGGTAACATACCTTTTTGTCTGGAGGGAAAATAGCCATTGATACTACATTGATGGGGAGAATTCCAAATTCCCCAGAAGCAAGGAATTGGCTTATTCCTACTGCTGTTAAGAGACCTCTTCTCCTGCCATTCTCTCAGGATAAAAATAATCCCATTCATTCTTTCTTTCTCTAAGAGAACCTGAGGGGCTGAGAGAAACAAGGTGATAGAGGTTAGGTCACTGAATTATTTAAAGTATTCATTTTTTAACAGGCAGTGGTCAGCTCGTACAATACTGATTTTTTGAGACTATATTCTCTGATATACTGAATCTTAGTACTTTTTTAGCAGCAAACAGCCCCTTTTTTCTGCTGCATGTGTGCTGGAAGACTTTGAAATACATAAACATGCAAGGTGAATGTGTATGGCAGTAGCTACTAAGACAAAAAAGTTGTTCATATAAGCTTAGGGATATAGTTCTAAGATAATAAGATAATAATGTCCTCTTAATAACAAGTGCCAAAATCTCAAAGTTAGTGAAATCTTTCTAATACATTGCAATGACACTATTTTAAATCAATACTGGTTGCATCTTATTCATGGGGAGGGGGGAGGTATATTGTAAGAAATCAAGCCTATTAAATTAGAACAGCTGAAAAGAGAACTCAGAGCAGTTGCAAACACCCACCATTTGTCATTTTGCAATAATTCCTCTGGTACTTTCTTTCAGTAACTGAGAAAAAAAAATCCTATTTGGCTGCTTTATTTTACTATAGCAAGTAGAAAAGGTAAAAATAAATAGAAGGTAGAGAGAATGAAAGACAAAGATTTCTCCTCAGCGTTTATCCTTCAAAGGAGTCTACATTAATCTGAACCCAGATAAATCATATTCAGTCTATATTGGTTGGAATAAACAAACTAGAAAAATAGAATACCAACACTGTGACATTAAGGAAGAAAAAATCACAAACAAAGAGCCTGTAAGCTGAATTCAGTAAAGACAATAATATAAAAAGACATCCTAAAAATGGTACCTGGACTGCATTTGCTCTTCCTTTCTGGAACTCTGGGTTTGAATATCTGCCCATTTCGTTAGGCCCTCTCTGGGATACAGGGCCATCCTCTCTCTGCATGAACCAGCACTCACTCTTGGGGGAGGGAGAATCCTTTCCCAAAATGAAGTGAGCTTGAAGTCACCTCATTTAATTAGAGAGGCTCATAGGCAGGAGCCTTTTGAACTCACCAATTAGAGATGAAATATTACCTTCTAATTTTGCCTATCTTAATACCGTAATACATAAATAGCAACAGCCTCAGGATCTAAAGAGATTGCATATGAACTCTGTTCTGAAATCTTTTAATACTATTTACCATTTCCAAGTGGGAAAAAAAAAAAAAGGAAGCCTCAAGCTAAGGTGGGATACAGTTTTATGAAGCAGAAACTTGTTGATACAGTAGGATAAGAAAGTTATAGCAAGAAAAGGCATTAGATTCAACTCTGACCTCGATAAAAAGATCACAGGTGTGATTGCAGTGGATTGATATATATGCAATTTAAGCACCTGCAAATTGCCAATAATCAGTGTAAATTATTCCATGTAGCAGTGTGTGGGCTAAGGGAGGAGTGTTAAGTAGAACATAATCTCACCACTTAATATCTCACTTAATTATTCAGAAAGATCCATGCTACACTCAGAACTCTCTTGGTTGAAACACCTTTCTAACTGCAAGCCCCTTAAAACTGTCCGTGTTGTATTTGGTCATCATTTTGTTGGTGCTGGGGCCCATTATGCAGAATGTCTGCCTACACTGCTGCAGAACTGGCTTCTGTCCTGAATCTGTGCTCTCTCATTCTGGCAAAGCACTTCAGCTGTCCAAGCTTCTTTTCAGTCGTTCACTTTGTTTTCCTTGCAAAGGAAAACTGCTTTTAGTGCTCCTGTACTTGGCAAAGTGAGGCTGTTTCTTGGGCAGTAACTTCAGTCCTACATAATGCAAGATCTGACACTTTAAACAGAGCAGGGCAATGGGAAAACTTGTCGGTATGTGCAGGCTGGAGCTCCTGCTTATTTTTACATGATAAAGCTCCACCCAAGATTAGAGCCTGGTGCACACGAACACAAGAGGCAGTCTGCACTGAAGATTTTATCTGATAGTCAAAGGGTAGAAAAAAGAAGGTGTAATATTCTATTTTATACACAGGAACTGAGACACAGAGATACTATGCTTTGCTCAAAGTTATACAGGAAGTCTGTGGCAGAGCCAAGAACTGAACTGAGATCAGCCATAACCACAAGTCTGGCCTTCCTCTAAGTGCTGTTGGCTTTGTCTTGCTGGTCATGTGAGCTGAATTGGCTCCCTCAGTATTGCTTCCAGTGCTCTCTGTGTTCCCTGTGTGAGCCTGTTTTACTTCAGAAACCGAGGAATAAACCCACAAATGATAAATAACAGTGACATCTGTAGAAAATGTTGCATTTGAATGAATATAATGAGATCAAAAATGAAGCATAACTTAGGGAAATTCTGGGGAATTGAATCTAAAACTTTATTATATGATCTGGACTTTCTGTTTTTAACCTGTCTTGAGCAGATTATATGGCAGTCTTTGAAATTCACACAGAATTGTCATATCCATTCCTACTAGAAAAATGAAGAGACGACCTTGAAAACGGTCTCCTTAAAATCTGTAAAAGCCAGTAGGCAATGACTTCTGTAATGCAGGTGGATAAAAGTCAGTAATTGTGCTGATATTCCTGGGCTTCACTCCAGAATAAATGAGCAATAATGGGACAGACAATAATTAAGTATCATCTGAAGTTTTTAGTTTTTGTTTGTCGTGGAGTACCCTTTGGTAAGTATTGCTGTATTGCCATCAGAAGAAAAAGACTTTAAACTGCTTCTTGGTTTCTTTTGGGATACTTAAAACAGCACCAGCACCAGTTCATTCCTACACCCCAGCCAACACGGAGCCTGCAAGTCGCCCTCCCTGGGTAACAGATGACTCCTTTTCCCAGAAATTTGCACCTGGAAAATCCACCACCACTGTCACAAAGCACATCCTACCAAGGGGTGCTCCAGTGCCATCTCCTGCCTCAACTTCTGCTTACCCATCTCCAGTTCCACCTTCTTCCCAGCCTCCCACAGCGCGGGGAACAGTTCAGAGGGCTGAGCGTTTCCCAGCCAGCAGCCGAACTCCTCTCTGTGGGCACTGCAACAGCATCATTCGGTAAGGGCATGAGGTCTTCAGGAGGGATGAAGCAGAAAAAAAATACCAGAGAGACTGGTTATTGTGCATTAACATACAGTACCAGAGCCTAAGACTCTGTTAAATTACCCAGCAGGGATGTCTGTTGTCTGCTTCATTAATTTAACATTTCCAGAGCTCATTTTGTTATTATGTGGTTCACTTTTTATCACTGCAAAGTTATACATGCTAATTGTTGGTCTGCTGGACGCTGTGGCAAATCACTGCTTGTTTTTTAAACAGGTTTCTGGTCCTAAGGTAACCCTTTGAAGGAAGTTTGTGCAACTTAATTGGGAGAGTTGGGGGGCTGGGGCCAGAGAGGGGGGATTATGGACAGAAAAGGAACGAGGCATCACTTTGGAACAGCAGCCAAACGTAATTGTTGCTTTTGTGTCTGGAGAAAGATAATGCCTACACTCTATTACCAGTGATTCATAGCATGCCTCTCCCTTCTCCTCTCCCAGTTCATTCTGCTGGACCAGTGCCTACTGTTACCCTGTGGACTGCTATCCAACTTTAAGTAATCCATGTTTAATGACAGTCTTCCCCACCAAAAGAAGCTAGTTTGGCGATGTGGAAATGCTGATTATTGCTCTTTATGTATTCTAAAATGGAAATACTCCAGTAACAATCTCTATATCTAACTACAATCAAGAGTCAATCACCAAAACAAATTTAATGTGTCTTCCACATAATGAAACAGCAAGTTGTCATCTGATAGTCTGGCATTTCCAGAACATGCAGTGCTCTCAGATGAAAAGAAGGCAGGAGACTTTAGGAGCTATTGTGAGGTGTGGGTGTGTAGGTCTAGAAAGTTGCTTGTTATTTGATGCTTTCAAATAGTAGCATTATCTTCTATGTTGCAACCCTTGGCCTTTTCCTGTTGTCTTTGCAGCTGCTTACAAAGGCCCGTTATAGTTATGCAGATATGAAAACAGTTGATGATTTTTCCAGCAGTTCTCTGTAAATCCAGTGTATGGGACCAAGCAGTAATGAAATGTTTTAACCAATTAGCAGTATATTTGAGTAATGATCTGGAAAAAGACCATTTCTGATGTTTTTAATGTGCACCTCATGGTTCAAGTAGAATGCTTCTTACACACGTACGTGCTGTCTGACAAGGTGAGTTTGCAATCAGGGTCTTGCAATCCTTTTGCAATACAAATAAGATAACTGTGATTGTTTGCAGAGGTCCTTTCCTGGTAGCCATGGGTCGCTCTTGGCACCCAGAAGAATTCAACTGTGCTTACTGTAAGACGTCCTTGGCTGATATGTGCTTTGTGGAGGAGCAGAATAGTGTGTACTGTGAGCGCTGCTACGAACAGTTCTTTGCACCAACCTGTGCCAGGTGCCACACCAAGATCATGGGGGTAAGAAAGCAACATTAAGCCTCTCTCCAACTGCGTGGATCACTGAAGTAGTGAAATAGTTGAGACTGTAAGCAATGAATGTAGATATTTTATTATTTCCTCCTTTTTAGGAATTATATCCCAGCTTGTTCATTATTTCAGAATGAGAAACATATTATTTTATAATAATTTTTATCTATCTGAACTCTTGGATATTTCTGTAGTTTATTCAACTCATAGAATATGAGTTGTAATCCAGTTACCATCTCACTGAGTGTAAAGTAAATAACACTTTCTGCATAGTTTTTTGCTATCCAATACACACTATGTTACTTTTATCCCTCTGTTACTTATATTTATAGTAAGAGACTTGAACTGGGTTTTTGTTTCTTACACAGGGCTTAGTCAAAATTTCAGTGTTGAAGTCAGTGATGTTGGGAGGAGGCCCATTGCTCTTGCTGCACCTCTCTGGCAGTTACCAACACAGCTGGCTTCTTGTAGTTAAGAAAATACAGAACAAATACAAAGACTGAGTTCCAGAAAAGCAAAAATACATGCTGCTTTTGTGTTAAAGTACTCATATACAAGTAAATGTACGAGTAAATTTGCTCTCCATATACCTTAGATGGTGATGAGGTTGGAATACCACGAGGTGATTTTAGCAGTGTATTTGTGCATGCAGTTGTAGTGAACACAGGACATGATCCTCTCAATGAGGAAGCAAGGAGTACCACGCTGGATTTTCACCGCTTAGCTGTCACCTTGGAGGTCTGTCTAAACGTTGGCATTGGCAGACTAGATGCTCTTCTCTGCAACTGCCAGCTAGGGATGGCAGCATCAGACACTGATGGTGAAGCTCTGGCTCCAGCCAAACCAAGCCTCGTTTGCTACTGCAGCAGTAGGAGTAATTTTACAGCAGAGTGCTGACTTAACTTACCTAATGAATGCTGGCACAAAGCAGTTCCCCATTATGGATTTTCATCAGGAAAACAGCAAAGATGCCAGCTGCCCCTGTTTATATTAATAAGATTTCTCAAGCTATTTTTTGCTTCTTACTTCACTGAGGTTCATAAATGGATCCAAACCTATTTATCAGTGATAGTTGTTTTGCAAACAGTAACAGAAGTTAATGAATCTCAAATGGTGATTCTCTAATAAGATATAAGGCAAACCTAAATTAGACTATTTTGCCTATTCACTAGATTGAAAGCATGGAAGAGGACTTCAGTGCATTTTGTCATACTCAATGGACATTAAAAATAATCTTTAAAAGAGAATCAGAGTCTATGCACATAATTGGAAGCAGCATAAAATAGGATGGAGATTCTCAGCTGGTATAAATCAGAGCTGTTTCAATGAAGTTAACAAAGTTAATTTACACCAGTTACACAGCTGGTCCTTTGAAATCTGGACTGTTTGACAGAGATACACTGTCAGACATCATCCTGGGCACATGTAAGATTGACAAATTAGCAGGTAACTGTGCATTAGAACGCAGTGCAGCAGCTTTGGGGCTGGGAAGGCTTCTGTATGACAAAAGAACGAAGCAGTAATAGAGATTGCTCCATACAGAACTCAGAAGCTGATAAAATCAAGATGCTCAGTTTAAGAGAACATCAGTTGCACGGAATTAGTTTTTTTTTGCGCTAAACACGTGGTCTAGGAACAGACACACAGGCTTACTTGTACTAATCACATAAATTAAAATCTAAGAACTTTTTTTTAGATTTTTGCATTAGTTTGTGAATCATTCTTGTGAGAAGCATAAAGAAATTGCTACATAATCTAAATAGTTTTGAAACAACAGATTTAAATCACTTATTTTTGGTCTTAGAGAGAAAATTATTCTTTAAAATTTATTTAACAAATACTCTTGCACTGAAGAGTTCGTACTAGTCGTGACAAAACAGAGGAGAAAATAATCAGAATCTTTGTGCAGAATCTCTCCTGCAACAGCGACTGGGCATGTTGATACAAACAGCTGGCTGAACCATGTTGTTTCATTTTGGCAAATACATTGTTCTAGAAAGTTTGCAGTCCTATTTCTTTCTTCTTTCCAAAAGGAGCCCAATTTCTGTCATAATTCTTTCTTTTGAGGAAGGGAATTGGCTGATACAGAAGGGAAGAATTTAGAGCATCTCTGCCTTGTGTTAGTTCTCCAATAGGTTGTGGCAGGGCTTGCTCTTCTGCTGGAGATTTTTGTTTGTTTGTTTGTTTTACAGGAAGTGATGCATGCCCTAAGACAGACTTGGCACACAAGTTGCTTTGTCTGTGCTGCTTGCAAGATGCCATTTGGGAATAGCCTGTTTCACATGGAGGACGGGGAACCTTACTGTGAGAAAGGTATGGCAAACTGGAAGGTTCTGCTCATAAACATGTGTTCATGTTCACGGAAGAAACATAAGAATAAAGCAGCTGATGAACAAAATTAAATCAGTTACCCATCCAGCATGGATTTTGTTTCCACTCTCCACATATACAAGTGTTTCTGTCTCTGTATTTTTCTCCAGTTTATATGATAGAATGGCTGGTCTTTGCCTCAATGTCCCAGAATGCCTCACCTAACTTCTCTCCCTTATGTATTATGATACTTTGCATTTCTCTTCCAGCACCTTTTCCCCTGTCCCGCTCCCTTCCTTGTCAGATTCTGCTCACTAGAAATGAAAAATTATTCCTTGAGGACTACCCGCAGTCTCTCTACTGAGTCACTTGAGTTATGACCTCCGATGCTGCTGCCTCGCCCTAAAATTGTTCAACCACCATATATGAAAAGATAGCTCTGCACAGACGTGCAACACATGGTAGTGCAGATTTTGTTTTCTGGCTGCTGCAGCCAATGAACTGCTTCTTGCCAACTAACAAAGGAAAAGGCCAAGTTTTCCCAGACTATGGAAAGGGTAATACGGTTTAATAAATGGTACTTGCCATGCAAATGAGCTGCCTGACGTGGTCAGGAGGGAGGTTAGGGTGTAAGTGATACTCCCTCTGCATCCCCTTGTCCATTCAAAGAGCCTCTGGCGTACTTCTCTCTGGAGATTCCTTCCTTATGATTTATGCAATTCAAATTTTACAAATCAGAGTAACTTTTAGTGAAGAGTAAAAACCACACAGCTGAACTGACTGGGTACCTACCTTTTAAAATTGGAGGTTTTGTTGTAACATCTAGTGACTCTCACGAATTCCATATACCTCTAAAATTTCCACTAATCTTTTTCAATGTCAAGCCTTTCCCAAGTGCACTTGGTAATCAAAGTGAAGATGTATTAATCAGCCAGCGTGGGGTTATCATAATATTCTCTCAATGCAGAAAGAACATAAATCCAGTGATGAAAACTTGTAACATTCCCTGGCCATTAGACTCTTTTGTATGACCATATTTGTCCTTATTAATAGATTCCACGCACATTAAAGCTAATTTAAAAGTAATGTGAGAAACATAACTTCAAATTCTATGAATTTTTTTGTTTGTCTCCTACATTTGTGATGACAAATGTCATACTGACGTGGGGTTTTGGACTGAGTTTGTATTGAAATAATGAAAGAAAAGAACAAATTTCAGTATGAATGTTTCAGTGAATGTAGTTGGAAACTTAGCAAAAACAATCAAAAGATTAATTGTCTGGAAACTTTCTGTTTCTCTTGGATTTAATACAGTGACATTAAGAGTTTGTTCTAAGTTTGCTTTCTGTTTTATTTTAGATTATATTGCTTTGTTCAGCACAAAATGCCATGGCTGTGATTATCCTGTTGAAGCTGGAGATAAATTCATTGAAGCTCTTGGACACACTTGGCATGATACCTGCTTCATTTGTGCTGTAGGTTCTACACCAAATACTATCTCATTCCTTTATGCTCCTGAATTGTGTAGTAACATCAGAAAACCTGAAAGCAGGAATGACTAACATATGCCTAAGGATGTGAAGGGATGGAATTTCATTTTTCACTTGCAGATGGAGAAGGATGGGAGTAATTTCTCTTCTCCTCCATAAACTTTTACTAGAATTATGAAGTTTGACCATCACAAGTGAGTGTTTTCTAATAAAACATCCAGTTTTAGAGAGCACATACAGCAATACATACCACTATTGCTATTATTCTTTCCAGTGTTTACCGAATAAAGACAGAGCAAGATTGAAAATAAATTAACACCATACCAAACAGTATAACCATAACCTTACTTACAAAGCAGCAAAGTTTGTCTTTTCATGCCCAATGCTTGTTGAAACTCTGTTTAGGGAGAAGGAATAGTAGTTAGCATAGAAGTTGGTCAAACTCATCAATCTGTGGTGTGCACACAACTATAGAGGGTGGCCATATTCCCACACTCTGCACACAAAGCAGAAAAATCCATACGATAAAAGTGCTTTCATCTGGTTCTAATACTGCTGTGCAGCTCTGCAACATAGAGTTCCTAAACTAATAATATCTAGAACCTCTAATTAGCTAAAAATAGTATGTTGGCCACGCCAAACTGGCAGTGACAATTTCTAATGTTTGTTTAACTCTAAAATTTAGGTTGAAGAGCTGAAAGTCTAGAAATGTTTATACATATCTAAAACTAAACTAGCTACTGGTCTCTCAGGGTACGTGGAAGTGACACAAAAGTGTGTTGTGAAAACTGAAGTCTTTTGGAAATTCTAACATAGGAAAAGAGTTTCCTTCACAAACTGAGAGATATTAATAATTTGTATATATTGATAATTTATAAAAGACACTTTCTCCGAATATTTCATGTTCTTTTTTTTCTCTTTAATTTGCCTTAGCTACCCAGTTTTCCGTGGAGGTGATAGTTTTATTATGTCTCACAGCGGGGTTTTCTTTTAGGACCTAACTTTATTTCTTACAATGGGTTAAGTAAAATGCAAATCAGTACATGACTCCTGATCTCTAAGATGCCATCCTCATATCCTAAATGTGCAGTAGCACATCTGATGCTGCCACCTCAGCCTGCCATAAGCACTAGGGACAATGTGTGCTCTTATTTCTAGATTGTGACATGTTGCCTTCCTTAAGTGGTTCTAGTCAACCTTGACCCTGCAAGTGGGGTTGCACTACCCTCTGTAGACACCTGTGCAATTCCAGGGCAGTTAGAGCTGACCCAAACCTGGACTGCCCCGCCCCAGCAGTGCATTCTCACGTGCTTCGCTGTGTCAACACCGACACTTAAGGCAGCCAGGCAGAGAACTCTCGGGTTGAAGAGTAACCTGGTAAGAATAAGTCATTAGTATTCAGTGATGGCTGTCTAAATGACTCACTCCTCCGTCACATAAGTGCCCATACCAAGAAAAAGTGCCGACAGAAATGAGTGTCTAATGGTCTCATGAAAGGCTGGTGCTGCTGGGACCATGGAACCTGACCAGAGCCTTTCTGAAATCCTGCATTAAAGGATCAGAATCAAGGTCTGAGAGTCAGAGCATGTGATCCAGTGTGCCAATATCCTTTGACAGACTGCCCAAACACTGCTGGGATGTGCCAAAGCTGCCCAGGTGATCGTGTACCAGTAAACTTAGTGGGCAAGGGTGTCAGAAAGTACAGATAGGAGAGCTGATGCAGACCAGAACCTACCCTCAGTGCGGAGCAGGAAAACTACCAAGGCATGCACTTTGATCCAGGAAACTAGATACACTTCTACCAATGAAATGCATGGGCAGAAGAGAAATACAGTTGAAACTGATAGTCATATTTATCTCACTCTTCTTTTCTCCCTTAATTATTCCTGATTGTATCTATTATTAATTCTAGGTATGCCATGTGAATTTGGAAGGTCAGCCATTCTACTCCAAGAAGGATAAGCCACTGTGCAAGAAGCATGCCCATGCCATCAATGTTTAAAAGAAGAGTTGGTAGTCAGTAATGCTGGGGTAAAACAGATGACTAACTGGGCAATCATAAAGTTGATAACCATGGCTAGCATTTCCCTTGGTAAAAGCTAGGAAGTTGGTACTTCAGAAGTTTAACTTTATCCTCTTTCGTAAATGCAGAACGTGCTTTTTTCGCATGGTTCACACGAAAACCTACTGAATGAACAGTCAAAATCAAATGAACTAATGAACTTACCTGTTATTAGAGCAACAGTTGGGGAAAATCTTGAAACTAACTAAAAACCTTAATATAAAAAGTAATGTGAAAATACAGTTTCAAATTAACTACCCACAGCAGTTTTACTGCTTAGACCACACACTGGTGTTCAAAAACAACTGGAAAAATCCTTTTGTAGTAAGTCATTTTGTTTCACAGCAAGAATGAGTAAGTGCCATATGTACAGTCATCTGTAGAACCAAAGGCCATAGCTTTCAAAGGGAAATAAATAGATTAGGGTTTCCTCTACGAAAGTGAGCTCTATTCCATTATGTTGTGGGGCTACCTCATAGCATCAGATATTTTAGATTCTTTCCAAATAAGAAGTCTGCCTTGAATCCATATGTAACTGGGAAGCCTAAGTGACAATCCATAACAGTTTGAAAATGAAGTGGAAACAGAATAACGCCTTCCATAACCCAGTAAGATTGAGGAAAGCATGCTGGGTCAGCCTTGCCAGTGCACTTGGCTTATATATGCACAGTAGATCAGCTCACTTTCAAATCATAATGGAAAAGGACAACTGGCTTTCTCCAAATTGCTCTGACATTGAATGGAATAGAGCTATCTGGAAAGGCCAACTTTTAATTTGAAATCAGTTTTCCTTTCCTCTTGAGGTTAAAAAAAAAAAATAAATTCAAAGTCTCTTTGGTTTCTAATTTCCACTGATATCAGAGGGAGGTAGAAATCTACATCTGGGCCTTCACATTGATGAATACAGAAGAAACACATCCATCTAGCACAGCCAGGAAGTGGAAGATTCCCTATTCTATCTCACATAATTGGGAAAAGGGCTTTTTTTTTTTTTTGTCCTATAGTAAATTAACATTGATTAAAAATCCATAAGGCAGCAGGCACATGCTCTGTATTACTTTCCTTAGTTTAAACGCATCACATCATGAATTGTAGCAGTATTTGCCATTGTAAAACAGTAGCTAGGCTCTGACAATTAGGATAACCATACAATCATCTTTCTTCTAATATTTTAAGAACAACTTTCAAGTTGCTCAAACAGTTATTTTTAGAGCATATTTTGGGATTTTTTTCAAATGAGCAAAACTTGTAGTACTGATAACACTTCTGAATTTTTAAATAGCAATGACTTTTGCATTGGAGACAGCAGTTCTGTCTGATGGAGTTAGGATGGAAAGTCTGATCACTATTCAAGTTTTAGTAACTCGTTTAAGTGAGAATTACGATGTGTGTGTTGACAGCTTGCAGTACTGACAGTTTGGAACTAGTATTTCTGAGAATGAGGATGCATTCTGTGGGCCACATGCTGGTGCCATCTGCACCTATTTTACCTTGTGCTCTGAGCAACAAAAAATTACATAACATTGTCTGCCTTGCCCCTCCTGTGGGTAATGCCCATTTTAAGATGTTTATGTGTCTTTCAAGGAATGAAAAACGATCCGAAGTTTGGGAGAGGAATAAAAGAAATTTGGAGTTCTAATATGAGAGTTAAGTTAGCTGCAGGCAGTTTGCATCTTGGACAAAAATAACAACCTGAACTGCCTGTGGCAGTTTTGACATGTATGACTGGTATTTATTCAGTAGGTATCTTAGTTTTCACTGATCTTAGCAGTGATCTGATCTGAGTACTAGAGGCTCAGATTTTTGTGTGCATGAATTAGTCTAAAACACTAGTACATCATATGCAAAGCCTATTTTTTTTCTATAAGCAAGCAAATTTTCTGTTTTCAGTCGGTGCTGGGCTGGTATGAATATGGTTCCATAGGTTACAAAATCCAAAGATCTGGCTCACAATATTTTCCAGAGGAATAAATAGTAACTATGGAAGTTAAATATTTTTTCCACCCATATTTGACTTCATTAAATACATTTTCACAACAGTGAGAACATTCTAGATTCCCTTTTAATTTTTCTATGTCATTCTACAAAATGATGTTATTACCTGTTATTTGAAAGAATTCGTATCAGCATACTATATACTAAGACTGCATTGAAGATACCCTTTAGACAGATTTCTATGTTACCCACTGACTGGGACTGGTCTCTGACTGCAACATCAAAACAGGGAGTCAGGCTCCACGGGGAGACACAAAATGGTAGGGCTTGTGATGGAAGCCTCAGGAGAATTTCAGGAGGATTTCGGGGGTGTGGGTGTGTGTGTGTGTGTCTCCTTTTCCCTCCCCCTTCCCCCTCAATGTCCCTAAAAGCTCCCTCTTCCCCAGCAGTGTGAAGGATGAAGCATTCTAGGATATGGCCAGAGGTGGAAGGCTGCAGCTTGGGCAGGGCTACAGACTGTGAGATGTTGTTGGTAGACGCAGCATGGCTGAGACTGTCCCTTCTTCAGGTCCACTGAGGAGCCCATTGTGGCAGCTGGAGTGGCCCAGGGCAGCCTGGAGTTGCTGGCTTGGACTGTGGGAGATGGGGCTTTCGGTGTGGGCAGGGGAAGGGAGACTTGGATCAGAGAAGGCAGAGCTCCTGCAGCAGCCAGAATGTGGGGGCTCTGGGGACCTCTGGTTGAGTGTAAAAAGGTAAGGGAAGCCCTTCCTGAAGCTGGGGTTGGAGTGGGGGGAGTAGCCAGGTAAGGATGTTTTCACCAAGTTGACATATTAGGTAGTTGGGGTGGGGCAGAGCAGGAACAGAGGTGGGGGCATAGCCGGGATGACTCACTACAGTCAGGGAAAGGGCTTGAATTAGGAAATTAGGGTACCAGTAGCTCACAATAGTCCAGAAAGGTACTATGAGTGTGTACAGAAGAGGTGAGCAAGGATCCAATCCCAGTGTACTAAACCTGAAGTCAGTGCTGCAGAGAAACGAACGCAACGTCCACGAGCAGAGCTGAGCTGAACTCGTGGGGTGGCAACAGTGGAAATGCAGCAGCACAGACTTCAGTGGGAGCTGTACTGGCTTGAGACAATCCTGAAAATTTCCTTCTCGATGGGAGCCGTACTAACTTGAGAGAATCTTGAAAATTTCCTTGGGCAGATAACCTGCACTGTAGCACATGCCCTGACTCCAGCTGGTGTCTGAGCAAGTGAGATTAAAGCTAGTTTACATATCACTATATGAGGTGCAGTGGTATCTCTGAATGAAGAACAGAGATACCCTGAGGATTATCATGTAATAAAAATTTCGTGTTATGACTTGTGCTGCTTCATAATGTGGTCCAAAAATAGGGAATCCACGTACCCGCCCTTGATATCTATGTTAAGATATAATTTTTGCACATATCTGAACCAGAAATTTTTGAATAATGTAGCATTTTATTCACAGGGGTAGCCAACCACATAACTGCTGATACTCTTCTGCCACATGTCACCTTTGTGATATGGAGAGTGTAAAAGGCATATATATAATTTATATATCTAAAATTCAAAACATGGCCTTTCAATTATCACTGAACATAATATTTTACAAAAATATGCAAGGTTAATAATGTGTACTTGTTTATGTTTTATGTCTTGTAATAGATGCCTGGGATGAGTCCTAAGTTCCTCTGAATATTTCTTTTCATTCTAATTAACGTGGGGTTTTACCTAATAAAGCAAAGATACTGTACCTCTGAATGATCAATTAAAAAGACCAGTCTTTTATCTAACTAAAAAGCATTCAATAACTTTTCAGTCTAAGGCTTCAAAAACTATCTTAATGCTTTTGTCTTTTTTAGTGTTCTTTCTGCAGAACAAGGTAAATTAAATGTTTCCAAAGAAGACTGCTTTTATTATCTGGACAAAAAAAAAAACAAAACAGTCTTAGGACTTCTTGTTTTTAGAAGTTAATTTTTACTATATTGGATTCGCACACTACACAGTTCTAAAATCAATTCAAAACAAGGAAAAATATTTTTTTTCTTTGGTCCTTCAGTGGTCAGTATTTGGGGTGAAATGTTTTGTTAAAGATTATTTGTATTTATGTTTAATAATGTGAATGTTCACAGCACTGAACACACTCATTAGTGTCTAATGCTGGGCACGCTAATGTTTGTTTGCAATACTTGTCTCCTGGAAGCAGATAATAATTTGTTTAGTATTTATAAACATCAGAATTTGAAACTGAGTGATTTATTGCCTGCAGTGATCATATATTAGAAGTCTAGGTTTTATAATATATCGACATATTGACTTGATGCCACAAGTGCCCTTGCTTTTAGATATATATTTTTCCTAAGTTCCTAGTTATTTCAGAACATAATGTAGTGTGGTTTATGAGATGTGAGTAACTCCCTTGCATGGATTATCTGTGCCAAGATGAATAAAACAGTTTAGTAATAAAAGCAATGTGCAAATACAGTTAAAGCTTTATGATTTGGGCATATTTATTAATATGGCATGTGAACAGCTGACAGCTTTCAGCCATGTAACACTGGTAAGAAAACATACATCAGCTTGTACTCTCTACTTCAGACCTGAAAATAAAAAGTAAAAGCATTGGTTTCAGTGTTATTGTTCATCAGTTTTGAATATTTTATTAACCAAAAAATGTTGTTTTAAACAAACAAATAGTATGGTTAAAAAATGTAGTGTTCTAAAAGTACATGTTATAACTTAGCAAGACATGTGGAGTCACAGACCTTATTGTGTCAACAAACACTGTTTATGGTAACTTGGTAAGGAATGGGCAAATTCTCTCTTAAGTTACATCGATGCATCTGCAAACACAGTTTGACTGCGTAAGTTCAGGTAGGTGTTCTTCCATTCCTTAGCAAAAGTTATTTTAAATAATACACAGAATGTTTTAAACATCCTCATTGAGCTCTAGTGCCAAGAAATACTTCCAAATGAAAGAATATCTTCATATAAGAGTGTTTTATCAAAACAGCCATTTTGTGCATTCCTGATTCACACTCCTTACGAATGCAGGCTTTTTAGAGATACAGCTAAGTACATTAAACCTAATTAAGAAGTTAGATGATAGATGGACAGACTTGGCTTTAGATGGCATTACAAAGTACAGCATCAGGAACCACAGCTGTGTGCACTTTGATTTTACTTTACAGCCCTAATTTCTGTTTATGATGTGCGTAAGGAAAAACAATTCAAAAGAATGACCAAAACATATTGCAATAATCTGCCAGTTCAAAATCGCTGGCTTTCAGATTATCTGTTCAGACCTTTAACCTTTGCACAAGGCAGTGGTTCCTAAACTGTGCACTGTGATCCCTGGAAAGCTCGGTTGTCAGAAGTGGAAGCAGCAGAGGCACAGGAAGAGCCCCGTGCCAGCCAAGAGGGAACAGAGCAAAGTTCAGTAGGAAAGGACATGGTGCAAAACAGCTTGACAAGTGTTGCATTAAGAGATTCTTAATAGGAGAGGGATTATTATTTGCTCTGAAGAAAATGGTGATTTCAAAACTAGAGGCCTTGGCATTATTTCTGCCCCCCCCAACCCCAATCATGCATCTTGAATTCAGCCGGTTTCTGTTGATTGAGAGAGGAAGGAATGTGTGAATAAGACTGCTGAAACCATCACTGAATACACAATGAAATGCTTTGTTTTCCCAGCCAAATCAGAGTTATGGATGAGATTCAGATTATATTCAGGCATAAATTCTGTGCTGTGTGCCTATAAAACATGCCCTCGGATAGCTGTTAAAATACAGTTCCTCCTCCTCTTAGGAAGATTACATCAAAAGAAAACAGTAACAAACGTGTGTTGTACTAATAACGACTGTCAGGCTGAGTCACAAGACTTTTCTATGCAATAAGGATAAGCAGAATGAATTTTTTTGTTTTAACGAAGCTTAACTTTTGAACAGAACACTTTTCCTTTAAAGGTTTTCAGATTTTGACTGTTAGGGAATAATAAATTAGTATGCATAAGGTATCCTTAATAAATCTGCCTCTACTACAGAAGTATTTTCTAATCTTACTACTTTAAAAATTGGATTATTTTCATTAATGATAAAGGTGTTATGGAAATTCTCCTGCTTTCACTTAGTTTTACCATGTGTAGTGTTACTGAAAAACAGTTGAGGTCTTTCTGAAAACGAATTAATGATTTATTTTTCTTTTAATAAGAAGATATAGATGAAAATACAACTTTGAATTGAATAAAGGTGATGGTTCTTCCAGTGTTTGTGGAATGAATAGTGCTTGCTACACTAAAGCCAGGAAACTTACTGTTCTTCTAGATTGTTTTAGGAAGTTTAATAAATATCTGTAGCCATAATTAAAGATCTCCTTTCAGAACAAAATAATGATTTACAGGGTTTAAATCATTTTAAGATGTAATCATATGTAGATTACATACATAATAATGTTGGGATTGAGGTTTAGTTTCATTTAAAGAAATCTTAATGTTGATTAATGCATGCATTCCTAGGTGTATGTATGGAACATGCATACGGATTGAAACACTCAGAACTGAGCCTCTGATTTCCTTTAAATGGATATGTTTCACACCTGAGGTATTTGAGCCTAAACTGTTGTCATATAGTCCATTTATTAGATATAGCTTAAGAATAATGCATGGAACTGAGTGCACTTAGAGACCTAGATTTTGTTACCTGTGAGGTATTTGTGCTTTATGACGTAACATCTCTTGACCTCTGATAGAAGATGTGGGAAAAGAAAAAAAAGGGCACACTTTCCAAAATCTGGCTTCATATATATATATATATATATATACATATATATATATATATATATATGGATTAAGGAAAAAAATTTTATTTGTGCACTATAAACAAAGACCAGATATATTCTTTCACAAACGTTTTCCTGCTGTACCCATCACATTCCTTGACACATTTTCATTTTTTTCTTGCGAATTTTTCCCTGTACTGATTCTGAGGACGTCTCAGATTCCCCTCTGACTGATGAACAGGCAGAAGCCTGACCACAGTTAGTGTTACCTACACAGGCCTCTAAACTGTGGGGTAAAAGGTAATGGAATGGGCTGAGCTGCCAGTGTGAGTGTACTCAGCTACTGCCTCCTGCAAATACCAGACTTACCGAGATTTATTGTGGATACACCATATTTATGACAGTAATTGAAAGTTTCTGATTTATTGCATGTACACAGCATCTACTTCTGGCCAAAAAATCCTTGCAAGAAATGTGATAGTGCAAGTCAGAGCTTCGGGTTCTAGCTATGGCATCAAATAGAGCACACCTAAATCTAAGCTGTGTTGTTACAAAATAATGACAGAGCAGAGTTTTCCTTAGAGATTCTATTCCCGCTGCCAGCTGCTGCAGCAACAGGAGAACAGGGCTGTAATGTCTTGTGGATGGTGATTTTCTGCCATCTGTTATTATGTAAACCAGTTTCTGGAATGTGAGCTGCCATTCTGACACCGTGCATTGTGACACCAGTCTGAAATCAAACTTGCAAAGATTTCAGTTCATTTGGCAGAATTTACTTGCTCTCACGTTGAAGGACTCCACGTCTTCCTCATGTCCCTTATTCAGCTTTGTGTTACACATCCTAGAATGGACTGGAAACAGTCTGGTGGTGGTAATTACACCTATGCACGTAACCACAGGTTAGGAGGCACATCCTGAGAGATTAAATTCTCAATACATAACACACTGTGCACCTTTTATGGACTTATATGGCTAGTGGTTGTTGGAGACTTCATTGATCTCCTAAGCAGTCCCAGAAGCTGCTCTCTGTTCAGAAGTTCTCTGAAAAGAAAGAGTCAGTGTTATTAAAAAGTAGATATTAAAGTTTGGGGGTAGTATATATCCTTAGGGTCCCTATTTGCCTATTTAGTACAACCTCAAACAGTTTTTGCTCCTATGCAATTCTCACCAAAAAAAAATTAAAGAATTCATAACAGAGGGCTGTTACTACTCCTCCCTAACTCTGGGTAAGAATCCTCATTCCCCTCCAGCTTAGGGAAATTCACTGGCACAGAAAGGTATAAATTACATCTCTGTGTGCCAGCTGCAGAGAACCTGGCCACAAATACTTAAGCTGAGACTACTTTACTCACTCCTTTAAAGGAGAGTGATGAACATTTTTGCTTTCTCTGATCTTGTAACATGAAAAATATTGACAGAGCAATCCTTAAGTCAAAGGATAGTTAAGTAAATATTTATTTTAGACTTCCGTTATTAAGTGCAACTACTTAAAAGGGAATAATTGCTATCAAAGTGGGCACACGTGAAAGTAGTAAAATGAGACAAAAATGTAGGAGAGTGAAAATGCAAGGAAAAAGCGGCTTTTAGTGTAACAATTAACCACCCAATCTACCCTTCCTTCATTCACTGCAGGATAATTCATTGTAACTGAATTAATGGTGAAACATTCAGTAATAGGCCTTGGTAAGGAAATAGGAGCAGTGTATCAGGATATCCTTTTTCCGCCCCAGAGTACCAATACTTTCAATTTTATATACAACGGAAGTAATTAATTGTAACACAAAGAAGCCCAACTGTGTTTCCTGATGGTCACACAAGCAATAGCTACTATTGTTTAGCATTTTGAGTATGTACAGTGAAAGCTATTCAACTGCTTTTTGGGGGGGGAGTTAATTTCCATTAGTAGCTTTTGAATGCATAGTGGATTATTAATATGCTATTATCTTAGATCCAATCCTGCATCCCTAATCAGGTAATTTTTTGCTGATGCCAGTGAGAGTTTAAACTGCATTAGGTACAGCTGCCAAATGTGGAGATTTGCAGACACAGGCAAATTTCTCATTGGAAGCAAAGGGAATTACAGACTGTAATTTCTATCTTTAACTTGTCCTAGTTGCAGTTTCAGTACATATTCAGGTACCTTAAGACTAAGAGAGAAAAGCTTCATGGCTATGCCTTTAATTTCATTATATATTTTCAGGCATTTTAGCTGACTGCTATGTCTGAAATACAAGTATATCCCTTTATTATTTAGTAGACCTATATTATCTTAGTTTGGCTAGAATATGAAAAAAACAGGAGAATTAGAGTATTTTGCTGCATTTGTTCTTACATCACAGCAATGTATTCATGTTTAAAGATATGTTTAGACTGAGGAAAAAAAACCGATATGATTAAATTATTTAGTTCATTTGTTTTGTGTAGGATTCAGATCTATTTCGTTCTAACAAGCTTGGAAGAACATGGCATTTCCAGTCTCATAAATGTCCATCTTTGTAAATCTCTAAGGTAACCAGAGACTGTGGATCTCTGATGCCAGAAACGTATCCACTTGAATCCATGACTCCCGAGGACAAAGTTGTTATACACAACAAGACAGAAATTTTCTGTATTGAAAAGAATTCCCCTTGTGTAACAGCAGGTCTAAAAAATATTTCTGCTTCCAGCATTGGTTCAGCTTCAGGACAAAGCCTGAGCTTCAGCAGAGGAATTGTTAATACAGTGTGAGCTTGGAGCTGAGGATTATTCGAACTCTTAAAAGGAACTAACAAATACCTCTTGAAATAAAAGGTGAAGGAACACAAACATAGCTTAGTTATTGGCTTCTCTCTGAGTGCGCTTAAAACATTTGGCACTGCTGACTGGTAATTCAGAACATAAACTTTAAAATCAGCTCTACAATCTAACTCTAAATACTTCATCTTCTCAGAGAAAAGGAACACTTTTAGGATTTTATATGCATGCATCTAGGGTAAAACATATTACTAACTCTCCAAACAAACTGACGTGAGTGAGGCACCCTGGTGAAGCCTCTGCTGAGCCTACAAATGTTTTCTTTTTCTGTGATTAAACTTTTAATGTTCTTACTACCCAACACTGGCTCGAAGAAAAACAAAATAATTTGAAGTGTTTCTTTGTAAGTTATTTGTAAGTCATCTTAAGTTATTATGGTCTGGTGAAAAGACTGCAACATGGGTTTCGTACCTGGGAATCCATAAAACCAAACTAAAACAGCTTCACTAGGCGCAGGAAGAAGAGGCAGAAAAAGCAACAGGAAGTTTGGTTCTGGCAAAATGACTCCCAGAGCGAAGTGCTCCCATCACTACAGCCCCTTGCAAGGTGCAGTGGAGCTCCCCCCACACAGCTCGGTAAGGAATCAGTTCAGCCCCTGCAGCAGCTGCCTCAGGCAGGGACAGGTACAGTCATTAGGCCTCCTTCCTCCCCGGCCACCTGCACAAGGCAGGAGCCCCAGCAACCCCAAAATACACCAACGGTTTGCTGTTTCCTTGTGCCCATCCTCTGCACGTTGAGCTGGTACTCTTTGGATTCTTGCCCCAGTGCTCTCCAGTACCGCACTGTGCTCAGTTCCACATCACACTGGTGGGACCGAAGGTTGGCTGGGGCTTGACGTTTTACTACCACTGCTTCACCAGCAGAATTTTTTAAAAAAACACCTCTTCACAGATTTGATTCTGCCTTATTGAATTAATTGTGCTAAAATTTAAAATGCTTAATAAAATCCATTATATTTCTAAGTAACAAACAGCTGAATAAATTTATAATGAAAAGAATATGCTTTCAAGTAAAATAATTCTGAAAAAGAGACAAAGCCAAATTCATGTCATTTTAAGTGAAATAATTGTGTCCCTGGCTGAAGGGCAATATTCTTTTACTATGTAACATGGAGTATTTATTTTGGTAACAGTAACAGAGGAATACTCATCTAATTGCTAACAGTTTTCAAAAATATATTTGGACACAGATTTGAGACATATGAATTCCAGAGACTGAAGGGAAGAAGGATCTGCAAAGATAAAGTCCTATCACATGGCTGACCTTCTCCCTGTATATATATATCTCTTTATTCCTTTGATATTCAAGTCTGTAGTTCCCAAGTGATTCCAAGAACTAATGAGAAATTCCTGGAGAGGACATAACAATGAAAGCAGCTGGAAGATTATCCAATTCTTGATTTTTTTTTTTTTTTTAATACAGCTCTCTTCCTCATGACAGTCAGTCTTGAACTGCTTCTTTTATATCTCATGTTAGACTTCCACATCCCACCCTGGCCAAATGAACATATGTTTATTTTCAGATTTTCAGACTTCAGTGTCTTTTGAGTGCTGCTCAATTCATAAAATAAATACTTCATGTTACCAAAACCTGGTGTGTCTGACTTTTTGCAGATTCCTAAAATCTTCACCAGGTAAGATTCTGTTACTGATAACTAGCTCAGTGGAACCCTGTGCCTTTCTGAGAGCCTATCAACTGAATTGTTTGTTTTCTGGTTTAATAGGCACATCCTCCCATCCTGGTAGAGAGATTGAAAACATATTCTAAGTACTGCACTCTTTTGAAAGACACCAGTACTTCTATGTTAATGTTTCATCAGACATCCATCACAATCTAAATACTTTTTAAGGTGGTTATGACTCCGTATTTTAGATTAAGATTCAGTTTGCTCTCCTGCAGCCCTAGTATTATCCTAATGGAGTTTACTTTTGCTGACTTTATTTTGTGATTAAGACAAGTAGTTTCATGGTGCTCCTCAATGCGGAGAATGGGCATTATTCGCCACAGCAATATAAACTTCGTTCTCAGCAACAGTTTCTGACCTGACAGGGACTATCACTTGTGGGTATCTTCAGTGCCCAAGTGCCTTGGAAAGTACCAGCTGAGATGGCAATTTCTGCGATGTGCAAACCTACACACCTGGAACTGGACGAAAAGAGTTGATTGAACTCATTATCTAACATCTGAAAAGCACAGGGCTGGATTAGCACACAGTATGACTGAAGAGATGCTGGCACTAACAGCTCTGGTTCTGGTTGGGAGCGCACACACACGCATGTTGCATTCTTCTTCCATATTGAGTGTCTATTCTGCTGCTATAATCTGATAGTAGACGGAATGGAAGAACAGCAGACTCATATTTTCCTTAGAAATTATAAACATAAGCATAGGAGTTCTGTATTGCTTGGCATGGAAGCTGTGATTTTGTCTTTCTTGCTGGCTGGCTTTGCTTTGGACACTGACAGATTTTTCTGGATGATGGTGATTGGAAAAAATTTTCTTTAAGTCTGGTAGACAGGAGCTGCATTTTGAAATGCCTATCACTGCAGTATCTGGCCACATGCAATTACTAGGTGTGCCTTTACCTGCCTACATTTTAAAGGAGTCTGTGAAGTTGACAGGTTTGAAATTATGCTTCCTCTTTTGTTTTG
This sequence comes from Myiotriccus ornatus, assembly GCA_036023395.1. Lineage (NCBI taxonomy): Eukaryota > Metazoa > Chordata > Aves > Passeriformes > Tyrannidae > Myiotriccus > Myiotriccus ornatus. The sequence goes on from JAYRBT010000178.1 coordinate 8,425,232, forward strand.
CTGCATAGGATGGCACACAAGCTAAGCACTCACCAAACGATCTGTGGGTACAACGCATGTGAACCAGACTGCAGAGCCAGTGCTCTCATCTTACATTCAGAGTGACATCTCAGGAGTGGAGCACACAACATTTACAAATCCTATCTGATATCGGCATGCAAAAATGGAGCTAGACTGTGGAGAGGTCAACAAAATAAGCAAGCCCGTGTTTCCCACAATATAATGCACATGTGGCTATTTGGCACCGATAAGACAGATTGCTTCCCAACTGGTTATTCTCTGGAAACAGTTTATCTGGGCAGGCATCTCGACACGAGCAATTGCTGGTGTGTCCTGAAGGCCTAAAGGGCATTTTGGTCTGCAGCAAAGGGAAACTGAGTCAGTCTGTATGATCCATATGATCTTCATTTAACACGTGCAAAGTTCTTGATGGAGAACCACCAGATGACAGGACAAGGGAAAGGCCAGACGATGTCAGCAGCACAACTGCTGTCACTTTGTTGAGTGAAGGACTGAAACCAGCAGCCCAGGAGGGAGCTGTGGGGTCTCCTGTAGCAACAGGACGTGCTGTCACTGAAGCTCCTGATGCACTGCTGCTGCTGGGAGACCTCACTTGAAGACAGACAGACAAATTATTACTTTTCCCATTTGTTCTAATGATAAGGAATTTGGAACTACAATGCAAATCATGGCCCTCAGCATCCTTACTGCGGGCAGAGCAGCTCATTGCAGAAGTTATAATGTATTCCAGTCTAACTGCGCTTATTTATTCAGAGACACAGGAAATGGAAAAAGCAAACAATCATGTCCTCTGCCATGGAACTCTATCCCTCGTGCGGCACTGACACGTCAACCTTCTCAGAACTGTTTTTCCACGAAGCCAAAAGGCCCGCTGGAGTTCCCCGTTTTCCCCTGTGCTGCTGCCCCTCGCCCACCCCAGCTCACACACAGGCCCCCCTGAATCCACATCAAAGCTGCTCCGGTAATCCTCTCCCCCCACGTACTCCCTGAATCCCGGCAGCTCCCCCGTTTTCCGTGGCGCCACCTCCACCAGCACCTGGATGGAGCTCCCCGGCCCTGCAGCCAAATCCAGCCGCGGATGCTTCTAGAGCCTCGGTCCCCCTTCTCGGCCGGCAGCGCTCCCGCGACAGCGACCTGGCCGCTTCCTGCTCTCCCACCTTCCCGCCCTTCCCTAGAGGAGCTCCTTCCCCGGGAGAGCCCTGCCGGGCGGCGGGGCGGGATGAAGCCCGGCCCGGGCGCTCGGAAACGCGCTCGCTCAGGCGGTGGGCCGCGGAGGGCGGCGGGGCAGGCAGGGCGGGCCGGGCCGGTCCCTCCCGGCCCATCTTCCCTCGGAGCGGATCCGCTCCCTGCCCGGCACGTGCTGACCGACGGGAGCGCTCGCGCCCCCCCCGCGCGCCCCCGCCGCGCGCGCCCGGGCGGCCGTGATTGGAGCCCGGCTCGTTCCCGCCCCGCCCCGCGGGGACGCGCGCGGAGCGCCCGCCGGGACACGGAGCGTGCGCCGAGCGCTGCCCGCCCTGCCCCGCCCGCCTTCGCCCCCGTCCGAGCGCAGCCGGCGGGCCCCGGGACGGCCCGCGGAGCGCGGCGGGGCGCGGCGCCCCCGCCCCGTTCGC
>JAYRBT010000178.1:8427220-8498721 GCA_036023395.1 Myiotriccus ornatus
CCGCGGCGCTGGGGGCGCTGCGGCCGCGCCGCGGGGCCGCGGGCGGGGGTCGGGCCGGGCCGGGGCCCCCGCGGGTCCTGCGTGGGCAGGGCCGGCGCGGCGCTCCCCGGCCCTGCGCTCCTTCCCTGCTTCCCTCCCTGCCTTCCCGGTGTTGTAATCCCGGGCCCGCTGCCGAGCGGCCCCGGCCGGACCGGCCGTCGTGGGAGGGGTACGAGGAGCGAGGCGCTTCGCCTCCCTTTTGTGCGAGCCTCGGGCAGAGCCGGGCGCCTGCTTTCCCAGTCGGGTTTTGCCGACGTGCAGCAAAAAGCCGTCTGAAGAAATAATAATCCCTAATTCTCGCCCGTACCTTGGTAGCGAAAGATGGTGCTGTTGAGGATCGGCTAAGGACGCTGTTTTCATAAGTGATTACAAAATCAATTGAACGGGATTCAAAAGCATGAGTGGCTTTTTACCACCTTTCAATCAACCGCCCTCTGATGTTGTTTTGGTAAAATTAAGACTGAATTCAGCAGCAGGGAATGGCAGTAAGTTGTGGTATTTCCTTTCAGCAGTCGCCTCTTACTTTGTGTCAGAAGTAGTGTGATGATTCTTCCCAGTGTAAATTGATTCCCTCCGAATTTACATATTTTGTTCTCTGCTTACAGAGTTATCTTTGAGTTCTTTTATCAAGTTAGTGCGCTAGGGATTGTTCAGGCCTGTTACCTGCAGGGATAGAGAAGCTGCTTTTGTAGACAGGGAAGACTTGCCTGAACTACAAGGCTTACCTGGTTTGTAGTAGAACCTAGTCCTGGAATAAAAAAGTTAACATGAGACAATGTACATGTCCAGTCCATAGCCGGAAATACCCCACGTTGTGGCACTTGGAGCACTCTGGATGAAACTCTTGCTGGCAATGGATTGGTCTTTTGTTCTTATACTTTCGTTTCTTTTGTAACTTTTTCTTAGATTGTGCACCACGTTTTGGGGAGTGTGTTTGTGTGTGTCTTCTATATTTATTTATGTAAGACATACAACCTGGGAGGCTTTGAGTTCTGGTTGGAATTGATTCAGCTGCTAGTCCTCAGAATGCTCTGCTGGCTGCTCTGTTCCAGGGACAGTGAATGTGTGTGGCTGAATTATTTTTGTTCCCTCAATTGTGAAGTAATTTAGGTTTGAAAGGGAGCTCTGGATGTTACCTGTTTGAGCCCCTGTTCAAGGTAGAGCAGAAAGCTGTTGCTAAATTTCAGTCCTGAAATAGAACGTTACTAGGAATTCACTGAGCAAATACGTGTTTACTGAAACACTGGAGCTAGAGCACAGAATTTCTTAAAGTCAGTGCGTGGGACCCAAATCCTAGTGTTTTGGACACTGCTGTGCAAGATCCTCACAGTGAAAATTGCGTGCTTTGTTATGAGAATCAAAAATATTGACTGTGGCAGAGTGTGTAAATGGTACATGGGCTTTATTTAGATACCAGCATTTAGGAATTAAGGATCTAAACTGTAAGTGACATAACCAAAGTAATAACTTTGATTTTTTATAGTAGTTGTTGTATTTACTGAACTACTCCAAGTCAGAGCTAACAAATTTTTAGTCAAAATTTTGGTTTGGGATTGTTCAGCTGTGCAGTAAGCAGTGCCTGCTAACTTCTTCCAAAATGGACGTGTTTGCCATGGGTGAGCGTTGTTACTCTGGTATGAAATGCCACGGAGTATTGCACTGCAAAGGGGGAAAGATTTCAAAGCAGCAGTAAATAGCCTTGTCTACTTTCCAGAGTCCTGAAAGGCAGGCAGATAATAGAAAACTTTAAAAAAATTATTTATTTATCTTCCATGGGTTTGGAATTGTGAATTATGGATTTGTTCAAGAAGCAGTATACAGATGTGGCTATAGAATATGAAAAAAGTAGGAAACGACTTGTTACATATTTATTAACTTAGATTTTTACAACAAACAGTCAGTGCAGGGTGTTTTTTGTAGAATCACAGAATCATTTGGCTTGGAAAAGACCTCTAAGACTATCGAGTCCAGTCATTAACCCATCACTAAACCATGTTTCTGAGTATTTAAAAACAAAAAAATGGTTGTGAAAATAATGATCTTAAATATGTCCTAATTAATGGAATCTCTCTTAAATTGTGCACCAGTCGGTGTAACTGAGACTTGACGGCCTTCCAAGGTGTGGTGGGGCACAAACATGCAAATAGGAGGATCTGAGCACATCCCCTTCACAGAAGGAACCAAAGAACAGATATCGGTGCTTGCACTGCTTTAACCAGGTTTTCCCAGAGAAACAAACCCACCTTCCCCAAAGCCCTTAAAAGCAAGCAAACCAAAGGAAAAGATCCCCTCCTTTTCTTTCTTGTTGACCACTGTGGCTGGTAACATTTATGATGACGACAGTACCTCTTTCCAAGGGCAGGTGAAGGTCTAACACACAGTAACTTGTTCGGGAAATTGCTGAAAAGTGTCGGTGAATGACTGAGACCAGGGAAAGTTTCACAAATGTTTGTTTCTCCCTGCTTATGTCAAACATCAGTTGAAGATCTGTCCTTTCTATCTGGACATCTGGGAAAGCATCAGGTATTTCTTGGCTTTTCAGTAAAAGAGGGCATATTTTCAGTGCCTGGGACTTCACTTATGTTTCTTATCTTACCGTAAGTTAATCTCCTCTTATCTTACTGTTGTCTGTAAATAAATGACAGAAGGAACTCAGTAATTTAAAAGTATATCACATCAGAGGCCTGTGTGGGCACAGATGGAATACCTGGAGCCTTGTTTCAATTGCTTCATTTGTTTCATGTTCCCCAAATACAGGACTTGGGAGTGGGCACAGAGGGTGCCTCACAACAGGTTTTTCCTTTCACTGCTGTTGTCTCAGGGGTTCCACTTTTTTCTTGGGCAAGATCTGCAGAACCTCCTGCAGTTGCCCCCCCGCACTCGTGCTGGTGGTTCCCAGTTGCCACAATGTCTTCTGTGCCTTCCGCGATGGTTGTTGCTTTAAAGGGAAAATGGGATCGCTTTCTGCCTGGTTTTATTGCAATCCCTGAAAAGTTGCTGTGAAGTCTGCTGAGGGCTTGCTACTCTCAGGCAGAAAGTAGTTTGACTTGTACTTAAAAACGTTAAAAACAGACAGTGAATGTAAAACTGGCTGTATGATGTCCTTTAACAATAGTGCAGGGACTACACTAGGTGATCCTTGGAATTGGGTAAAAAGTGGAAATAGTCACCTCATTTGTCTTCATTTTACAGAAAACATGATTTTAGCTTTCTGAATGCTCTTATTGAGAAGAGCTATGGAATAGCTATTTTGTGAGAGATTCAGTCCAGCAACATCTGTGCAGTACATTGTACTCTGGGTGTGTAAATCCCAAGAGGTTTAGTTTGATAAAACAAGTAGCTGGCCCACCAGTGACCAGGCAATCAACTAGGAGACAAGTTGCCAACTTGCCAGGATGGTCTTAGTTGTGAACTGGCTTCTCAGCACCTCGCTGGGTTTGTTTACAAAGCATATTAGGTGTATCTGATGTCCATTTCCCATCCCTCCCCAAAGCAAAACAAAGCAATTATTCTATTAGTCTTCACTATATACTTTGGAATTCATTGTTGTAGGTTCACGACACTGAAGCACTTTAATTGTTGTGTACTTGATATATTGAGAAGAACTTCATGTTGTGGTAGTGATAAGATGCACGGGTTTCTGGTTATGACCCAGGTGTTTCAGCTGTGCACAGACGGTGTGAGAAATACGGTCATTCTGTTTCAGGTTTATAATCCAGGTAGTTTGATTGCTTGCCATTTTTCTGACAGCTGTCTTGTAGTTGCTACCCCATTTCATTTGAGATCTGTGCATTTCAGTCAGGATTGCTACTGTTTTGTGATGGTCTGGTTAACAAAATGCAAACAAGTATTAGAGTAGGAAAATAAACTCTACTTCATGACTGGGATAACATTCACAGATTGTGTAGGCACAGTGAGAGAAGGAGCCACAACGACTCCTTATTGGAGGTCAGGTGTGTTACTGCCTCAGAATTTCTGCAGTGACACTTGTTGTTAAAGTGAAAGTGATTGGCTTGGTGGAGCTCTTCTGTGAGTCACCAGCTGAGTCTGGTACCTGTGTTCTGTTCCGAATTCACTGGTGATTCTTCACTGGGGAGGGGGAAAAGTGCTCTGAGTAGCGTGAAGGGTGTGAACTTGTAATGTTTCGAAAGGTTTTTGATAAGACAATAATCTGTGTAGTGATAGTTCACAGAGTGCGTACCTGCAGCATGTGGCTGATTGCTCTGAGGCTTGCTTCTCCCCCCAGAATAGAATTTCCCAAAACACAGAGGAAACTGTAGTAGGTTTAAATGCAGTTTTAGTATGTGATGAGGTGTCTGTGTGTTCAGCTCTGCAGTATTGTAGCGTAATTCGCATCAAAACGGCAGCAATGCTTTTTACAGAAATTAAAGATCACTAAAGTTTTCACAGTGCCTCCTCAGATAATTGCATTACATGATGGCTTCAGTCAACTTTATTAGCAAAAGATGCGGAAGCAACTAGCAATTCTTTGTGTCTATTTTCCCTCAGTTCACCATCTTAAGGAGAAAACTGTCAGTCTTGCTGTGTTTTGGTTGATAAAAATGCAAGCAGATGTAGCAGAGATAAGTTAAAAAATATCAGTCTCAGTAGATATGTACCAGGATATAAACCTGAATCATGGAAGCCATTTGCTTTTCTATTGTCTTCATAGTGTTAATTACTAAGAGCTTTTCCTTGTCTTGCGAAAACACCACCTAAAACCATTTGTAGGGCTTTATACTTCCTCTGTGAGAGCCTGATCCCAAACTTGACTGGAAATCAGTGGACAGAGCTCAAATGACTTTGGAGGACTGAAGTCATCAGAGATTTCACTTACACAGAGAATCAATACTCTGCTGATGAGATTTGTTGTGCAAATTAGTACATTATGTGCTCGGAGTCAGAATTTCAGGGATATGGGAGTGGTGAATAAGCTCAGGTATCTTTTTCTAGATTAATCATTGTTTTTCCTATTCTGTGTTCAGTTGGAAATGCGCAGTGCAGTGCTCAGACAGAGGCACAGAGTCGTGTGTTTTTGTGCAGGGCTAGAGAGTGTTTGAAAAGGAAATATGAACAGAAAAGTTGTGAGGAATCATTCAGCAGGAAAAATGGATACTGGAAATATGAAGAACTGTATCATCCTCTTGCCTCTTATGTTGGGAATGAAAGAGCTTGGAGAGTGGTGTGAGAACAAGAGTGATTTGTTGGAAGAAGGCAGAGCAAACCTCAGTGACAGGAAATGAGAGTGGGAAATCCAGAAAGCTGTATAAAATGTGCTCCTCCTGGCTGCGTATCCTTCTTTGTGGAAGAGAAATTAGTCTGTGACAGAGTGCCTCGGAGAAGGTTTTAGAAAGCCTCCTGTACCCCTCCCTGTGTTGTCCAAGAACAGGCCTTGCAGTTGTCAGATCCTGGTTTGGGCAACTGAGAGTTAATTAGAAGACGGGATTGGGGCAGGGCACAGGAAGGCACTGCCAGCTAATGAGGTGCAGCCCTTCTTACACGCAGTGCCCAAAACATGGACTTGTCTTCTGTCGGGATTGTTGGAGGGATTTTAGCAGTAATGAAAAATTCAATAGTGGTACTGAGTGTTGGGCAGAAATGTCCCTGCTGTTAGAAGACAGGCAAAGTTTTACTTTAAAGTAATTTTTTAAAACTTGTTTTAAAGCTCCTTTCTTGGAGACAAAGCAAACAATAAAACAAGAAAAAGTGCTTTTTTTGTTCTCATGTATAGATGTGTTTTTCTAATTTTATCTTCCACATTTACTAGTTCACAATTTTTTTTTTTTTTTTTTGGTGAAAATGTCCTATGGAAAATTTTCCATAGGAGTATTTTGAAGTGTATTCCATTTATTAAGATTGAAGATTATGCCCTTTCCCACCCAGGCAAATTATTATTGTGAACCTAAAATTAAATTAAAAATTGTATAGGCTTTGTGGCAAATCTGCCACATTTGCTGAGCTGAACCAGTGGTCCTTCTGGGGATAATTCTTCTTTAAATCTTGTAATGTGGACTGAGTTTAAGAAAGACGGTATTGTATGCCCTCGTCTTCTACTTTGCTTAGATGAATGGAAATTTTTTTAAACAATGCTAACTTCATGTATATATTTTTAAATATTTTATTACTTTTGCATTAATCAATTCTTTACTGATACTGATTTACACTAATCTTTGTATGTTTTGTAAAGCTCTCTTAGTACATGGTGAGGTTTGGGGGTTTTTTTGAGCTTAAAACTGCAGTTAATTTATTATAACTCTAAAAAGAATCAAAACCTGGAATGTTGTTTTACTCAGAAGTTTATGGCTGAGGGCTCTGGTGAAGTGTAGAAACATTCCCATATAGCTGATATTCTTCAGTTCTGTGCTCTTAAAATTTCATGGAAGGAATGCAGTCAGGGACTCGCCAATTTGGGTTAAACCAGGAACTGCGAAATAAAACCCGACCCAGACAGGACAGTTTTTATTCAAACCCAAACCTCTCTTGAACTGTCTGTTTTTGTTCCGCCCCTGGCCCTGTTTCACTCCCCCACCTCTCTTCAAATTCACAAGTTTTTAAATGTCAAGATGTTTCTAATTTAGAAAATTATTTTGGTGTAATGAACTAAGAGAAGAGGGGACTAAACTGGGGAGGTCAAAACCCAGATGGAAATAGAAAATCTGAAAACATCTAGTAAAAGAAAAAAAAAATCCCCCTTGAAATAATGGAATTATAAATGCTGAAATTATACATCTGCTCTGCAGCTGTGCATTCCTTAGCCAGAGGTTCTGCTGCAGAAATGGCATTACTCAAGTTTTTCTCAAAGTTTCAAATGCTATTGTACAATATTCACATCTCTCTAATTCTGTCAGTAATGGTCTTAGGAGCCTGGGATGGAGGGGGGAGAATAGAGGTGGAAGGAAGATCTGATTTAAGAATTTCTTTCTTTGTCCTTAAGCATCTGTAGTGTGTATGGTTGTTTGCTCCAGTGAAATTCTGTGATTTTCTTTCTTGGTTGTTCTGAATGCTATATAAAGGGTGATTTAGTTAATGTAAGAGGCTAAAATGTTTTCTTGCTTTGTAAAATAACAACCAAGGACACTCTTGCTTTGAAGAATTTTAGACAAAATTTAAAAGTTTGAGGTTCTGTAAGATAAGTGTCAGGGTTTTTAGAAATTTTGAATATTGTCTTCAAACTGTTTCTGCTTTTGGAAGAATTGTTTATAGGAAGATATTTTTTACTCTATGTATTTGGAACAACCAAAGATAAATCTCCATCACTGAAATAAGAAGCTGTGAGTGTTCTGTAAATACCAATCATAGGGCCTCCTGAGGATTTGAAAGATCAGGAGTGGGGCTTGGGGCTCAGGTATCAGGGAATGTGGGCAGAGGAGTGGCATGGTGAGAAAGGTTTGCTGGGTTTGAGTCCTGGAGAGGAGCCCAGAGTTCTCTTCTAGCAGGTTTTCTTACCTGGGATAGGAGCAACAGAACTGTTAATCTCCTTTCTCTGTATAGCTGCATAGCACCTCTTTCCATATCTATCCATCCACAAGTTATTACTCCTTTGTCACTACTGGTTTTTCCCTCCAGCAACTTGGTCACGGTGTGAATTGAAGCGTCAGGCTATTACAGTGTAGCTATTACAGTATGAAGTTTGTATCTGCACAGACTAAGTCAAATACTTTATTTGGATTTCACTCTGTTTTCCATATGTTGTGGAGAAGACCGGGCACAAACAGGAGAAATTGGAGGTCTGTGTGCAGTCACGTGGCTGCAGTCCTGTTGGGATCAGAGAGGGGGTGGGACAGCTGGCATGTCTGGAGTGCTGCAAGGGCTGGTTAGGGGCTCCCCAGGAAGGACAGGATGGGGTGGTGAGGGGTGCAGGGTGTGTGGGGTTTTTTGTTGTGAGAGCTCTGTGGGAATCCCTGAAGCTCTTCGTTTTTGGTGAATGAGGGGTCAGTCGAGAGCTGTGGGTCGGGGCTAGCAGCAGGTTGGCACGGATGATGTTGGTGGGTGTCTGATTGCCTTCCGTGGTGAAATGACTATCTCGGTGAATGAGTGTAGAGCAGTGGGTATTGTGGGTTTCCAGTACAGTGCAACATCTTCATAAATGACCTGGATGATGGGACAGAACACAGGCTCAGAAGTTTGTAGGCAGTATAGAACTGGGAGGAGTGTTTGGTCGGCCGGGTGGCTGTGCAGCCCCTCTCAGGGACCTGGATGGACTGGAGAAGTGAGCAGAGAGGAACCTCATGAAGCACAAGGGACATGCAAAGCCCTGTACCTGGGGAGGTGCCTCCGGGGGGCTGTGTTAGGTGGGTGTTGTGGGCAGGCTGAGGGAGGTGATGATGCTCTTTAGCTCGGCACTGGTGAGACACATCCGGAAGGCTCTGGTCAGTTCTGGGCTCCCGGGAAGAGCTTGGCAGGTACCCCTGTGGCACAGAGGTGCTGACAGCCTCGCTGGAAGTGAACGAGGCATGTTCTATTCTCTGCGTTTGGAAAGAGTGTGGAAGGCGGAGTGGATTGTGAGGTGGTGAAACTTGTAGCTGATACAGGTATTACAAACTGGCTGTAGCAGTATTGAATGCCCAGATGATAAGATACCGGATGAGGTACAGTAAGTGCAGTGTAATGCAATTCAAACAGAGGAGAAACAGTAATAGGCTCTAAATTAGGTATTAACACTTGGAGAGATCCTGAATAGTTTTCCCAACAGCTCTTTGCTTTGAAGCTGCAACTTCAGATTGAACCTATCTGCTCATGGTGTTGAACATTTTTTTTCCTCTCTCTTTCATATTTTTGGTTGTGTTTCCAGTGTCACTTTTGTAATTGTGGCCAGGTAGAAGGTTGAATTTGTTTGCTAATTTAGCTGTTAACTAACCGTAAAAAAAATCCCATGGGTTTTCAGTAGTTCCAGCTCACTCTGGTACCATAAGGGGAGAGGAGGGCCAGCACTTCCCTTCTTGCAATCAGCACAGGCTTAAATGAATTTAAGCCAATTTTGAAGCAGTATTCTGTGGAGTAATTTCAAGTTTTTTAAGAATGTGATTATGCAGCTGTACACATTCATTATATATGGACATGTATGTTATATCCTTCTGGTAACACAATTTCAACAGTCCCATTAAAACTAGAAGGTAATTTTTTTTGTTCTGGTTTGGTTTTTCCTTCTTACAGCAGCACAAATGGGATGCCATACTAAAGAGACTTGGGCTTCTGCAGCTGGGGAAGGAGAAACAGCAGAGAGGGAAATGGTGATGGTCATCTCTCAGACCTTAGATGAAGTTAAGAAACTGATGAATAGTGTTTCACCACTGTTTTTTTTTTCTCCACAGTATAAGGGTTTACAGGGACAGTAAAGTGGGGCGTTTCTTTCCTTCCTCACAGCAGATACTTCAGTCAAAGAGTTGCTGCCGAAACACGTGGCTGTGGATGGACTGTACAGATTTGTGATCACACAGATTTGTTGGGGGATGTGTGCACTGATGGCAATAGCACAGGCACTTGTGTCTAGTTGTAGGTCAGGAACTATACAGGTTTCTGGATGGAGCAAGGGAGGACTCTGCTCTTCCTTCTTCCCCAACTGGTGTGATAGCAGGTGGTGTCACAAGCAGAGTGCTTGGCTAGACATCTGCCACCGTGCAGGAGGCTAATTCCTAGGCCTTTTATCACACCCACATGCACCCAGGCACGTCAGCTCCTCTGCTCTTGCATTTACTAGTGTCTGTAACGCCTACAGCTTTTTTTTTTTTTTATATTGCACTGGCACCCAGCTGCCTTGGTTGACACATTCATCGGGTTTGCTTTAATGATGCTGCCGTCAAACATGAAGTAACATGTTTTTTTTTGTATCTGCCTTATCTTGAACATTTTCTGTTCAGGTACTTTATTTTGCTTAGTGTGGAAAGATTGATAATATAATTTCCTAAGGACTGGAGCAGTGCAGCCAGGTAGTCTTCCATTGATGTCTGCTGGATGAATAATGAACTGCCAGATGAAGAGGGCAGTTCTGTGCTGCAGATAAGCCGCCAAGCAGCCGGGTACACTCGAAGGGCCAGTTCTACTCCTTGTTCACGCCACCCTTTTGCGTCCTTGCCTTTTCCTCTGCAGCAGCACCTCTGATGCTGTAGGAATTGAAACTGGCTGAGAGATAATTAGGGTTTTTTTGCCTTTTTTTTTTTCCCCCCATTATGCTTCACTTCTTGCCAGAGTAGCTGCAGTTGTGGGGGCAGACCAAGTGTCAGTTTTGGCATCCAGAACAAGAGTGTCCCTTCCAGGCTCGACTTAGTTGTGGTGTATTGTGGTTGTGGGTAAGGCTACTGTTTGGAAATGTTACCTGTTTTGAAACTTTTTTTTTTTAATTAACCTGAATGTTAGTGATCCTATCTAACTTCTTAGTGTATATCAAGTATATCCCCTGTCCACAAAAGAAAAATGAGTTGGTCAGAGTCTTTACTTTCCCATCCTCACGTTCCTCTGTCCTCTTCTGTTGCAGTTGAGTCTTTTGTTTTATAGTTTTGTTAAGAGTTTCTGTCTCTGTAGTATGTAAAGTTTTGGATTTTGGCAAATTCCTGATCCCTAAAACTTCAAAGACAAGCTTCGTGTATCAGCAGGCTTGAAGATGAGTTGTCTGCTAGGATTATGGAGTGGATGTCACACTGTTTGTGTTTCAAAGGTCTTGAGCTGTGTTCATGTCCCCAGATGGTAACATCCTTCAGTGTTAGGATCAGAAGTGCTCTGTAAACTTGTGATGCCTGATAAGGGGGAAGCCAATATGAACATGCTGTCCGGCCAGCGAGACATGATGTTTTGCACCCAGAGGATGTGGGAGGGAAAGGCAGGGAGAACTGTGGTCAGAGGAGTATGTGTGTGAGTGGGGAAATTGATATATTGCTAAGGACAGGGAGAGTGAAATCATATAGGATATGTGGAGTGAGCTGCGGCAATTACACTGAGAAAAGATATAGACAAAATAGAACATGAGTCTGTAGGAAACCAGTCCTTGCTATGTCTGTTGCTTGTAGTGCAAGTTGTTTGATATATGATTGCCTTTGGTTTTTTTCCCCTGAATGAAGAGGAAATTTTGAGATTAAAGAATCACTTGAGTTTTTAAGAACCAGAAATACCACAGGTGTGTGTTTGGCATCATTGCAGAGGGGATCAATTCAGCCAAGTTTTTTCTTCTGTTTTCCTCATGTAACCTTGGCTTTAGTAGAACAGAGAGAAGCCACAGTGGAATCTTTATTTAGGAGGGACAGATATAACAACAGGTGTGCTATTTCCAAATCCAAGCATTCTTAGAGCTGGTCAAAAGGAGCACGAAGTGATACAGCATCTAACAAGTGAAACGTGGGTGCTCCTTTCTCTGCACTACACTAAGCTGGCTTATAGCTATGAATGGGAAAGTATATCTGAGAATTAAACACAGTTTTAAAAAGTGTATTTTTTCAAAGAACTGTTGCAGTTGAAGCAGGAGATAGAGTACCTTCTTGACAGTGGACATAATGGAATTAAATGCCGTCATAACAGTGCAGTTGATAGGAGAGGATAATCTAAAAATATAGTGTTGAAATGTGTGACCAGCTCATAGGAGTACCCGATGCAGCCCCATGTTTATATATTACTGTGTCTGCAGTCCACACTCTTCCACCTACTGAACCTATTACACTGTAATAGAAAACAGATTCTTTATAAACTGCTTGTTGCAAATTCACTTGTTTTTGAAAATGCTGGATTTGATGAATGCTACTTTTATTCACTGGATTTCTGCTCAACAGGAAGCATTATCATCCAGAATCTGTGCTTGTGGAAGGTGTATTAGGAAATATTTTGTCATGCAAAGAAATTTGCCAATACTGTTGAGTTTTTAATTTAGAGTTCAGGTTTCTAAAAGTATACTTAAAGCCAACTTTACTTAGACCAGTAATTTTGATACATCTTCCAGAATATTCTCTTCTCCTGGAATAAGTAACACAGGCATAGCTTCCTTTGGCTCAGGGGGACTGCTTGTTCAGGGATACATTGGAGATCAGGGTCTAAAATGGCACTTGATAAAACAATTAGTAAAGCTCACAGAGACATTTCTCATAGGAAATTGTGTTCAAAAGTACAGTTTGTTTAGAAAGACACCTGTCAGGTTCCATGTTCCTCATGTACCCAAGAGAAGTACGTAAAGAAGTCAGAGGACATTTTCCATGTCAATACTTTTTAACAATACTTCATGTAATTGTTTTGTGTCTATTCTGTATTGTTTCACCATATATCTGTGTTTCTGTGATACGTAGTTTTCAAAGAAGTTTGTGATTGTGAAAACATCAAAATTGTTATAAGCAGGTGTACTTCCGGGCACTGCTTTTCATTCCTCAAAATTAGTTTGCAATGACAAGTTTGGGGTTGTTGGACTTTTTGGTTGGTTTGGGTTTTTTTGTTGGCCCTTCCTCCGCCCCACAGTGACACTGGTTGTAATCTTTGCTGGCGTGAAACTCATGCTGAACAGAAGTACTAAAGGTACTTGTGAATGTCCTTACAAAACATTACAGTGGTGTTTTCTATCTGCTCTGTTGGAAAACAGAATCCTCGGTAAAATATGTATATACCTTGTTATTTTTAGCACAGTGGGTTTGACTCTTGTTAAAGCCTTCGGGATTACTTTGTAGTTTTAGAACTGTCTTAATTTTCTTTATATGTAGTTGTTGTGTGAAATATCCCAATAATAGGTCTCGAGACCAAACCACAACCTGGGGGAGTGACAGGGGAAGTTTATGCTAAGAAAAGACACAACAAAGTAAAACTATAGGGAGGATGCTAAGGGTGGAACTGTTATATTGCCCGTCTGAAAGAGAATCAACACTAATAACTTCTTGCAGGCCATTAATAGCTGTCAGGTAACCCTGTTACGGTGTTTTGAGCTTCAGTTCTAATGTGTAAACATACTTGCTCTTCCACTTCTGACCGACAATTTGAATACATTTTATTCCAATGACTAAGCATTATTAAATATATTCTAAAAGAAAAATAGCTGTTGGTTTGTTGGAATATGTGTGACATTTTCTGTTACCTTAAGGTTAATAGAGAAAGACTGAGTAAAAGAGAAAATACTTTAAATTTTGGTTATCTGATACAAATTGGAAATAAAATTCCATTGATTACTAACGAGAGTTCCTTTGGGGAAAAATTTCAAGGTCTGAATTTTGTATAATCTGAAAGACAAAATGTTATCATATATGATGCATAGAAGCAAAATAACTGTATTTTGCCTTCTGCAAAGTGAGGTCTTGCAAATATGTCTATTTGCAGTAAACAAAAAAGTTACATTTGAAGTGCTCATACTCTGTAGGTAAAAAAGGCATCTGAGTAGGGTTTCTGTTCTGATACATAACAACAACAACAAAAAAATCAATCCTGTGCTTACTTTACCTGAAATTATAGAGATAAAGTAGCTGGTTGTTAGTACTTCTGATCCTTGACCTGCCTTAAGTGAGGTTAGGAAATATTCATAGTGGGGATGTTTTTTCAGTGTATTAGTTTATCTCTGGGAGCGATTATTTTCATCATCCTGCCTACTCTAGCTTTTTTTTTCTCAGATTTAAAGTCTTTTGGGCACTCCCATTGTACTGGTATTTGACACTGCTCACTAGATTCTAGAGGTAGGTTTAGCATGAAGGCAGGGCTTCAGTTCAACATCTCTTAGCATTTAGAATTTGTTCCTAATTTGTAGGTGTGAACCAATACAGAGGAAAATGTGCGAGTGGAAGGAACCTGTAGATACATGTCCCTTAGCTCTGAATTTCTGTTTTTGACTTCTTAAGTATATTTGAATATCCAGGCCCAAAACTTGATGACAGTGAAGAGTTTCTGGCAGCCTTTATTGCTGATGAGGTTTGTTTTTTTTGCATAACAAACAGAGTGATTCTACCTATACAGTGTACAGTGGCCAAAGGTCTCTTTGTGGTAGAGTTGCAGAAGAATTGCCACCCTTACGGCTGTTTTTTAGTCTCAGGTGTAGTTAAGCCAGCAAAAGTACAAACCACTCCTATGGAAGTCATACAAAAGAGAGTCTGTGAGCTCCTGGTTCCACAGTGAGGGGCCTAAAGGCTTGCACTCTCCCGACATACCTTGAGGGCTTTTTTTTTTTCCTGTTCTGATAGAATAACATTTGGTAGTGTGTTTAATGAGCAAAACTGCTACTGCTGAGAAAAAATGTTTTTCAGGTCATTCTTTCCTCTCTTCTTACACTGTGATGTCACTGGAATGATTGATTCCCCCCCCTCCCCCCCCCCAGTCTGTCTCTTATCTGGTAGCATAATGGCATCTTAGTAATTTCAGTATGTTCAGAATGGTAAAAATCTTGTCTGTTTTGTTTACAGCAAAATACTTAGTTATTCCAAATTGCAACAGCCTTTTTTTCATGGTACAGAACTACTTGCCTTTAGAGAAAATAGACCGATACAGTTTATCTATTAAGATCATCTCATCACGTTCTGTTGAGGGGTAACTTCGTTGTTATTTCTGTGTGTGTAGCTGACCTGAAAACTTGAGACATTTGTAGTGTTGTTGTATCCTAAGTAAACTATATGCCTACAGTTTGAAAAAATTAAGTGAATTCATAACAAAATTGTCCCTTTCATTTATATTTATGAAGTGTCGTTCTAGAAATCTGCCTTACTGGATGTACATGGATGATTTGGTTCTGAGATGTAAGACGGAAAAGAGCTATTCTTGTTAATGCCTTGCTTGTGAGTAGGATGGGTTTCTTCCAAGGAAAAGTGCAGCCCGGGTGAGTTTTGAGTCAGGGCAGGGATGGAAGGAGGAAGGAGCCCTGGGGGGTTGTCCGGGCAGCGGTGGATCCCGGGAGCGAGTTCCCGGTGGCCGCCGGGGGAATGGTTCGCTTCCCTGTTCTGGGAGGGGCACGACCAGCTCGGTTCCCGGGGATGCCATTTTGAGGTTAAATGTCTTTCCAAGCGCTGCGGAGCCGGGAGGAGGGGCAGAGGGATCGGGTTACGGCTCCGCATTCCAGCGCCGCCGCTGTCCCTGCGCCGGGAGGGGCTCGGGAAGGGGCCCGGCACGGAGCGGCCGCTCCAGATGCGGGACCAGCTCCGCCTCGCTCGGTGCCTTTCGTTTCGGGAGGGTTTCGGGGGTTTGGGCCGGCTCCCAGTAAGCATAAGAACTTATTAGGAAAGAACTTGTTTTGAACTATTTTTAGAGGTCAGAAGTCCTCGTGGCTGTGTTTGACTTTGCTGTGCTGTAGCAGTGGTTATAAGGACTTTCTGGAAACAGACTATTATGCGTCAAATGTCTCCTTAAGAGCTAGAAAGTTAATTGATGCATTTCTTGCCTTCTCATTTTTTCAAGCCGTTACCTGTATTTACAGTACTATGTAAATTATAGGTAAATATTTACTTTTTTCGTGGAGATGTAGGTTTAAGGATTTTGCTTGTTTTCCCTTCTCTTCCCCTGGATACAAAATAGCGATTTGAAGTAATGTGTTCTAAAGATCGTGTAATTTCCATTTCATGTTTGCGCTGCAGAAGCACTCACTTGTTCCTTGGCAGAACAATGGTTGTGTACTTAGTGCACACTTCTTAAAGCTTTCACCATTAAAAAAAAAAAAAAAAAACCTGCAGGAGAATATAATTAAGGCCTTTTGTAATAGAACTGTGTTTGTGTTTAAAGTTGACTTTGGAACAGAATGTTTTGTGGAATATTTATTGTAGTTGTTACAAGGCAAAGATACAGCAACATCAGCTTATACCTACTGTTCCTCCAGGATGGTTAGCACATCGTGTTTGCTTCTTTGGGGCTGCATAAATATTTTCAGGTGAAAGAAACTAGGGAAGGGATCTCATTTTGAAACTCTGACCATGTTGTGTTGTGTCCTTACCCCTGCTTTTAATTCAGGTTGTAAATCATTCTACCATTCAGGTGCCCATAACTGTTGACTTTTTTTTTCCCCTCTACCTCTTATATGTTATCAGAAACATGAGGTAAATAATGACTCTAGATTTAGTTCATGGAAAAGTTCGGCAAGGGTATGGGATACCGCATTCATCAGAGCTTAAATCATGAATACTGTAGGTCAAGTGCTGTGAAATGTAAAAAGCAAATCAGCTGCAAAAATATCTTCTCTGGCAACTGGTTGGGGTCATATTATTTGTGAAATAACTTAAAGCTGTTAGATCATGGGATTTTTCTTCATGGCATGTAACCTCTTTGTAGCAAAAGAGGTAAAATGATCCTGGTTGTGGTTAGCAATGCAGCTCTCTTGTCAAAGGAATTCCTTTTATTTCCCTCCCTCCTCCCACAAATAAAAGCAATCACCCTCTGAAATGAGGAGTCCTCTGCAGTTGTTTTAGTTAGAATGAAACACTCAAAAAGAGTACCTTGTTCTGATGAAAATTCCTTCTGAGAGTTGCTGCTGCTTCATCTCTGAGCTCCCCAAAACTGAAGGGATCAAACTGATTCTTTCTGTTTCACTACAGGGAGTCTTTTATGTCCCTCTAACTAGTGGAAGTGTCTCTGGTACAGGAATGGAGAGTTTTTCTTCTCCTCAGCCTGAACACGACAAATCTAGTCTTGACTGGTTACTGTCCGCACCACAAGTTTAAAATCTGGACATAAACTTACTGGTAAGATTGAGTTTACCCTGAGATCAATAAAATTTGGCCATTGCAGCAAAAATGAAAACGGACATTGAATCTCATTTTCTTATTAAGACTATATGTAGTAAAAATAAATTAGTTGATCACCTAATGTACTCTTTAGCCAAATTCTTCTCAGTGTTTTCTCAACTTACTGCTCCTTGTGCTGTAATTTAAAATGTGTGTGTTGCTGGTAAAAAAAAAAAGGTTGATTTGCAAAAAGCAGTATGCAGTGGATGCAACTGCTGTTTTGAATATATAAAGGTAATAGGTATAAAGAACCACCACACATTTTCGTTTCTGTTCCAGTGTGTACATCTGTAATTGTTTGTAGTGCAGTTCTGATAGTTTCATCATTTTCATACTGAGATCTCAGTGTGTATAATACCTAGAAATAAGAAAAGAACTATAAATGCACATATAATGTATTTTACTTAGATCCTTCTGCCAGTTTGGAAACTTCAAGTGGTCTGAGGGGGTGAAGCTGCTGTGCTGAGATCCAGGGCAAGTTAATATATGCACAGCTCTGGGTAAAAGTTTATCACCAAGCCCCAATTTCTGCCTTTCTGAGGCAGAACACAGCTGCTGGAGTCACACTGTAAGTGAGCAAGGCACATATCTGAATTCTGCTGCTCCTGCCCACGCATGCTTACCTTGCAAAATGTTTGCATAGATCTTCATAAAAACACTTCCCTTAATCTGCCGTGGCAAGCAACAAAATTATTTTGGCACTGAAATAACCTGGTATTTGAGCTAACAGCCTGGCACATGGAGGATATGGTGTATGTTGAGTGTTGCTCTTGCTGTGAAGCTGTTATTTGTTCACCTGTCTGATAGAGCAGTGACATAATGGGTGGGTCTGTCCCTTTTCCTTCTATTATATTCCATGTGGCAGTTGTGACCAGGTTAAGCTATTTTCATCTCAGAAATCCAACCTATCAAAAAACAAAACAAAAAACCCCAACATGAAACCCATCACACTGGTTATTTGAGGAACCTCATCCTTTGGCTGCATGGGGTACTAGCTCTGGTCTCCAGCTGGGGGGACAATAGTGGGATCAAGACCAGACCTTTTGGTTTTGGCTCACTGTTGTGCTGCACTGGAACAGAAATCACAGCCAGCAGGCTGCAGGCTCAATCTTCCAGGTTTGAGTGTCCCAGGACAAGAGGGAGACTGATGCAATGCTGGCCTGCAGCAGAGGGCCTGCCGAGCACCAGGTGTGTTTGCTCAGCCTGCAGAAGCCTGAGGAATGATGTTTGTTGTCTTCGGCTCCCCGATGGGTGTTCTGGAGAAGGTGGAGCTACAGTCTTCCCAGGAGTGCACGTTGAAAGGATGGTAAATTAGTGGTTGCAAGTTACAGCAAGGTAATTTCTTACTGGATTAAAAAAAAAAAAAAAAAATTACTGGGCCACGTTGCTGTGAGAGGCTGCAAAACTGCCTCTCTTGGACACGTTCAAGATATTACTTGTCAAAGTCCTGAGCAACTTAACTGAGCATTGAATTTGGCTTTGTGTTGGGCAGGAGATTGGACTAAGCGACTTCTAGAAGTCTCTTCAACCTGTGAGAGTTGATAGTTCTATCTGACAGCAATGTGAGTCTGTGGGGCTGACAATTCTTGTGAAGAAATCACCTTGTTTTTCTGTGGAGCTCTTTCAGATTGTATTGGAACCTGATTTGTAACCCAGGTTAATAGGATTAAAGTTGGTGAATGGGAGACAGGAGCAAAAATTACCTGACCTTGTTTAATGCCAGCAATGTTAGTTTATCTGCTGCAGTGGTTAAATTTTGATTTGTAGTGTGTATCAGTGGGTGTAAATGAAAATTGGAATTTCAGTTTAGAGCTGACAGGACTCAGGTGATGGATATGGGACTGAGTGCTGGCCCTTTTTTTGGGGTCAAATGGGTGAACTTTTCTGGTAGGTCTCTCTTTAAAAGGAGACTTAACGATTTTTTAAATTCACTTCTACAATTAGTTACTTGTAACTAAGCTTTGTTTCTTTCAGATAGCCTACATTCTAGTTTTCCAAGGGTCTAGGTTGGGGGATGAAAAACTCTGTAGACTGTTTTTTCTCTTTATCCCTCATTTGTGGTAGTCTCCTATTCCCTGATGTAAGTCTGTCATTATACAGAGAACTGAGCCAGGAGAGCTACCAAATGCTTTAGTGCTACAGGCTATCTGAAAATCTCAATCTGAATATTTTGTCAGTGGGAGCTATTGGGTGGATGCCTGGCATTTTTATTTTTTTTTAATTTTTTTTTTCAGTCTGACCACTTGGTTGTCTAAATAGATTTGGGCTCCTATTTTATCTTAAATCTTAGCATTTGTATTAGCAAAAATAATTGTACATAGTCTTGTGGTACAACAAAATTAAGGGTATTTGTGACTTGGGAAAGATAACGTAATGCAATGGATGTTAAATGTTGTTTGTTTCAAAGAGCATATTTGAAACAATGGAAAGACTTTGAAAAATGTTGAAGTTCTGAAGTATTTCTTCTGTCAGTGTTAGATTTGGCAGTGCTTTGCAAACATGACACACAATTTGCCAGCAAAGGAGTAACTCTTAATGTACTTCTCATGAGTTCCCCTGATTTTTCTGCAGTTGTTAAAATCCTATTGTAGGATGTAGAAGGGGGGAGATTATTTCAAAGTCAACTGTAATTAGTTTTCTTCTTCCCATTTGCAAGGATTTGCAAGGAAGGATATGAAATGGCTACAGGTAGAACTGTTGGCCTGTAAGGAGTTATTTTCATATAGATATAATTGTAAACCAACAGTAATTTTTTTTCAGCATAAGTTATGCCTATCAGCTTTTCACACTCAAGAGGACAGTGGTATCATTTCTGTAGTAATATGTAATGATCTCTGGCAGGTTTTCTATTGGTGTTCTGGCTATCTGCAAGTCTTGTACAAGTAAATAATTGTTATTTTTCCTAATGGATTTTTCTTGGCTATGTTATCAAATGTGAATGTTATCACTCAACTCCACTGAATCCTTTCTGTGTTGAATTCTTTCAATCAAAGTGTTAAATAAGCCGTGTTGGAACTTGATAGAGGATGAGAAGCCTGAAGGCAGATTACTAAACTGGAGAAAATTCCCCCAATGCTAAAGAATCTTTTCCCCCTGCTATCTGTTTTTTTCAGATGTCATCTGTGTGCTGGCATTAAGTAAGATCTCATAGCCTGTCCACTTTTTTGCTACTTCTTTCAGTGTTGTTTGAAAGCGACACTTTCTATACTGCATATAAATGTATGAAGATAACTTCAGAGGACTGGTGCTAGCTTGCAAGTCATGTTTACTTGTAAGATGGTGACTGTAAAGTTAAGCACTAAACCAGAACATTCATAGAACTGTAGAGTGGTTTGTGTTGGAAGGGACCTCCAAAGCTCATCTAGTCCAACCCACTGCCATGAGCAGGGACATTAACTGGATCAGGCTGCTCAGAGCCCTGTCCAATCTGTCCTGGAATGTTTCCAGGAATGAATGGGGCATCCACCACCTCTCTGGGCAAGTATTTCACCACCCTCTGTAAAAAATTGTTCCTTGTGTCTAGTCCGAATCTACCCCCTTTATTAGTTTAAAGCCATTACCCCTTGCCCTGTCACAAAGGCCCTGCAAAAACGTTTGTCTACCTTGTGCATTCACAGCAATTCTGCAACTGTTATTTCTTTTCTGAGTCCTGTTTTTTTCCCCCCAAAGATCACTAGAAGGTGGAAATCTAAGCATTTAGTGTGTTTCTTGGCTTTTACTTTAAACTGCTCATTTCGTGTCTTCTTTTTTGTTACTGTTTTTAATTAGGATTTGTTGCAACACCAGTGAGAAATAGGACGTATCTGTGAACTGGAAAGCTGTCTCAAATATGGCTGCAGTTTTATCAGACTCAGGAAAATATCAGGGAAATACCATTGTGGTTTTTTTATTTAGTGTGTTTGTTTTTCTTCTGTTTTCTTTTGCATTAGTTTGGGCTTTAAAAACCCAGTCCATTTCCTTGGAATTTCGATCTTTCTTCCATATCTTTTGGCTTTGATTTTGTGTGTCATTTAAGTTGAATCAATTTGAATATCAGAAAATAGCAGTTATCTTACAGAGAATTAGCTAAAGAAAAAGGGAAAATTGTTCCTGTACTGATACATTCTTTGTAACAGCTGGGTTGGAAAATTTTCTCATATAAAAAGTAGCTTTTTTATGTTTTTGGTAGCATCCAAGGAAGCCTTTTTAAGGAGGATGAAATAAAGATAGTCAGATAAATGTAATAAAGATAAGAGAAGATTATAGGCAACTTCCCATTATAATTGTTGTGTGGTGTTTCTTAGTACTGCAGTAGCTGAAATTTAGCAGTTTCTAGATTCTCCATAAACTCTTAGTTTTACTTGCTGACAGTGCCTTGGAAAGCTCTTTATCTGCTGTTCAGTGGTAGCTGTGTGTCCTGATGGGGGGGTATAATTGGTTCTTCACACTATTATTTGTCCTAAAAACATAACGTGAGAACAGACTGAATTATTAAATGGGTTTTTCTGTTTGTTCAGGGTCATATCCTGTCATAGTTTTAAGAAAAAATAAGCTCTTATAGCTCATAAAAATACATTGAACTTTAGATCTGAAGTTAGAGTGCAAGCTCTGAAAAGGTCTATCATTTGAAGTTGACCAAAGAGTTTAAAAATTGTAAAAGTCTAAAATTATATTTTTAAATGTAGAAAATACTTCTAAAAAGAATCCAGGCTCTGAAAAAAAAACCGTAAAAAAATAATGTACTGATACTCTGCAATAGTGGAAAAGTTGTTTGTCATTATTTCACGTGCAGTAGACAATTTGCTTTATTGAGTGCTGTTCTGTGGAGTTGGTGTGCCTGAAGCGGCGTGGTGAGGCTGAGGAGCTTGGGGATGAGTACTTCCCTTGCTGTTCTGGAGAGCTTCTGTCTGGAGAGGAACAGTAGCTAAAAAAAAAAGTTGGTCTCTCTCCACGTCTTTACATTATCCTGAACAATCTCCCTCCTCTTCATCCTGTTCAAAGTATAAATATTCTTAATTAATTTTTGCAAGACATCTTCCTATATACGTTGCTGATAAACTTTTCTGTCATGGCCTTTGAAGCTGATGGAGGGAGAGTTCTTGTTCTTCCTGCTCTTCTTGACACACCTTTGGAAGTCTGATCTATCAGCTCAAACATAAGGGTATTGCTCCATGCTGCTACTGTTCTCGCTGTATTTGGTGTAGCATAGTCTGCACCTTGATCATGCAGTTTTCAAATTATCAAATGCCTTTTTTTTTTTTTCTTTTAATGTCCTCCCCCTCCTGGCGGCAGATACAGAGTTCTGAAGCTGCTTTTGAGTTTGTCGATTCTAGGATCAAGTTACAAGTAGTATGATAAGAATTACATGTCCAAACTGTTGCTATTTTTCAGTATCTAAGAATGTTGCTCTTGAGATAGCTTAAAATATTTTGCAGCTTTTAACAAAGAGGAACTATGAACAGCTCTCAGCTTATTGAACAGAAGAAAACACTCACCCCCCCCTACAGCCACCTCTGCCAAACCAGTGTGCTGGACTCTGTGCATGGAACTGATACTGTCACTGTACAAATTGCAAAACATCGCAGGTTGTTGACGAAGAGATAAGCCTTACCCCTGAGTGAGTCTCTGTACAAGGAAAGCCCAGAAGCTCTTCATTCTTCAGGAGAATTCTTGAGTGCTCGAATTTTTAAGCTTTTTGAACTGTATTTTGAAGAGTATGTATTGGAGGGTTTCACCCTTCCCTCCCAAGTGAGCTCAGGAAACACAAAATAACCCAAGGCCGTTTTGCAAGCCTTGGCAAGAGTGAGCAGTCCTGTCCAAGGACACTATTAGGAGTTTTTGTTTGGGGTCATACATATCTGTGTGCCCTGTCATCGTTGTTTCCTCCCTGTGTTCCACACTCCCTTCTCTGGTTTTAGGGAATGCCAGGGCCCATACAGGGGGGTTTTGGCAGTTTGACAGTCTAAAACTCACTTAATCAGGTCACTGATTTATCATATAACAATGTGGTTTATTAGAGACAGACGTCCTGTATTTTAAAGAACTTTGGAATTTCTGGGTCTCACCTGATTTTCAGACATATATTCACCACCAGAATATATTACAGCATCTTGAGCTTGCCCTTTCCTGTGTTTCCTGTAACTCCAAACTTTTTTTTTTTGTTCTTACCCCAGTTATTCTTTCTAAATAAGGATGAGTTAGGTTATGGAGATGCTTATATTACACTAATGGCAGGCATCTGCTCTAGTGACTGCCAGAATATGATTGCATGCTGCTTTGATCAAGATTTAGTTGCATGGCTTAGATCTTTCAAGTTCTGTTTTCTTTTTAAATATAAAGAGCTGTAAGCTTGTTATTGAGTTGTTGTGTGGTTCTGTTTAAATATACTCAAATATTTGTTCTATTTTAGTTTTGAGAATATACTAATGTTAGAAGGAATGTACAAGCATACTGCTTTTATTCAGCACAACTTCTCTTTAAACACACTCATTTATTTCTGCTCACTTTAGTAACTCTTATTGTTTTATCTTGTGACTCTTCTAGAGACAGCAGAACCAAGTCAGACTTTCCAGACTTTCTTGTGTGCTTGAAAGCTATTTCCTGACTTGCAGTCACGTATACTTGAATAAATCGCTGCAAGTGAATGCAGGGACATACCTGGGGTATATATTTTCCTCTGCAGAATCTTCCACTGTTAATGCAGTTTCCAGAAAGTAACCCATTTTTGACCCTGGGCTGAGTTGGTTAGGAGAGCTGCATACTTCAGTGGGGCGATGTGAGAGATACTGCTGTTCACAGAGGCTGCTGCTGCATGGCTATGGAATTCTGTGCCGATTTAAGTCATTTTCAAAGCTGCTTTTTAAAGAGATGGAAGGTCGTTTCATCCTTCCAAACATTCTGTGGTTTATAAGGAAGGGATGTTCTTTAACATTCAAAAAAATTAGGAATACTGAACTTGTTCCTCCTTGGCTTTGTGAGACATGTAATCTTTAAATTTTAGATCCGCAGCTCGTACCTTTTTCCTGCAAATGTTTGTTCCAACAATTGCATTTCAGATTTGAACAAGCAAAAGTTGCCATGAGAGTGTGTATGTATCTCTTTTTTTTTTTTACAGTCTTGTTTCATTATAGTATACATATGGGAGTTTCTAATTTATGTACCTTGGTTTAAAAAGAAGACAGGCAAAGTGAAATAACCAATCTACCCCTTATAAAAACATTCAGGAAAATCTGACTTTTTTCTGTTGTTTACTCTCAATTTGCTCTTGGACAGCCAGCCTTTCAGCTTTCTTTACCTGAATAGGGAAGCTGCTGCCCTGAACTGGGATTCTTTTCTCTTTGCAGTGAATAATCTTGGAAACTATCCAGTGTTGAAATCCATCGCCACTTGCAAGTGTCTTTCGTTCTTCTCAGACAGGGAATGCTGAAGTTCCAGTGAGTCATTAGTAGGCTGAAATTTGTTTCTTCAAGGAGTAAGGAAATTCAATGGCTTTCTGGTGCAGTGGAAATTATGCTGTGTTGAAAAGGCTTGTCTGAAGACTGACACTTCACTTGCATTGTTGTTGTCTATTTAAAGTATGAAAATATTCCAAGGAGTGTTCCTGGTAGTGCAGTTTGTAAGCAATATACAAGCTTCACTTGAGCACGTACCTAGATGTGACTGAATTCCTTTTGAGGAAGAGATGGATGGTGGATGGATGGATGTCAGATACCTGAAGTGTTATATCATCTGAGGTTGACATAGAGCTTTAGCATAGCCAACAAAGAAGCTACCAGTGTTAGACATTTTGGTAGTTCTTTAGTTTGTGGGTTGACCCTGGATAGTTTAATAGAATCCAGTTGATTCTCAGTGTGGAGAGGTCACCTCTATATTCAAACTTCTTTTTCCATTTTTCATTGGCTAAAATAAGAATTTTATTCACTTATTTGAGTACGAAATGGAATGGATAAGGGAACATATAACGATGCTCAATTTTCCTTTCTACCAGAAAAAAAAAAAAGGAGCAGCAATTACTTAGGGTAATTAATAATTTAAAGTGTATCTGTAAAACTTGTTTTAGCTTTTTGTTGAAAGATATACGTTACATGATGTAATGATTTATACATCTGAAATAGCTCTACTTTCATCTTTTTTCAAAGGTCTTTTTTTAAAAAGTTTAATTATTATTAATGAGCCACAAATAGGAGAGTTATTGAAAGACAAAAGAGCTGCATGTGATAGTCCGTGCTCCGTGCAATGGAACTTTGTCTCCACTAATTTCAGAGTGGTTCAGTATATGGGGAGCTGTGCTTGGTTGGGCTGAGCAGTGTGTATGCTGTTTTCAGGTTTGAGGAATTCTGCTTGTGATTGTTCTCTGCTCATGGACTTCAGGACAAAAGGAAACCAACATAAGTTCCTAGCCCAGTGTGCTATAAATACACTTAACTGTGCCTTTAGAAATCTTCTCAGGATGGAGAATCCACTGCACCATGGCTGAATCAGCCTATAATTGATAACTCTTTAAAGTGTATTTCCTGATTGAATTTAGATGAGATTCAAATGTCAGCTGCTGGCTCTTTTGCCTTCAGTATAAATAGAAAAAGCTGCTGGAGTCAGAGGGGTTTGGGTTTTGTGGGTCTGTTTTTGGTGGTTTTTTTTTTTTTTTGTTAGAAGTCACATTAAAGAAACAATGTCAAGTATCTTAAGTTTCTTGCAGCAGTGCAAGCTTTCCAGAACTAAAATAAACATGAATTTTTCAAAAACATTATTGAACAATAAGTATCACAAATGCTCACTCATACTTCTCTGATGGTGTCTCTCAATGTTGATGGAAAAGCTTTTATATTATTTTTCATGCCACTCTGGAACACAGCCAGTGAAGTCTAACTTACTTTCTCTAACTGCCAGCATAACTCCTCATTTGGAGTGTATTTTACTATAAAGCAGATATTAAAACTGTGGTCATATTTCAGGAGCCTTAACCCACCCCCAAGTGGGTTTAATTGTCTACAAACCAAATTTTGCCTCTTTTTTCCCTTCTGCCCCTTCTTCCATGAGCTTTGTGCTCATCTCTGCCAAGTGACACATCTTTAGCAAGTGCAGCAGAGAATCATCGCTTGTACTCATCAGGTCCATCTTGGGAACACCATATTCATCTACAACTTGTAGAATGGTGCCTTAACTTCTATGTTAGTGTATTAAAACGTGTCTGAAGGAAAGCAGCTGTCAGTTAGGTTTGTTAGCATATATCAGTGTTGTCAGAGCAGGTAAAGGTTTGTGCGGAATACCAGGAGTTCTCAGCTTAAGCACATGGGTGGGAGCTCACCTTTGGTGCCTGTAGTTTTGGAGTTCTGTTGACAAAAACCTCTCCCTGGTTGAAGAAGCCATGGATTTTATTTAGCCATTCTTTTTTAAGTCCTTTTGTTTTCAGGATACAACCCATGTTTTTCAGTACTTGTTCACAGAAGGTGGTGTTGCTGTATGAAATGAACCTGTTCCCAGGCAGTTAACCAGAAGAGATCTGTATTGTTCTCTGCAAGTGGCCTGTCACCACTTTCTACCACAATGTTTTTTTATTATGCCTTTGCTAGGGAGAAAAAAAAAAAGGGGGAGCTTAGTTTAGTTTCAAATTCTTGGTGAGGGCACCAGTACTCCCATTGTTCCATTTGGAAAAGAGAATTTGAGATGAGCTGAACTGAAATTCTTTACCATTACTTCTGAATATATAAATTGGTAGGAAATGAGAGGCCAGATTAGATATAAGTGTACAGCATGTCCAAGAACTTGGTTTTGAGTTTTTCTGCCCTGTGTTCTCCTGTGCCCTTCAGGTCTGTTTTTCTGATTTCAGAAATCTGTCATTAGAAATCTTAGGTCAAATGGAAAGGGTCCGTGATTCGATGGCCCAAGAACTACAGACAATATAATATTCTAGCATTCTAAATGAATAATTCTTAGACTTAGTAGCTGAAATGGCTGATTTTTGAGCAGCCAACTCTCTACACATGTGAATTACCCATGTGTATTGCTTGCTGTGTGATGCAGCATTGACTTACTGCAACCTGTTCACCTCGACTGGGGCAGATTTTGAGGCCATGGTGTCCTGAATTTAGACTGGCAAAGCAAGTTCTGTGTCATCATGCAAATGGTAATGTGTAAATTCTTTTTATGGCCATGTCTTCTAAAATCCTGATGAGTAAAGTATACTTTAGTAATATGCAGTGTGTTTTATTACTTGAGATTTTTCTTCTAACTGTGCATCAGGCACAGCATTGCTGGCCAGTCGAGGGAGGTGATTGTCTCTCTGCTCTGTGCTGCCATGGCCTCACCTTAGTATTGTGTGCAGAGTTTTGGGCACCTCAATACAAGAAGGATATAAAGCCATTAGAGAGCATCCAAAGGAGGACAACAAGAACATCCCAAGAAGTTCTGTCAGGGGAGGTTTGGGTTGAATGTTGGGAAAAGGCTCTTCACCCAGAGGGTGGTTGGGCACTGAACAGGCTCCTCAGGGCAGTGGTCTCAGCACCAGACCTGTCTGAGTTCAAGAAGCGTTTGGACAATGCTCTCAGGCACATGGTGTGACTCCTGGGGATGATCCTCTGCAGGGCCAGGAGTTGGACTTCAGTGATCCTTGTGGGTCCCTTCCATCTCAGGATATTCCATGATTCTAAATTCCCTAATTAATTTTTTTTTTCCTCTGAAATAACCATGTTTGAAGACATTTCAGGGACCAAGTCTGTAGCACTAAATCCCTAGTACAAACATCTCAATAAAAGAGTTCTGATTCCATAATTATAGGTTTCTGATGTGTAACCACTTTTGCAAAAAAAAAAGAAAAAGATTACTTGTGTTTTCTGGGGATAGTATTTAGTTGTCTGAATATCAAATTGGTCTTACTGTATCAGGAAAAGTACTACCCTGTAAATAGATGAAGGAAAGTTCACTCTGCTTGAGATGAGATACAATCAAGTGCTGCCAAGGTAATTTTGTATGGTTTTCTGGATTATAAAGTACTTTTTATATAGAGAAAGGTAGGGGGTTTTGTACAATTGAATGACAAAAAAATGGTGAAACATTTAGTTCTGTCTTCTCTTCCAAAGACTTACAGTTGTGTCTGTAACTTCAGTTAATTGTGGAAGACCAGAACATCCATGGCAGAACATAGAGCATTAGAAGACTATGGGATTATGACTGTCTGAAGTTTTATCCAAAAGGATCTATGAAAATACCTACATCTTAGATAGTATACTTGGACTAGATGAATTCTGAAGTTGTCTAGCATAATTTGAAATATTTTTATATGCCTTTCTTTTTGATTTGCTACATAGTATTATATAGTTAGTGACTTTAAAAAAGGCAGGAGACTGGTTGTAATATCAATCTCCAAAAGGTGCACAGATATTTTGCAGCATTCTAAACCTTCCCATCTGCTTCCTATTTGAGCATCCTCATAGTCAATTTTTCCCAAAGCACTATTGATAAGTCACAACTAGTCTGAAGGAGAACACTTCACAGTACATTTTAATAAAATTCTAGTGTTGATTAAAGTGTGACTAATCAGTTAAAGAAAATAAAGCATGCATTATCTTTTTTATCACTGAGGACTACATCAATAGGAACCTAAATTTAGGATTTAGAGTGTAAGTACAAACGCTCTTCTCTGTATTCTTCATGTGATGCACATTGCACAGATTTTGTCTAAATATACTTCCCTTGTTTTTGTAGTCACCGCCGATTTTAAACTTTAATGGTAGTTGACTGATTCCTTCATTTTACTTTACAGTGGTGGAAACAAATGCAAATTCTAAGGTTTATATGTTTCAACAGAACTTCAACAGATTTTATTGGGTGAGGCAAGTATTCTGTGCATTTGTGCTTCTATGCCAATAGGATTTTGGTTTCAGTACAGGCCATTTAATAGAATATGTACGTTTTTATGACTCCAAGGGGGATAAAAGTTCAACTTCACGTCTATGCCAGCTGCTAAGTTCTGGACCTAAATTAGGGTTCCACACTCTTTTTGAATAGTTCGCATTGCTGACAACTGAAATGCGTGATGGCTGGCCTTCAACTGTGTTCTGTCTGTCAGACCCAGCAGGGGAAAGCATTCATACTTTCAGTGTTTCTGTTGTGAAAGACCAAAATATGACAGAGCCATAGGTGTTTGTTTTTCTTATAGAGAGTAATACTTTTGAGGTAACAAAGTGTTTGTATCATTTTTTAGAACAATGTTAATTATAAGGATTTGTAGTGCTTAAAGACCGTTTAGACTGTGAAAATGTCTAGATAAGTTTGTATTCTCATATCTGAGTGAAAAAGTCTTTTTTTAGCTCCAGCACATGTTGTGTTGGTTCCCCCAGGAGTGTTATTTTACTCTCTTGAATGTTAGAGTGTAGCCCGTGTACTTTTCTGTGGGTCTGTACTTGATAGGTCTGCTTATGGTGAAAGCCTTTAACCATTTGATGTGGGGGGGTGGTGTCTGAGGTGTCTCCTGATTTCCTTAAAGAATCTGTCATGCCTCCATGTGTTCAGAGCTGTTGAGATGATGGCTCTGACTTAGTGGTTTGCTGAAGGCAGTGATCTTCTTGGGAAGTTTTCTCATTCCCAGCTATGTGTTCCTGTGTCCTGTGTTCCTTGTCAGATGTTAGCAACCCTGCAGCCTGTGTTTGAGATTCTGCCCAGCTGGGTGTGTTTGTTTTGCACAGCAAGGTTTTGGTAGCAGGGGCAGAAGGGGGAGCTGCATGGGGGAACTCCTCCTCTGGGAGGAATCCTATGCTGGATCGGGAGGAGTGAGGAGTCCTCCCCCTCCACAACGTGTGTGAACTGACTGCAATCCCCATTCCCCGTTCCCCTGTGCCACTTGCAGAGAGGAGGTAAAAGAGTTTGGGAGAAGTTGAGCCCAAGAAGGGACAGGGGAATGAAGTGAAGTGAAGCTGTTTTTAAGATTTCTCATTATCCTACTCCACTTTCATAGGTAATATATTAAACTAATTTTCCCAAGTTGAGTCTTTTTTGCCTGTGGCGTGAATCAGTCAGTGATCTCTCCCTGTCCTTATCTCAACCCATGAGCCTTTTGTTGTATTTCCTCTCCCTATTTACCTGAGGAGGGCAGTGACAGAGTGGCCTTGGTGGGCACCTGGCATCCAGCCTGGGTCACTCACTACACTATTAAAAAAGTTAAAATTTTTAATTTAACATTTAAATTTAGAAAAGAAAGAAAATAAGTAATAATTCTACACACACTGAGGCATAAAGCAATGTGATAGAACATTAGTGTAGTTTTGAAATTGTGTGCTCTATAGTATTTTGATAGTGCACAAGACCATGAGATTTTAAAGTTGTAGCAGAAATGTTTTTCTTTATGACTCAAAGCGTTCCTGAAAGTGTTTCTCACCATTTGAATTACTCTGTAAAAAAGACAAATTGGAGAAATACTTGACCTTTTGCAGGAATCATAGGGGGAGGGAGAAGAGGATCACCTATCAGAATGTGGTCTAATATGTCCCCCGGGACAAGCAGAAGCTAAATTTCATTGGCTCTTTTGTCAGAGAGAAATTGCAGTCTGGGCAGCATTCCCAGGATCAGTATTATGATAAGAATGCGCGCCTTGGAGTCTGTGTGCCAAGTGATCAAATTTTATTGTTGCTTCCATCCACGCGAGGCAGCCTATTAGCCAGGTGGCAAGTGCGGCCCAGCGAGGGTCTGGAGCACGCTGGGAAAGGTGACTGTGAAATTTGCCTGATGGCTCAACGGCACAGAGCCAAGTTTTGGGGATTTTGATAAATTTTTGCAGCTCGGGAAGGCTTATGAAGTCAATCGTATCCTGACTAGCCCTATGCTTCCAGGGATGTCAAATGCATCAGAAGTTAATTGTATCCCAAGAGGAAGCTGAGATTGTGGTTGGAGGAGCTTTGGGATAGGTACCTCCAAAGTTAAGGTAAAACAGTTGACTTTTACATCTGTCTTGAAATGCAAAGGTATTTTTTAGATAAATGGTTTTGGATACTTGGACAGCTGTGGGATATGATGAAAGGAGTTGCACAGCAAAGGCTTTAGCCCAGTTGTTATTTGACAAACCTTGACAAGTCTGATTCTGACTGCTCCTCTCTGTGCTGAATGAACTGGTGGCTTTGATTTGTCACCGTCTGCAGGCTGATGGCTTTCCCTTCGAGGGTGACCTGCTATATAACTGCTTTTCTTATAACAGCAAGCTGTTGGCAGATTCCTTTTTGCTCCAAAGTTTGGAGAGTGAGCTGATTTTTCAGCTTCTACTGGCTCACTGGATGATGAACATTTAAGATGACTGGGAGGAATCCTGTGGCTTCAGTGGGAGCACAGAACCTGCTCTCACAGCACAGCAGGCTGTGGAGTCCTGGGGATGACTCCAGATGATGCAATTACACGCACCAAAATAAAATACTCAAGATACCCTCTAAGACATCAGGAGGCTTAGAGTCTTTCTGCTATAGGAAATCACATCTGCCAGGGCAAAGTAAAAGCCTGGTGGAATTTTCTGGCCCTGCTGCCGAGGCTTATGCCTCAATTCTTATGGCCCTGATAATGAATTCCTTGTGTCATTAGATGCTGTGGAGAGGATGGGGCATTGTGAGTTACGCAGACTTGTGTCGTTCTGGAAAATACATTGTCTGTCTGGTACCGCACAGTCCCACCTTACTCAGGAATTTATTTGTGCTCTAATACTTCTAGATATGCCCTGGGGCAGTGACTTTTCAGGAGCTTGATCATGTAGAACATTTTGTCTTATATGGCAGCAGGAAACTGAAGATGATGAAAGCAAAAATGTGCAACAAAGGCAGTTGTGAAACAGTGAAACAGGTCCTTCAGATACCACTTGTTCAGGGTGTGTGCTCAGAAGGAAAAGCTCTGGTTGTTCTAGGGTGCAGATTCTCTTCTACTAAGGGGCCAAATGATGTGAAGATTCCTCTGATACCTCTCAAGTGGACAACTTGTTTAAGAATCTGGAAAAGCAGCTGTCTCTGTTCTGCAAAAAAATTATATCACTATGCTAGGCCTAGTCTTTTTATTTAACTTCTAGCTAGTAATGTTCATGAAATAAAACTCCTGTGTCAGTACGTGGAAAGTTGTACGGTTCTGATAAAAAATTTTTTTTCTCAAAAAAGAGGATGACCTGACTTGAGAAACAGCAGTTGTAGATTTTTAATTTTTTTTTTTTAAATTATAGAGATTCATCCTATATTTTCTGTCAGACTGGAAATGGAAGGTTAAGCAAGAGTTTTTGCCATTAGTGGCAGCAACACTCATTCATTATTCTACCTGCCTACACAACCCACCAGCCAGGTTAGATCAGTACTGAAATGAACCAGTTGATGTTTAAGTCTTTTCTATTTCTGCGTGATGCCTTGTTCCCTTCAGATTATTTCAAGGTAGTATTTCTGAAGTTCTATAAACCTCCTCACAAATTATTAAAAATTCTTTTTGCCATCAAGGATCCAAGGACAACTCGGAAGTGCTGGAAAGATCAATGGTATGCTGAACTAATCTGAGATTTTTGACCACATACATAGGAAGGCCAAACCACTGTAATGTCAATGTGAAAAATTATATGACATGCAGTGCTTGAATGTTACATAATTCTTTGTATTTTTAATACCTTGCTAGAATAACTTAATGATTGTTTATTAAAACTCAAGGGAATGCAGGCATAAAAGTAATTTTAAAAGTTAGCTTTCATGTAGGTGTGTTTTTACTTAAGTGATTTTGAACAATTAGTTGCCTCAAAGATTGGATAAATGTGCCTGAACCATATCTCAGGCTCTTATTTCCCCTCTTGCTACCTGGAAAACTTGGTGTCCAGAGACTGGAAAGTGATGTGCTTGTTCAGCCAGTTCATTTTATTTGCTTGTTCAGCCAGTTCATTTTATTTCATGTATCAGTCTCTTTGGATTTGTTCAATGAGATGTTCTTGCTCACATGCCTTCTGTTCCGCAGACAAACCCACCAAGCCCCAAATTTGCCGCAGGTGGTGTGATGTTTGCTTTTCCCAATATGCTGTGGGGTTTTTTTGCACATGTAGATTTGTTGAAAAGGGTTTCCTTAATGAATTGCTATCTTTGGACATGAACTTTGAAGTAGGATTTGGAAATTTGATATAGATGCTTTCCCTTTATAAAATTCACATTTCACAACTGTAATAGTCCTGTGAAAGCAATATACTCACGGTTTTTCAAACTCTCTGGATTACAGCAACTCTGGCTAAGTTTTCTGGTGGCATTCTTGAGGCTGTTAACTGAAGCATCTTCCAGGCTGCCATGTGGGTCTGCGGTGTATTTTCACCGTGCACAGATTTCTAACAAAAAGCCTATTGTTCAGGACTATAGTTTACCTGAAAAGGATTAACTCTGCCTCTGAAACCTCTCCCATCTCTGGTTAAGAGAGCCCTCAGCTGCCTCGAACTCTGACACTGCACACAGAGACATGTTGTGAGCACCACATGCTTTTCTCATTTTCCCCTTTGCTCCCACCTCAAGTCTCAGATGCTGAAGGTTATTCCCTCTGGGTTTTTTGTGGTGTTTTTTTTTGTTTGGTTGGTTGGTTGGTTTTTTGGGTTTGTTTTGTTTTTGTTTTTGTTTTTGGTTTTTTTTTTGTTTTTTTTAAAATTTTTATTTAACTGTTTGTCTCTAGGCCATGTCTGTGCCATGATCTGAATTTACAGAACCTTTAAAACAAGTTCTGTTTCATAAATTGAAGTAAAGGTATGATTAGCTGAACAGCCACCCTGCAGAAGTGACGTGCTGATGGCTGGAGGAAGTGAAAGAGCAGGAAAGAAGTAACTGGAAGCTGGAATGAATGGTCAAGTATTTAACCCATGATCTGTACAGATGAGTCCTTGTATGATCAGGTACTTAATTACAATTGAATTACTTTAACTGTTACGTTACTTTAATTAAAGTTACTTTCCAAACTTATGTTCCTTAAATACATACTGTATTTAACAGGTAGCACAGTCCTTTGTGAGAAAGAGATAATTTAAGATGAATGAACTACTTCAGCTGAAAACTGGTGAGGCAGTTGGGGCAAAGTGGGAATGAATCAGAGGAACAGAGTGCAGGCAAAGTCCAGTGTCTGAGAAGTTTTTGGCATCAGAAGAGACAGGTGAAGGAATGAGTTGAATGTGGCCCTGGAACTGAAGAAACTGGAACTACTGAGAAGGGAAGTAGTAACTAGAGATAAGTGTTAAGACAAGAAAAAAGGAATCCACAGCCTTGCTCTTCAAAGTGAGTCAGTCTGACTGGAGCTTTGCCACTCTGAGTCCCTGCTGTCTGTCTGTCCTACTTAGAGCTGTTGGTTCCTGCACTCTGTGCTAGCAGGGTGACCAGCTCTACCTCTCCAACCCCCTCCCTCCTGAATGAGGTTTAAATGAGCCCAGTTTAGATATTCTGGCAGTTCCCTGGGACCTGCCAATGGCAGAAAATCTACATTTTTCTGAGCTAGCTAGGTAGCTACTGTATTTGTACAATTCAGATTATTCTTTTCCCAGATTGAATGCTGATATCTTTCAGTGAATAGTATATAAGGATCTCAGATTTAATCTTTGCACTGAAAAAAAATTTGTAGATAAATTTATGGATATAATATGTTACTAGTGACAAGCATTGCGAGGCTTTACTTTTGAATTTGTGCCTCTTATGGTCATTGTAGTATATAAAGTTCTGAAAAATTAGAGTTGTGCAAATAATTCATTCACTTTTTTGATTTTATTCTTAATAGCACTTGTGTGGAAAATGCCATCGAGAATGGCACTAAACATTTTGAAAAACTTACACATTAATAATCAAGCAGTTTGGATAACCATATAAAAATAAATATGTAAGTAAATTGATTTTTATAGAATTAAGTATGTTTTCAAGTAGCATTTCATGCTGATGAAGTGGAAGAAACAGTAACACAGTGAGGTCTCTCACATAGTTTAATAATTGTCATTCACTCTTGTCCCATTTCTCACAGAGGTTTTTATAGTTCCTCTTTTAAGAATCGGAGAGATGAGTTTGGAAATGACACAAAAATTCCGTAAGTCATAAAAGAGTCTGTGTCCACATTACCAAGCAGTGAGGTGTAATAGGATCAGATCTGTCAGGTGCTGAGAACCTGGCATCCGTGCTCTACAGGTGGTGAGAGTTTGATTTCAGGCTGGTCCTGGTCCGATTCTGTGGCTGAATTCCTGTTGGTGGTTGGAGCGTGTACAGTGTACACCTGAAGCTCATTCTGTGATCTGATCTTGTTCAACAGAAATCTGGTTCCTGTACTTGATGGCTGCTTTGCAACGTAAAGCAAAGCAAGGAAAATAGGGTTGTTTGGGAGATGGACTTCAAAAGTGCAGTCCTGATTTGAATTAAATACTAATGTAGCTGGAGTCGTGCGGATCAGGAAGTTCACCAAAATAGTTTTGTTTGCTAAGAGAGCTTGTATAGCTGATACATGGGATTGGGATCAGGAAAGGCAGGGAATGCTTACAGAGTTGAGAACAGTTATTCCATCAATTTGAGAGTTTGGAAAACTATTAGGAGGACGTGGTTCTAAAAACAAACCAGACCTGAGCAGCAGTGTTCAGAAATGTCTTTGCTTTGTAAAGCAGCCTTTTTAATAATACAGAGTGGACTTTGTATAAATCAGATACTGGATAGAGGGAGATGGGAGGGGTAAAAACAGAAAGCACACCAACGTTTTTTCTGTCTGTTGTTCTTTTGGAGTCCAACAGAAGATTCCTTGGTTAGAGAGAGGAGAGAGATGGACATATTTTGCAGATTCTTTACTTACTTTAAAAAAGGGAAGACAATTTCCACAAACACTATTTCATGGCCAGAATGTTTTTTCAGTTTTACCATGGAAGAAATAAGTAAAGTGTCAGCCTGTCTGCTCAGAGGAGACAGTTGTTTCTAAGAATTGGTGCTATCTGGTATTCAGTATGGTTTCGGGTTACCATTGAGCACAAATTTATTATTTATTACCAAGACTATTAAACCTCAGTGTGTGAGGAACTGTGCTTATAAATGGACATGGAGACAGAAGTATTCTGACCTTCTGGTAACGGTAAAGGTCTTTATGCTGCTTAGAAAGGAAAAGAGGAGAGTGGATGCTGAAACTCTCCCTCTGCTGGAATCATGCAGGCACATGGTTTGTCCATCTGTACCCGTACTGTACTGTTGGCCTTGATATTCAAAACTAAGTCATTACATCTCTACACTGTAAGATTGATTGTGTTTGTTTTTAACAGTGTAGCCGGATGAGTGGTGTTGAAGGCTGTGTGTTATTTTCAAGCTAAGGTCACAGTCATAAGACTGGGACTTCTAAATGATAAATTTCTTGTAGGATCTTTTTGAAAGCTTTGGATGATGGAAACATTTAAAAATTGCAACAGTGATAAAGTGGGAATAGTTTGCAATAGGTGGCATCTGCTCATCGTGGAATCAAAGTAGTAAAGCTTATAAGCCACTCTCAGCTTTCCACAGTGCATCTGAAAGTGCTGGGACTTGACATGGGGCAGGCAAGGCTCACAGCTGTTGAGAGTGCTGGGTAAGAGCCTGTGCCGTGCTTTCCTCTGATGCTTGGATGTGCACCAGTTCAAAAACACAAATGAAAAATCAAACCCACCCTATTGCCAGTTTTGTCCAAATCCTTGGCTTGCTTTTTTCTTCCCAGGAGTAATTGTGCCTGTGTGCAACTACAGTGAACCTATTGATGACTTCTCAGTATATTGCAGTTTCTTGTGTAGTGGAACTAATGGGGTGACACCAGTGGATTTGTGGTGTGAAGCTGCAGTTCTACAGACTCTCTGTGTTTAATAAAGATTGACTCGTGCATTGTTTGTTTATTCTGTTGGTGTCACCAACAATATGTCCTTTCTCTAGTTGCTGACTTTTTAAAGGAAAAAATAAAATCTCGAAACCTGATATCTGGAGGCTTGCAGATCTGGCTGGTATAGACCACATGAATCCAGGAGTTATTAGGAGAGACTAGGAAGGCTTATTTTCATAGGAAAACTATCTACAGAGATTTTTAGCACCCTTTCTCCCTGACAGCACCGTTGATCTGACACAAATGTGTATTTAGTCTAAAGGCTAGAAATGTTTTTGTTAGCGTTTTTTAAATAGTTGAGTGATTAATTATACAATATAAATAAAATTATTTAAAAATTGTTTTTCTTGTCAGTATCTTACAAATATACTGCAACTGTGCAGCTTTTGGAAATGCATGAGCCTTAAGAAGTTCTTGTCTAGCTGGGAGCAGCTCATAATAGCAGAAAGTGTCTGTAATTCCAGATATGAGTATCTGCAATGTGCAGCTCACATAAACCATAAACTGTCAACACAGTTTCTTCAGATATCTCTCTAATCAAATTCTCTTTGTGTTTTGCAGATCAGTAGAAATATGCATTTTCATAATATCACCTTTGAACTAATGAAGTGGAAGTACAGATGAAAACAGTCTGGAGGAAGCTTGAAGTACAATACAGTTCCATTCTGTTTCCTAATTCTGAGGTAAGGTTAACACATGCGAAATTTTATTTCAAGTATTTCAGGGATAAAAAGCACATGATAAGCAGCCACCATATCTTTCTAATAAAAGAATTCTAAGCCACGTTTTTGTATGCTAGTGGCAGTCTTTAATACCATATTGAAACAGCTGTTTGATCTGATCTCTGTCCACATTTCAGTTATGGATAAAGACAAATCAGCATCAACTGCGGAGACATCTGTTGTACAAAGACACATTGGAAAAAACTTACAGACAGATTTTATTTGGTGCAATCTGTCTGGTCATCAATGTTACTAAAACTTTAGTTGATTAGTTTATTTTAGTTTATAATTTTCCTGATATGACTGGGCAGAAGCTTTACAGTGTCAAGGGGCAAGGGCAGGAGCATATGCAGTTGGGTTGGAAACTCTGGACACAATTTTAAAAAGGGAAACACAAAACACACACACCCAACCACCTTCACAAGTTACTTTTTTTGCCTTCTGTCCTTTTAAAGAGTAGTAGTATTGGCAACAGATAAGGGACGGAGGTTGTTTTATGGTTTCCCCTGTATGTAAATCGCTGATCTGGCAAAAAAAATAAAGTGGCAACACCACTCCCACCATGGAATCTCCCTATCTTGACATAGTTTGTTTTCTTTTTACTGGGGATTATGGGCTTATAAGTCAACAAACACACAAATGGCAAAAAGAAGGAGCTTATCAGAACCAAATAAAAGCCAGTCCTCTTGCTAAGCATTTCTGTTCCTTTGTACTGCCTCTTGTTTTCATACCTTTTATACTTGAATTTCAGTAGCAAGGGGGCAAAGACAAAAGACAAAAAAATAACATCATCAAGGCCAAAAGAGGAAAATGCTATAAATACCAGATGTGAAGAGAGTACATCATCCCAGGTGTTATCAGACACTTTATGTGCTTCCTGAGTGAGAGATCAGCAGTATAGTATTTCATAGCCTGACCTGCTTTCAGGTATATCTTTAAGCCCTTTTATGACTTTGGACACCCACAAAACCCAGTGAAAGTGAGTGATTTAGTTTTAAGTATTTGTTATATACAAAAGGTGTCTTGTTTGCATCTAAAACTGCAGCTTGATAATTTATTTGTTAGTTCCTAGTTGGTTTACAGAGAGAAATAAGGATTAAATCTTTTTGGTTATCTCATCGATGTAAAGGTTTGATGAAGGGTATCATCTTTCTCTCTGATAGTTCTCAAGATGGTTTATTTTATCTTTCTTTAATAGGGCATCTTTGGAATACAGCCCTTTACTGTACTTTTGCTAATTCTGCTCTGTTTTTTTGAGACAGTATAAAATGTTCTTACATCTTAGTAGTATAAATCGGTCTGTCTTTCAGGTGCACCTGTAAGTTTGTGCAAGCAATTTTAGTGCAATGCAGCTGGAGAAATTCAGACTAGTATATTATACCTGATCAGTAGGGCTGTGTATGCTTAATTCCCTTCTGGAACTGGTGTCCTATGTAGTGTTGTCGCTTTATTTAATATAAAGATTTTGGTCGTATGATTCCTTGTTTTCTTTGGGGTGTTGAAAACTGGACTTGGATGACTTCCCACCACCACCCATTAAAATGTAAAATACTCCCTTAGTTTGACTTGCCTGCAGCAAGGTGTGAATTAGAAGAGAATAAAGACCTCTAATGTACAACTGCTGAACCAATAACATTAGTTGATGGTTTAGGAGTAACTTCCTACTTTTCAGCTTCTGGTGTCCATAGAGTTGTCATCTTTGTCTCCTCCCCAACCAGCAGTGGTAGAACCATCTTTTCTCATGTGATGGAGTTTGTTCATTCAGCAGCTGGGAACATGTGCCAGGTGTTTCAGGACGAAGGGTGCCATGACGAAATGGTGTTCCTGCAATGAAATTCTTATTAATCATCAAGGCTGCCTAAGATCTTCTCTGTTCAGTTAGGAAACAATTATTGTGTAAGGTTGAGTTAGCTGCTATTGAATTTCCTTGGTGGCAAACTATTTGCTAGGAGTTAATTCCATAACAAACAGGCTGAGCCACTTCAGACTCAAACCACAAATGGGAAATGCAGGTCAGTGGGCTCAAAGCATTTTCCAGGAGTGGAGTAACCAGAAGTCCGTGTCATGTTGTGAATCATTTGATCAAAACAGGAAGTGCCAGTGGTTCCACTCTGGAGCTGCTCTGTTCCGCACTGTGCTGTCACACATTTTGCTGGCACTGTGGTGTCCTCCTAACAGACTTTCCGTACTTCCATTTACCCTGACTTATCCCAGCTTGTTCCAGTAGTGTGACCATCTTGATCTCAGACTGCATAAACCTTCCCTACTGCTAGGCCAAGACTGGTCAGGCTCAGGAAGGTCAGATTAAGCTGTCTGAGAATCCCTTCATTTTTGTGTTGGCTCCATTTGGCTCAGGAGCTCCCGTTGAAAGTGTAATGGGCAACAAATTTCAAGGAAATCTAGAAGAGTTCCTGTGTAGTAAGAGGAGGTTAAATTTTGTATCTTATTTCCCTATCTGAGGATGGGAATTTTATGGGGTAGGATAGAGAACTAATTTAAGGTCTTATGGTAAGAAAAGTATACAGGGAATGCATTCACAGTACAGTCTGAAGATGTTTGTATTGGTAGGAATGTATTTTGCAAGCAGATTTTTGTAACATGAATGTGTAATTAGAAACATGCAAGATTTCCTTTTTTCCTTATTCTTTCTAATTTATTGTTTAGTTTAAAAATGGTAAAATGTGTTTTTCTACTACACATTAATATATGGATTATTATTGTTTTCTTTCCTTTTTATTTCTCCTCTTCATTCCCTTGTTTGTTTTTTTTTTCCTTGAGGTAAAACTAAGCAGGTAAAGGTGCCTTTCTAATGATTCTGTTTTGAAACAGTTTTAAATAGTCAGTTATGGAGTAGGTTCCTCTGAGCTAGGTTTAAAAGTCAAGAATGCCCTTCTCCAGAGGTTCCAAGGTTGTGATGTTAAAAGAAGTTTCATGAAATGTAAGGTGAAGTGTTTGTAAAGTGTTATAGTTAACACAAAATTTCATCAATCTAGAGGTCCAGTTAAAATGTATTTTAAAATAATAAACAGCTACTTGTGAACTTGCCAAAATCTAAGATTGATTTAGATAAAGGGTCCTTTTTATAATATCCTTAATGTTTATAAGAGCATTAGAAGTAATAGAAACCTGCTAATTTTCTCATTTCTAAACCAGTTATGTACTGTCCTTGGAAAGAATTAACTGTGCACCATAGCCAAGTCTGGGTAAAGAAGGAATACTTTTATCATGTCCTTAAAATATGTATGTTTGGGGTTTACAGCACAGTACAGGAATTGCAGGATCTTGGGTAATAATTTGAATCTGTTACAACTAAAATATTAAGTTCTGTCACTTTGCTTAAGTACCTATAATGAAAAGTAATTGGAAAGTAAATTTTAATTAACTGGTTAGTCATATGACAGTTAATTTAAATATTTTGCCACTTTTGGAAAAAAATGGAAATCTGTTAATACACAGAATGAAAGATAACTTCTTAACAGCACAGGTTAATAAAAAAAGGGCCTTTTTTTTTTCTTCCATCTGCTTTGTCACTGACTTGATGTGATAATAGCAGTAGTTATTTCTATAACATAATCCAAATATTAAAATGGTGTGGTTTATATGTATAGGGAAGAACAGATGTAAAGCACTGTTTCAGCTGCTGTGTGCAAGTGCACAAAGTCGGGTGTGTGCACCATGTCTTAGGCTGGTAGTAAGGTTGCTGCTAATAGTTAGAACTAAGCAGAAGTTGCTTAGAAAATTAGTAAGCAGAGTAAGAATATCTTGATTTCACAGTGGAATGGCTTGAAAAAGAAACAAAAAAGGTGAGGCAGCTATGTGCCAAAAAATAGTAATACTTGAGTTATATTTACTAATAAAACTGAAGAACGAGGTATTGTTAAACATCTGTTAAAAAAATAATCTGGATGTGGATGATCAAATACACAAGTTGCATGGGAAAAAATTATGCCTTTGCCTGTGTTATATATACATAACTTCTGAAGAAAACAGAAGTCATGATTTTTAATCTGAATTTCCTAGAAGCTGTGGCTTACTTAGGGTAGTGAGGAGGTTTTTCTGCCAATGTTTTGATATAGACAGGGCATCTTCTGCTCAGATGTTAAATGTTTGCAGTTAGGTACAGAAAATTTGAATCCATTAAGAGTGATGCTAGAGGGTCAGTAGTTCCACTGTTAGGAGAATTTCCATTGTGAAGATCTGCAGGAGGGTTCTCAAACGGCTACACCTGACCATGCTTCAAACACTTTTTGTTGTTCTAAGATCTGAAATTCCTGTTCTCATTCAAACATGTTTCTTCAAGCTGCTGGTGTTTGAAAAATAATTATTTGTTTCAATTGTCAGGTAAAGCATATGAAATATTTTACAGAAACAGTCCAATTCTAGGCTTTCAGTGGAATGAAAGTAAAATTATCAAGGGGTCTGCCTGTGCAGAGGAGGTCTTTGAAAGGGCAGTGTATGAGAAGAGGGGTATTTATACAGGTGTCTTGGAATTCTGTGCACTTTGAATTGTTCTAGAACTGAAAAAATCTACACTTGCAATCTATTCAGTCTCCCCTCCCCTTGGTAAATTTGTTGTTTGGTGATATTGCCAATCTATGAATTAATAAGACTTTTTTAATGGGGGGGGGGGAAGTTTGTTTTATTGGTCTTTAAAAATAGCATCGACAGTTCTGGGGTTTTTTCATTGTCTCTCTACACCAGTAGATGGTACCTTTCCCCCTTCCCTGCCTGTTACTCAGCCAGAGCCTGAGAAA
The DNA here is from genome assembly GCA_036023395.1 of Myiotriccus ornatus. NCBI lineage: Eukaryota > Metazoa > Chordata > Aves > Passeriformes > Tyrannidae > Myiotriccus > Myiotriccus ornatus. The sequence continues at coordinate 8,469,167 of JAYRBT010000178.1, forward strand.
TAGCTGAATCCTTATGTGGCCATACAGTCTGACGGAAAGAAAGCATAGTGTCACCGGTCCTCTGACCGGGAACAAAAGATCTTTTGCAAGTCTTGAACCAGCAACTATGGCTACTATTGCTGTTGTTGGTCAGTTGGGTGGATTCAGAATCCAGTATGAAAAGGCTTTCACCTGCTCTGGTGTGGGCTGCAGGTGGATCTCTGCATCCCTGTGGACCTCCGTGGGCTGCAGGGGCACGGCTGCCCCACCATGAGCTGCACCACAGGCTGCAGGGGAACCTCAGCTCTGGTGCCTGGAGCACCTCCTGCACCTCCTTCTGCACTGACCGTGGTGTCTCTATGGTTGTTCTTGCATATCCTCTCTCCTCTCTTCCCTGGTTGCAATTACATCTGCACGATAACTTTTTTTCTTTCTTAAATCTGTTATCACAGAGGTGTTACTGTCATTCCTGACTGGCCCAGCCTTGGCCAGCGGTAGGTCCATCTTGGAACCAGCTGGCACTGGCTGTACAGGACATGGGGGGAGCTTCTGGCAGCTTCTCGTAGAACCCACCCCTGCTACCAAAACCTGACCACCCAAACCCAATATATTACTACAGTATTTCATCTGCTGGCTTTGTTTCAGTACAGTTCCTAAGTCAACTGTGTGAAAAGTCTCAAAAAAGAAGAGGAATGGATGATACTCAGGATGTGATAAAGAACTGGTATTACAAGATACCACACACCATTTGGTTGAGAAGGTTCAATAATGACACCTTTTTTTTTTGTCCCCTTTCTCTCTGCCAAAGATCATTCTGTATTCTCCTCAACTAGCAAGAAAAATTCCTTCCCGTTATGAAATCTGTGGTTTTCCTGTAACCTCAATTTTCCTTCACAGATTTAATTTGGATCAGCCTTAATTCCATCCTACTGGAGGTGATTAATGTAAGCTAAAGAATCCTGAAAGAAAGAATGTTTTGATAGTGGAGATGTGGAAGGAATGAATTACTCTTAGGTGGAACATAATAACAGCCTTGACAGAAGTAACATAAAAAAAGGCAGAATGAGACAGTTGTAAAAAACTGATCTTGAATGACTGAGGAATAATTGAATTGTCGAAGTTAACAAAGAGGTGACTTAGGAAACAGATTTTAAGATTTTTAGCTCAAGGAACTGTTTAAACACCAGAGGAGATACCTTCAAGTTGGAGGACGATGGGGAATGGGAGAAATATTTGCCATAAAAGCAGTGTTCATGTCATGCCTATAGTAGTGTGTCTGGGCAGTTTTAAGACATACACCATAAGGATCAAAAATAAAATTAGGAAACAAAGTGAAATTCATATGAGAAGTGATATTTCTTAGTTTCTTTAGTTCTTACAATATGGAGAGAAAAGCAAAGATTTGAATGGGAAAAAAAAGAGGATTTTTTTTAGCTGAATGTGAAGTTCATGTAATCTAAAAACAAACAAAACCAAGCTGCTACCCTGCATGCTGAAGTTCTGCTGTCATATGCTCTACTGTGCAACAGGTGTTGAAAAACATTTTAAGTCTGTTTAAAAAAACCTTTTTGCACTGAGAGAAGTGGTATAATTGCTTGAATACAAATAACCTCCTAATAAAACTGTTGAAATCTAAATATTTTAATCTCATTGACCAGAAAGCTCATGTTTGCTTTTAAATTGTGTGTGAAAAGAAATTAAGAGTATTCCTTTAGCACCTGGGTGCAGGGAAATAGGAGACTATAACGAGGTAAATACCTTTGAACTCTTGTCTACTTATTGAAAGATCACTGTGCTTGGATTTAGAAATGTCTTTGAAGCTATATTTGATGAAAGTACATTGTTTAAACTTGAGGAGTAGTTTGTGTGCATGTGCATGCCATGTTGTCTCTAGGTATTTCACCCAGCACATCTACAGTGCACTGAGAGTTTAACTTGGGTTTGCATTAAAATCGGTTCCCATCTCAGCAAAACCTGCAGAATACTAACAGGGTAAGACAGTGCTCAGACACATACATCTTGAGTCCTGGAAGTATTTCCCAGAGCAATAATACTTTCTTATATATTTCATATTGAAAATTAAATATTGCAGATACAGAGACTGAACGCAGCATAGAAATAATTTTGTATTTGTATTGTGGAAGCACTTCCTTAATATAGCAATCTAATTTAATATCTGCAGTATCTGTGAGATAACTCTGTATGGGAGCATGTCATGCTTTACACATAAGCATTTGTCACTCAGATACTGAGTTGTAATTACAAGGGCTTTGCTCTCGAATGGAATTGGGGGTTTATTATTTTTTCCTTTCTTCCCCCCTTCTTTTTTTTTCTTGTTTTAGTGGGCCTTGAAGCTTTGTTAACCTACTTGTATGTATGAGGCTTCTCCTTGTAAGCCCTGGGAGTTCCCAGTGAGACAGCCTGTGAGGTTAATACCCCCAGCTGTCCACCTTGCTCTTTTCCTGGAGGTCAGTGCCTCTGTGGCAGTATCAGCAAGTGGCAGCTCATCAGCCACAGCTGTTCAGAGCCCACCATATTAATTTAAACTGCCACTGATTCTAGTTTAGGTTATTCTGGACTTGCCACTGACAGTACTCGCTCAGTTCTTTTGCTCTTGCTGTGAAGGTGGTAACCTCCTCGTGTTTTGTGCCTGAAGCTTGTAATCTCATAAAAACATCCCAACATGAGTTTCTAGGGTGAGTGTGAAGGCTCACAGATGACACAAGAGCCACCATTCATTAAAATGTGAAAGAATAAGAAATGTTGAAATTTTACATTATAAGGGCTATACAACAAACATGAAGAACAAACTTAAATGTAATTTGCAATTCACCTTTATCTAACATTTTGTTTCTGTAGTACGAACACTTCAAAAAATCATTTTCTCCTGCCACATCAGTGTTTTATGGGAGTGTAAAGGAGAAGCATCTACTTTTTCATTTATCCTATCCAGCTATTAAAATGCCTCCTTTGAAGACTGATGGAGACCACTCTTTTGAGAATATCTCTGTGTTTATGGGAACAGCTGGACAGGGAGTTTCTCCTCTCAGCAGAGTACAGGGCTTCTGTGGGCATGGCAGGCAGGTGAGGAAAATGAGGATTAAGGCTTACCTTGCCAAGCAGTGTTTTGTATTAGCAAATCATCAAGATGTTGAACTTGCCATTCATGTCTCTGCTGTTTGTATCGAGCAAATACTGTTCAAACAAAGCTTGTCACTTGCCTGTTGCAATGAGGAGTGCTGAATTTGATGATTTAAAAATTATGTGGCTTGCTTATGAAGGAGTATTTGCAAGTGTGTTTTTATCTTGTTCGTGATGTATGAATTAATTCGGACAGCAGTTATCTCCTGGGTAGCAGAACGAAAAACTATGTCCGTGTTGACAGTTTTAAGCGTTGTGAGTTTGCTTCTTGTGAAATGCTCTTCTTTTAATACTAGATCACATGTCACTTGCTCTAAAAGGGACACCGTAGTCCCTTTGTCAGATACCAGAGGGAAAGGGTTTGCAGATCTGTAAGGAGGCAGCAGTGATTCCCCTGTGGAAGGCATTGCCACTTAGTTTGGAGGGGTTGGTTTGTGTTTTTGGTTGAGGATTGTCTTCGTAAGGAATGTTTCCTGTCAGTACTTAATAAATTGAAACTCCATCTTCCGTGTGTAAATAAGGAAAAAAAAAAAAAGGAAGGGATTTAAGGTCTCCTTTCTGTTAGTCCTTCCTAAACTTATTTATTATCAGCTCTGTTTGGAAAGTGTTTCCTTTAGTAACTTTCAGGCCCACAACGTGAGTGTGAGGAGAGCTCCGTGAATGGCATTATCAGGTTGACTCTTTTGACCTTGGTAATTACTAATCTATACAATAGGGTATTTCTGAGCCTTGTCAGCCTTGCTTGTTTAGCGTTCTCTTTATTTTATTGGTTTCTACAAGCCTCGAATAGGAAAAGAGGACTTAAAGAGAAAATACGGGGGGGGGGGGGGAAGGGAAAAAAGAAACCCAACCGCATGTTTATTCTTAAAGGGGTGGAGGTCTTCTAGAGGGGAGCTGGCTTGCAAAGGGGGAAGACAGTATTCTTATGCTAATCCGCGCTCTGGATAAGGAGCAAAGCAGCCGTGCAAACAATGGAAGTGGAGCCAGAAAGTCTGCGCTGCAGTCTAGCACGCCTTGAAAAGCATGTCAGGCCGGGCGCCTTGGGCTGCCGGGAGGGGCCGCGGGGGCAGCGCCGCCCGTCCCTCCGTGCGGCTGGCGGCCGGCCAGCAGGCTGGGGAGCGCTCGCTACCTGCACACCCACCGCTGAGGGGGGAGTGAGGGGAGCGGGGAGACGAGCACTCTGCAGTCTTTCTCTCTTTTTTTTTTTTTTTTCTTTCTGTTGTTGTTTTTTTCCCTCGTGTTAAAAAAAGCAAACCCCAGATCCCCGTATCGAGTTTGTCTCGGCTTCGTCGCTGCTGTTTTCTTCTTTGTACCGAAATTGAAATTCAAGTGATGTGTCTTTTAAATAGCAAGCACTTTTTTCCTGAGTGTTCTGCGTGAGAGGTGTAGATTTTAGCAACGTGCCCCTCTGCTCGGAAATTAGCCTGCACTACCCTCCTGTGTGCGAAGTACTGGGATTGGGAATCGTGTGAGAGCTGGAGCTGCAGGCTGGCCTAAGGACGGCTTTCTGTTCCTCCCTCCTTCTCTTACGGGGGAAACCAGTGTCGGGCCCATAGCGGAACAACCATGGGTTTGTCTGCCGTGCTTTGTTATTGATTAAAGCCAGTGACAAAAAGGCTGTTTTCCTTAGGCATCATGAAATGAAAAATACGCTCCTCAACCACCAAACAAAAACGCAGTTTCTGGAGAAGTCTTCATGAGTTCCTGAATTTGCATAATCACCTTTGCTTTGGAGACAAAAAGTAGTTGTGAATTTCTGCTTCTAGATGGGGCAGAGGTTGTAGGTGTAGCAAAAATAAGCGAGGATCATGGGATCTAAGTATAATAAACACCCTGTCAGTTCTTTGGTCTGGGGATTTTTTTTGACATAGATTAATGAAAAACTGTCCTTAAATTATGGAAAAATTACTGTAAGGTTGTGAAAACATTAATCGTCTTTATAGTGCTGAAAGGGATGTTGCACTTTAGAAACCCTTTCTATTAAAGCACACTTACTTTTGAAGGCACTGGCACTGATTTTAGGGTCCATTGTTCACATCTAAAGAAGTGAGCAAATGTATACTCAGGATTGAGGCCCAGCTTTTCCCTTTCCTCAGCCTAGGTATATTGTTTGTATAAGGTTATTGTAACTCTGAGCCAAAATGTGTGATAAGTTTTGTAGGCACTATAGTATGACCATAATATTTTTAGTTCTAACATGGAACATTTCTGAAAGTTTTGATGAGTTTTCGTCCTGTTGCTTATGTTTGGTGAGTAAAAGGCACTCTGTAAGAACGTTTTTGCGAATGAAATTTAAAAGGTTTCAGTTATGATTCCCTGTTTATATTTGTTACATTTAGAGATGGAATGCATTACATGTGGAGACTTTTCACCTTGTTCCATTAACTAGTATGACAGTAAGGAAATAACAAAAATTATAAATAGATAATAAAAACACTTAAGCATGATAGCTTCTGGGTAGAATAGCAGGAGTTGATGTCATTTATGATAGAAAGAGCATAGGTGTCCGTTTTCCAATCGTCTAAAGGGCAGAAGCTCTCGGACACTAAAGTGATGAAAAAGGGGAAATGGGTCAAGATGAATAAAAATTGTGTAGCGAAATCTTCTTTGAATACTCTCAAATAAGAGGATGCGTCATGTTTGTAACACACAATGATATGTATGAATACCTGATGGCATGGCACTGGGAAAACAATTTTGCTGAGTTTCATTACAGTTAATTTAATGGCAGAGACTTTGTAGCAGTTAGTTAATTGGAATTCCAGAGTAACAGTAAGATGGGCATTCAGGAGTCCAATGAGTGGCGTCCCCAATTACCTAATTGTGCTGGGCATGGTAAAAAGCAGCTCGGCTTTAATTTCTTCATGGTTAACAACTTTGTTTATGAAACAGACAGATATATCATAATTCGGTACTTTGGGTTCTAAATTCTGCTGTAATATACACACATTTGATATTTGCAGGCAACGTGAAGTCTTTCTTTCAGAAGACTTCTGTGTGACTATCCAAAGTGGATTTTGGTGACTTTTCTCACTGGCCAGAAAAAGTCCTTTTTGGAACACTGAACTGTCTTGCTGCAGAAAACAGTTGTTAGGGACTTGTTTTTTTTAATGAGCAAACATGTTGCAATACATGTGTTCTAAAAACATGGTTATAAATGTCCTACAAAGAGAACTAAGATACAGTTTTTTATTTCAGACTGATGAGAAGTATGTAATACACAAATGTGCTTTGTTTAACATTTCAGACTTCATTCCAGCTTGTAGAGGGAGAAAAAATGTTGATATAATTTACACAATCTCTTGGCTTTTAAATTTATGCAGTTGAAAATAGTTCTAAGTAATTCTAATACAATCCATAGTTGAATGGAATTATTTCTGTAAGCTTGAACAGATTAGTGCCTAAACAAACAGGGCCTTATTTGAAGTTGGCTTTTTTGATGGCCACGTAGCCAACTAGCTTGCAATAGCCAGCAGACTTCTCCATCAGATGTAGGATTTCTTGACAGATTTTCGTGGTGGATTTACCCTGTTGTTTTTAATTTAACGTATTTGACAACAGTTAAGTGTAGGTAGTTTGAGTGTTTCAGTAGGAGAGTTTTCTACAATTTGTGTAGGCATGCCCTGCAATATAATAATTGAAACACATTTAAAAAGTAGGCTTGTACAAGTATTTGACAGAATGACACAGTACAGAATATGGAAGTTTCTTCTTGCTGTGGACTTGGTTAAATTTTACTGTTTGACTTCGGATAAACTGAAGCTAACTATAGTTCTTTTTGTATTATGAGTAACAAAATGAAGTTGTAAGAGGTCTCCCAGATCAGAGTCTGCTCCCAGCCAGTTACCTGCAGTTACATGAGATGGTAATTAATTTTTTGGATTCTATTTAGTTTGGAAATCTGCCCTAGAACCTTCTAACCATTGGTTAGAAATTGTCTTCTAATTTATGATCTAAATAAATTTTAATGGCTAATCCATACCTAGTTGTTGTTGAACGGGTAATCTTCTTCATGTTAAATAGTTGTCTGTCTTTCCTTGTGATAATTCCTGCTGTATTTTCAAAGTGTAATCATTTCCCCATGAACTTTAACTATCATATTATTTTCTTTCCTTTTTGTCTCCTGTAGTGGGTTGACCCTGGCTGGATGCCAGGTAGTGACTAAAGCCATTCTCTCACTCCCCTCTGCCCTCTGCAGCTGGACAGAGGGGAGAAAATATAGCAAAGGGTTCATGAGTTAAGGACCACTCACTGATTACAGGCAAAGCAGACTCAAAGTGGGGATATTAATGAAATTTATTGCAAACAGAATCAGAGCAGGGTAATGAGAAGTAAAATAAATCTTAAAAACACTTTCCCCCCACCCCTCCTTCCTTCCCAAGTTCTGCCTCCTCCCGCCCCAGCAGTTCGGGGAGACAGGAATGGGGATTATAGTCAGTTCAGGATGGGCTCCTCTCCCCACATGTCAGCAGGTCCCTGCCAGGACCCTGCTCCAGCAGGGGCCTCCCACGGGGTCGCTGCCTCCTTCAGGCATTCACCTGCTCCACTGTGGGTCCTCCAGGGAGGAGGGGTGGAGGAAGACGCCCGCAAAGGTCTCTTCACCGTGATGGGTCTCCCTGGGCTGCAGGGGGACAGCTGCCTCACCATGGGGTGCACCGCGGGCTGCAGGGGAACCTCAGCTACAGCGCTTGGAGCACCTCCTGCCCCTCCTTCTGCACTGAGTGTGGTGTCTGCACACTTGTTCGCGTGTTCTCACTCCTCTCTCCTCTGGCTGCAATTTTTATCTGTGCAACAACTTTTTTCTCCTTCTTAAGCGTGTTATCCCAGAGTCATTCCCGATGGGTTCGGCCTCGGCCAGTGGCGGCTCCACCCTGGACCCATCTGGTATTGGCTCTGCTGGACATGGGGGAAGGAAGCTTCCAGCAGCTTCGCACAGAGGCCACCCCTGTAGCCCCCCTGCTACCAAAAACCTGGCCATGCAAACCCAAAACATCTCCAAATGTCTTTCTTTCCTGTTCTTGAGATAGTAAGGATCAAATCCTTCTAGGTGTATTTTGAATTTATTAATCATATTGTCTTGGTGCTATTCATGCCTTACTGTTTCCCCATGGAAATTTCCCTAGGAAATACCAGAGTAGTATTTGTGTCTTTCTCCCAGGAACATCATATGGATGTGTCTGATGTTCTGTAATCAGTTAGTGTCCTTGAGTCCTTGGACATAGCCGGCTCCTATGCGTGAGCTTCTAGTCTATGGGAAGCAGAAATTCTTGAGAGTTCCCGATATGTATTGCTTTCCCAATTTTATCCCAATTTTATGCTGTATTTCATTCCATTTCTGTTACTTAGGTTCTTCGTGTGATCCGCATCTTCCTGAATAAAAACAGCATTCAGCTGAACTGACAATCTATGTTTGTCAGCAAAGTTTATTGAAATTTTGCTTTTTGTGCCTAGTTCGTTAATGAAAAGGATGAGTATTCTTCAGTCAAGCTGAATCAAGGTCCTTGAATGTCATTTGAACTAGACTACTAATCTCTCTTCTTGAAAATACTTGTCTGCTCTGTAGTGAATTCTTTACTGTTCTTACAATCCTCTTTCCTTCATCCAAAGCAGTAATTTTCTTTGTGGCACTGTATCAGGTTTTTTAGAATCTAACAGGAAAGTTGTGCACTGGCTTAGACTGACAGCCCAGTTTATCTCTGGCATTCTGTTCCAACTCAAAGTTCTGTTCAAAACTGTACTTGTGATTGAGGTAATGTGCTTACATTTACCTGAGTCACTTCTTGCCCCAATTACTCATAGAAGAAACATTTAATATGTTTTAGTTTTGCTTTGGCAAATACATTAACTTGGTATTATATGTACTGCTGCAAATGTTTTGAGATATCTTGTCTGTTGAAATGGATTATATGTTCCAATTACTGTGCAGTCCAAGATTGACATTTTTTCATGTATTCCCCTTTTACAGTGCTGTCTTTGTTCTTGCATTTAGCAATATCATTCTTTATTGAAATTTGGAACAGCACAGCTCATTTGGTTTGGGGATCATGCTGTTAAAAATATTACATAGCCACATCTAAAGAAGAGTTACCACTGAACTTGGAATCATTTTGGACCATATGACAGATCTTCCACACTTCCAGCTTCATATATTTGGAATCGTACAGGGCATAGGACTAGACTGCCGTGATAGTGTCGTGAATTCGCTGCCAAGTTCCACTTTAGAAAAAACACACACAGTTTTAATAACAAAAGCATTTTCTTCAATAAACTCTTATTAGGAAGGATAATAAAGTACACTGCTGACAATGGGGTGTTACAATTGATGAATAAGTTACTTTTTAATGGGTCATAGTTGAACTCTTCTTCATGGCTACAGTAGAAAAAAAGAGAGATTGGGAACTTGAAAATCAACTGATTGACTTATGGGTTTGAATTTCTTCAGTATGATTCTGTTGGCAGAGTAGCATTCCAGGTGTTAATTGGTGCTTTAACACATCTAAGTGTTACTTAGTTGTGTTATTTTACACTGTTAAGATAGGTTTTGGAGAAACTCCACCTGTTGCTCACTTTCAGTAGTGTACCTTAGCAGGGCTGCTAGTCTTCCTCTTTAATGGGAGTCCATTAAAGATGAATTGTGTGATTTTTTTGGTTTTCGTGAACGATTTTCTCATATGAAGGTCATAACTTTTGGGGTGTGGCATTTGTTAGAAGCACTAAAACACTAGTCTGATTTTTTGAAAGTTTTTTAAGCTGTTAAACTGCATAGCTGTATTGGAATGCTGGGTGATCTTTAGAACAAAATGTTTTCAAACAGCTTTGCTTCTGCAAAAGACCAGCACAGACCATTAAAAAACTGATTGTCTTAGCTTGTTCAGCTCAGAAGCTTACAGGAGGAAAAGGAAGAGTTCAAGGGATGGGCAGTAGAATAGGATATGTGTCCACACTGCAGTTCACATAGTTCTGGCACATGTTACTGTAAATCTCTACCTTTTCCTTAGTGTCTTAAGCTCACCTGCCCTACAGTGAGGTGTTGCCATGGATGCAACAGGGCTAAGCAGTGCTTTTCTGCCCAAGCCTTGCAACCAGTCATGGGCCTTCCTGGCTAAGGGGGAACTTGGCACTGACTGCAGCACCAACAGAAAGATCGTCCAAGTGATGGTGCCATATGTGCATAGGGGTTTTTCTTCGCATTTTTGAGGTATTCTTTTAAATGCTGGTAGACATTCTCAAATTAGAGGGGGTTTTAAATGGGGAATTATAACGGAATTTCTTCTCTGTTTCATTTTATTATATGGTTTTATATAAGTTTTTATACATATTTACATTTTAATACATATATATCTGGGAAAAGTGAAATAGCGATGGAAGGAGGACTCAGGTGCAAAATATTGGTTCAAGTGGAGAGGATTGTTTCTTGCATAGGCTTGGACAGCATTTTCGGAAACTACCTTAGCTTGTCTCACTGAACAAAAGTCATAATGAAGGTGGAGTGAGGTCTGATGTTTTATAGCTAGAAGGACATTCCTTATCAGCTGTCAGAGTTGGTCCCATTTCTTGTGTGTAGGGAGGACTGAAGAGTGAATATTTCTGCTGTTATGTTGCTCTTACCTCTGCCTGGCCAGGAAGGTCCCTTTGAAGTTACCGGTGCTCCAGATGCCTGCAAAGCGCGTGGTTCTGAGTCTGTCTCACATAACCTGGCAGCAATCCTGGCAAAGGCCGGGGCTGCCGTGGAGCTCGGGGAGCACAGCCCCGGCTGGGAGCTCGTCCCTGGCTCCCTCTGGCGCGGAGGGTCTTTCTCTGACTTCTCCCCAGCGGAGGGACACGTGTGAAAAGTAGGCCAGGGGTCGGGGCGGCCGCCGCGCCCGCCGAAATTGGAAGTGACGGACACCTCCCGGCTCGGCCGCTAATTTGCCTCCATGTTAAATGCCTCCGAAGATTAATTAAAATGAAAAGTTCTTGGGTCTCGCCGACAGACAGATTGAGTTATTGATGCTGGAAGCGGCCACCAACAGTAATTGCGACCCATCCCCGGGCGAACGCCAGTTTTGGCATTCACGAGCAGCGCCAGGCTGACAGGGGTCAGGGGGTCAGCCCCACCAAAACAAGAGGCCGAGGAAAGGCAAAATCAGCCCTCTGTTCATCGCTGTCAGCATTGCTTTTGTTACCATTAACTGTTTAGGTGTTCGAGCTGCTTTTTGGTCCTTTGAGGCCCAATTACGCTTCCCTGGTGAATCGTCACTGGAAAGTTCTTTAAGCAGAATGTGACCACAACTCTTGCAGTCTGAAAAAGTAACTTCTCACTCAGTTTGGCTGTCTTAGCTATGTGTTCACCCACTGCATGAGGAGAGTTATATTTTATTTGTGGAGCAAATGGCATGTGCCTATAGTAGCATAATTTTTCTGGAGGGATTAATTTGCACACAACTTGGGGATATCTAGAAGGATGTCACGATTTTGAATTTAAGTTAATGTTGTCTTTTCTTTGTTGTTGTTAAAGATGTACTATTCTAGGAGATAAAGGTAACATAAGTATATTAGGTAACTAAACCAATGGTTAAATTTAATACAAATTTAGTTTTCTTCCAGCAGAGAGGCTGGGTATGTTTTTAATAAAGTTTCTCTACAAGCATTTTTCAACTGGTGGCCTAACATGGTATTGCTTTTTTTCCTTTGTAGTACTGTGGATAGTCACCATTGAGTTTCACTTCTAAGAAAAATAGTGAATTAGTTTTCATGTCTGTAAAGAAAATAGTTTTCTATTCAATCTATGTTAACCTGTTGAATACTACCTATAAAAGCTGTATGGAAGCCTAAAATTATACAACTGTGACTACTGCATTAACATACCTAATATTTTTTATAGCAATGTAAAAACATCTCTGTGGGTTGTTACCAGAAGTGTATATTTCAGAAGAACCCTGCTATTTAGTTGGATAGTAAACATGGCTAGTGTTTTCTTAATAAATAATAAACATGCTTTTTTTTTTTCCAGCCACATGGTTATGATCAATGTGATGAAGAATCTTGAGTATTTTTTCTTTCTTCCGAAATACAAAGAGTTTCTTAACACTTTGTTTTGTTGCATCTTTCAGGAAACGAAGGTGGAAAAGTTACGAAAGCATCTTTGCAGTCAGGCACCAGATCTGGGATTAGGCTTCACCGAACAGACCACGCTTAACATTTGTCGAGCAGCAGGTCCAGTTGCCTTGCACAGGAAGAATTAAAAGTGAACAATGACTCGATTGAGAGTTCATGAGCAATTGCTTGGAGCCTATCTGCTTATCATTCTCCATGTTCAAGGTAAATATGTACTAGGTGAAATAAGTTTGTATTTTTGATTCATAGCAGAGTTGTGTGTTTTCCGGTGGTTGAAGTGGGATTTTTTCATTTAGTTTCTTTTGCAAGAAGGTGATTTACCTGCCTGACATGCCATATGGACACTTCCCTAAAAAGAAGGACATTCTACTCCTCATGTATTGTAGTATAGATTAGGTCTATTTTAGCAAATGCTTAAACAGTGACAGTACTAAAAAAACATGGTACACCGTGGAGCAGGTTATATGACCAGCAGAATTGAAGGTTTAACTTCCTGAATTTCAGTTCCCTATATGTGTGCACACTTGATCCCTCTGAACTTGCCACACTGAAGAGATTGCAGTGTGCAGTTCCCCATGTCTTCTGGTCCTTCCAGCAGCCAAGAGATAGTGTGGAGTAACCAGTCTAAATTAGCTTGTTGTGCCTATTTGATGGGCCAAGGTGAGGCTTTGGCATGTTCACAAATAGCCTACTGCTTTTCCCAGCTGCTTAAGTATAAAGATTATAATTAGTTCGTGGGGAAACTCCATTTTATGATTATTTCCTTACTCCTTATTAGCAGCTCTGTGTGGCAGATCTGATTCTGAAATTTCTTGTAGTTTGGAGAAGTGGCAAAATGGTATCTGAGCTGTTGGTGGTGCTGTATTCCCGTGGCTGGCACTTGAGCAGTAGTGCTCTGCCTGTCCAGCAGGCACGTACATCCCTCACTGGTCTCTGTGTAAGATCACTTGTTCTCCCAGCTGTGCACCTTCCACCTTTTTGTGCACAGAGCTTTCCATATGTTTTCAGAGAAACAGAGAAGACTAATTTGGTACTGCCATTTAAATACCTGATTATAAAAGGTTTCATATTCTCTTTCCATACTTAGATCAATTACTGCTTAGTGCTTGATTTTATTTTGAGATATTATATGAGCTATTTACTTTCAAGAATCACAATTCAATGAACCCATTAAAATGGGGAGAGGAGGAAGCCTGGTAAGTACCCAAATGACAATCTTTCTGTTCTGTTTCTGGTATGTATCTGCAATATTAGATTAAAGAATGTAGCAGAGCTGTCTCTTTCAAGGCTATGCTTGATCCATAGCTTGACAACTGATTTGAAGAGCAGACCTGCATCAGCCTCTTGCCATGTGCTGGTATCTAAATGAACAGTGCCTCAGAGCACATATCTAGGCTTTCTCAAGTCCTACCCCACACACACATTCACAGCTGATTTTATGGAGCAAAAGTCCTCTCTGTATCTGTGCAGAATTGCACTTTAGCTAAAGTTATTAGAAACTGCTCTTCTTCCATTTGGGTTTCCTGTGGAGTTTAGTCCTGGAGGCAGCCACGAGCACACTGAGAGTTCTGTACTGTTGGGTACAGCCTGCAGACTTGTAAACACTTTTCTTCTGAAACTGGGCAGGTGTTTTTGCATAATTGCCAAGTTCCTTGTGTGTTTTCTTCTCTTTAACCTGCAGAGGCTAAGAATAGTGTCACCAAACTTCTTGACATGCTTCAAGCGCTGGTGTTTGGCTTGATTCAGTCTGTGTGTGTAAACATGCACACTTGTGTTCCAGCAGTGGGGAAGAGCCTGGGCCTTATTTTGATACTTCGCCATTGCAGCAAAGATTTGAAAGTTGAAAGCAACAAATTGTAAATCCAGGATTATTCTATCTTTGTCACATTAGCCAAGTTGAAAGAGGAGAATTCTCCAGACCAATCCCTCATCCTGTTGTGGATATACAGTTTTTTAATTTTCAAAAAATAACCTGTTTTTGGGTGTAGTTGAAGTTTGTAGTACAGATTTGCAAATACTTGCAGATAGCTCTAAGGTACTTGGATTGGTTATGGGCACACTACTCTAAAGGAAATTTTGGTGAGAAATTAGGGAAGAAATTTTCACTATGAATGTGGGGAGGTTGTGCAACATCCGTCCTTAGAGACAGTCAGAATTTTACTGGAATGACTGAAGAACCAGGTCTGATGTAGAAGTTGGTCCTGCTTTGACCAGGTGGTGGTACCGGGTGACTTCTGGATGTCTCCTCCACTCTGAAACAGTCTCAGACAGTATTTTGCAGTGGAGCTTGTTCTACCTATATTAAAGCAGTTTTGCTGCTTCTTGCAGCAGATACAGCTTCTTCCCTTGTTCCCTTGAAGAGGCAGGGAGTTATATGCTTTGTTCTTTTTGCTGAAGTCACAGTTACCTTTCTGCATTAGTCAGTATTTAGCATTTTACTCATAGGCATTAGCAACTGAAGAATTATTTTTTTCCTCTTTAGATACAAATAGAAATAGTAATACAAATATACAGGTCTTCTAGTTAGTTAAAATTAAATTACATTAACTCCTTCCATGACGATATTGATTAATAACGATTCAGTAAATAACTTCTAGTATTAGTAGCTAAATTAAGCTTAAAGACTGAAAAATTTTCCGTCAACTTTTAAAGGAGAAATTGCCTTATCTCAGAAATATTCCTGACTTTAAATACTGAAAGAGTTCTGAAAGCCATGGAAAAGTTGAGCTTACTGAAACTTTGTAGGTTCTTTGCAAGTTGCTTGAGGGCTTTTCTTCAAACATGAGATATGCTTGATTTCCAAGGATGGTGAGTTAAAAACAGTCAGGTCTCTCTGCTTGTCCCTCGATTCACGGAAGAAAAAATTAAGTTGATAGCTGCGAAGTATTTGAAATTTTTTTTAGGAAAGAGACAATTTAAAGTGAAAAGTCTCTAAAAAGTGGAAAAAATAGTTTCAATGAGGAAAATGTATGTGGGATGTTGCAAAAATGCATCATAAAGTAACCGGCAGAGGTGGAGAAGATTCATTATAAGGAACTGAAGAGAATTTGTGCGATTTACAGGAAGAGAAGGAAAAGCAGAGAAAGTAGAAACACCCAGTGTCTGTACTTTTAACTGTCTGGCACGCAGCTTCATGCTTTGCTCCCTTGCTTTTTTTGGAAACTTCTTCAGAATGGCAGGAATTTCAGGGCTTACCAAGACCTGAGAGAATGATAACAGCAAGTGTGTCTGTAAACCTGCATGTATATATACGTACCAGATTCCTTAGCAGGTAACTTGAAAAAGCAAGTGGCTGCATGTGTTGATTAATGTCAAAATGTTCTTACAATAACCACAGAAAACAGAGGCAATTCCGTGACATTATTGGTGAACAGCTGCAATTTCTCAGGTTGTTATCACAGAGCAGGGGGACCCAGTGGTTGCCCTTCGGATTTTATCTTCTTTTTAGCTTATGGCACTTCTTCACTCACGTTGAGAAATGGTCAAAAATAAGCCTGGGTTGCAGATGGGTATATTTAATAACAACCTTTTCAATTAAAACATTTTTGTATTTCCCTTCTTGCTGTGGAAGGCCTTCGCAATATCTGTAAATCTCTTTGATTTGCTCTGCATCTTCACCCACCTGCTTTTGCTGATCTAAGGCTGGAGGTTACCAGCTTCAGTTGCAGTTGAGGACTGCAGCAGACAGGCTTTTGTTTTCCTCCCTGCAAGATTTCTGTTCAGAGAACCAGTTTTACTTCTGAGTAAAGCTTTTTCTTCATTGTTACAGTGCACTGATGAGCTGATCAATATATGTAACAGAGCAGTAAAGTGCTTAATGTGTACTCAAACTTGTTCTCGTAGATTTTGTGCTGTGTTGCTGGCAGTTTACTTTATATGTGGTTCGTCATACCTTCATGTATTCTTCAGAGGCACTACAGAAGGCCAGTATTTTAATCCTTGTAAATTAGGTGACTAAAAATGCATTAGTAGCATTTGATATGTATGAAGGTTTATTAAAAGTTAAATTCAAAAATAATTAGTGCTTATATTAATATTAAAATGGCCTTAAAGATGCCACTGTTCATTAGGGAACTGAAAAAAAAAATCTGTTAAGGTTTGATTTTACTGCTCTAATTAGTTTTATTCAGATATTTGATATAGATAAAATTAATAAATTTTAAAACCTTAATGTATTTTCTCCATTTCAGGTGAAATAGTTACTGAATTTAAATATATAAACTAATTTGAAATAAAATATTCTAAAATCTGTAGAATGAATTTAGAGTTGTCAGTAGCTGATTCATTACTTGAAGACAGTATAGTTCTGTTTACTGGTGATTTCCCAATTAATGACTGCATCTGTCTTTAAAATATGGGCAGAAAACGTGTTCTTCAATGTTTGTCTAACTAAAGTCCTTCTAAGGGATTATTAAAAGTTGATCTATTTCTTTATTATAATTTCACGTTTACTTTTAAGTAACTTTATTCTTTAAAAGGCCATTTAACTTAAATTAGAATGCAATGTACCTTTTTTTAAGTAACATACACAAAATTTTCATGTCTCTGGCTTTTATATTGAATACATAAGAACAGAGTAGTCATCTCGAGAAGTGACTTTTTGGGGGAAGAGAAGTGAGAACAGAGGCTTGGGATTGCTGATTGGGAAGGTGAGGAGGCAGGGGCTGCCTGTCTGTGTTGAGCACTGCTGTAGCTCCTGGGAGAGCTGGAGGGAAGGAGAGAGGTTTTAAACAAGTAGTCTGGGAACATGCTGTGATTTTTAGGAACCAGTTCTGCTGGAGGAGCTACCTCTAACACGCCTGGTCTTTGGAGATCACAGCCTTGATATATAAAAAATACTATAGGTAGAATTATACTTAAAATGCAAGACACAGAGCTCATAGAAGCATTTGGGATACTTTCTTTGCACTCATACAGTTTTTTCTGATTTTTGTTTTTTAATTATTTTGT
This sequence comes from Myiotriccus ornatus, assembly GCA_036023395.1. Lineage (NCBI taxonomy): Eukaryota > Metazoa > Chordata > Aves > Passeriformes > Tyrannidae > Myiotriccus > Myiotriccus ornatus. The sequence goes on from JAYRBT010000178.1 coordinate 8,486,333, forward strand.
CTTTTAAGGGCAAGTACTAGTATTGTACTTAATTTGTATCAGTTGTACCAAGTTTAATTCACATAGCAGAACATGTGAAATCATTATGGAAGTTTGTGATAGGTGAATGTGGAGTGGATAATTTTGCAGTGTGTGCATCCTAAAGCAAGAAAAAGGAACTCAAAAGCACCACGTAAAATTTTCAATATATGTCCTTTTTCATAAGGAAGGCTTATCTGACATAAAGAGTGTTGGTACAACTTCCATCTTTGAGGTGAGCCCTGAGCTGGCCCCAGCAAACAGCAATAGCACCGGCAGGAGGGCAAGTGAAGGTGGTCTTCTGACATTCTTATTTAAATGCAGAATTTCTTGGAGTTTACGAGCATAGATCAGAATAGCTACAAAGAAATGCCGCTCGGACTGTAGTTCTGCTGGGATAAATCCCTTTTAAGGATCGTGTACTCTGGAATAAAAATGTTTTTATGGGCAACATCTACAGTAAAAATTCAGAAAGCTGTCAAACAACTTGACTGCTGTTGGCCACATTGCAGCTGTATTTGTGGAGGAAGAGTGGATACAGTTAAGTTACAAACTGTAGGCATAATTTAGTTTTTGTATTTCTCTTTCATTTACTGCTGTCTCTGAATTTCTTAATAGAGCTGGGGTTTTTTTTTGGGTTACACAAATCTTTTCTTAGGTCAGAAGACTTAATGAAATTATCCATGTATCTTGGCATTGAGCTGCAACCAGGTTAGCTCAGCTTTTAGTGGTTAGTAACACCTCGGTGTCACGCACAGTGTGTTTTAAAGACTTATCCACGTTAATATTTGTATTTGAAGCCATGCTTTCAAGTAGACTTAGATTTCTAACCTAGTGGAATTTTTAATATCCTGTGCTTCTTTGAAATCCATTTTATAGTCTAACTTATTTTCTGTGATTGGAAGAAGTAGTGCTTTGAACAATTTCTATTTTGATCAAGGGCTGGATATGATACATTGGCAGGCATTGTCCTATTTCAACAACTTATTATTAACTTTTTTAAAACTTATATTTATATTATAAAATATAGTTTAATTTTAAACAGCAAGCCATTTAAATGTCGTTCTGTCTTCAGCAGTTGTTCACACTTCAAGGAATCTACAATGAATGCAGTATGTATGGTGGGGCAGAGCAAATGATGAAATGGGAACTTGAAGTCCCATCAGCTTTTTCCTCATCATTGTCTTACACTGTATTTATGTGAGGAGAATGTTCCAGCTCACTGTCACTGATATTTTGTTGAATGTTGTAAGTTTTTGAAATGTGGTAAAATATACATTACAGAGCAGTTTGTATGGTTAGAAGTATATGATATGCTGAAGTACATCGTTCTCACAAGGCTGGACAAACAGGCTGCAAGTGGTCCAGGTTCTTGAACAAGTCCTCTAGTGTGTGATAGTTCATTTGTTGCTAATGTATATTATTTTGCCGCACCAGCCCTGTACAGTTTACAAGAGGAGGGTGGGAGATAGTGGAGAAAGAAGCTTTGCTGGGCCTGAGGTCTTCGAGTGCTGTATTTCAAGGCAGACTTTTATTCTTTTGAAGCTATTAATGCACAGCTCTTACACTTTTGAGATTTGTGTGTGTGTATTTCTTAGCTGTGCTGCACAGTGACAGCTGCATGTATCATTGAAAAGAAGACATTAATTACATCATCAGGTAATGTAGTGTCACAAGATCCCAGAAATGCGATCCTCCCTTCCACTGTCCTGCTCCCAGGAGGAAGATACAGCAGTGTGAATGTCTGAGACGTGGAGGAGCTCTGAGGGTGGGAAGATGATGAGAGCAAGAAGGTGCAAGAGGGTCGGGTGGTTCTCGAAGCAAAATGTTGTTTAGGCTCATCCTTAGTTCACTCTTGTTCGTTTACCCAGTGTGTATTAACCAGGAGAACTGCAATGAAGCGTCCTGTGACTCTAGGACCGTTAAATGCCCTCTTAAGTGCATGGAAGCCAAGTCTTTGCATGTTCAGCTCCCTTTCCCATGCCTAGCAACTTTAGGGTGGACACTAAAGTGTCTGGAAGTGCTGAGGATGAATTTTGGTACTGCAGTAAAGGGTACAGTAAGGTATAATATATAGGTAGAGGTGATTAAAAACTGCTTTCTGAAGTGAGCTAGAAGGAATGAGAGAAGTGAGGATTTCAGAAATGAGGATTTCTGAAATGAGCTAGAAGAAGCCATGCTTTAAGGGTTCCTTGATTTCTTTTCTAAGAAATTGAAAAAACATTGCGTTCAGTGATCAGGGTAGGAAGGTGGATGACTGACTAATGAGACATAGATCATAAGGCATTCAGACTTCTAACATGTCGAATGTAACTGAAGGTAAGGGAGGTTTTATAACATTAATTGGGAAAGATGCCTTAGTCATTCAACAAAATGAGGAAGAAAGAAAGACAATATTTGCACATATGCAGTGGCTTTTCCTTTAAATGTGTGCAGGTAAGGATCTCTTAAATGTGAATATGAAATGTTGTGTAACATCTGTAGCATGGTATTAAAATGAGCTTTCAGTTTATGCTGGGAAGAAATGTGTACAAAGAGAGAGGTGACAGGTGAAGGAGCTATTTCAGTTGTGCAGACTTTCTCTTGGTTAAATCAGAAATACATACTGCTCAGACCTCAGTTATTATATACTTCTTGTTAACAGTTCTGTACATATCAGGACTGTTTAACTGTGGCATTATTGAAGTACTGTTGGAAAACCACATTTCAAATAAAACGTGGTTAAGTGATCTGAGAAACTCAAATGGTAGATGGTGTTGTACTTTCTTAGGATGTTCTCTTACTTGTATCCAAAAAAAGCACAGTTTCATTACTTACCTGAAACAGGACTGTGCACTGGGTGAGCTGCATTAATCAGATAAGGAAATCTGCAAATCTGCTATTTTCAGAACAATAAGATCAAATTTCACGAATATTTAATCTCACGTTTGTCTGAATGACATAGTGGATGTTACTCTAGAGAGATACAGAGGGTTGTACCTGCATAGGATTTTAATCAAGTTTTTCTGCACGTCTCAAGCAAGGTTCAACAGGAGACTGATCTCATCACTCTACAAGCCAGGGTTTGGTAGGTTTGACAGGAAGCCACAAGAGTCCGTTCCAAGAGACCATGTTTTTGTTTGGGTTTTTTTTTCCTTAGGTAAATTGAGATTTTTATTGTGACTAAATTATTTTTGAGAAGTGTTGAGGATAGTAGCTGAATTTGTAAAAGCTTCTGTTGGTCCTAATCGGTGTTGTCTTACTTTGCACACTGAGCCTCGCACAGGGACTTGCTGTAAACTGTATCTGAGCAGGTGATAGTTTGTTCACAGCTCTGCTGTCTGTGCTTGGTTAATACCTCGAGGACTTGGAGCCAACAATACTGTCAGGTGGTGGACAGAAAGATTTTCTGTTAGTAAAACTATGTATGGTAAAGCTGGAGGAGACAGATAGATGTTCTTATCTCGTATAGTGATCACAAAGCATATTCCAAATGGGGCAGATTATGTTCCTAAATTTTTTTTTCTCGCTGTTTTTCACTAAGAAGAAAATAGGTGGATGTTTTCTTCTGAATGCCTATATTCACCAGAGCACATTAATAATACGAACAAGGACAAATGATGCTTAACTCTCCTACTGTTGAGAAACTGAGGGCTACTTGGAACATAACGTAGCCCTGTTTCTATTCTGTGAAAGCTCGTCTGTATGGATGTTCATGTCATTTACTGAAATTTAATTTGCAAACAAGATTTACTTTAGCTGTGTTTTGAAGTACTAATGCATACAGAGATCAAAAAAACCAAAGAGATTTTGGAGTTATTACTGCTCTTCTATGAGACTCTGAATCCATAAAAAATTACTTCAGTTCAGAAAATTAGAAAATTGCATATTAAGTACATTCAGTCATGCATAAAATTATTCTTGTTGTGGTTATCAAGCAGTCAGCATTTTGGTTTTCTAAATACATGAATGAGAAAGGCTTTCTTCAGAAAATTCTAACCAGTTACATCACTACTTTTCTGCCCCACCTTAAAACGGGAAAAGATCTTCCTTTTCATACTTATTAGGGTGGAAAATCTGCTGTGGAGGTAAAAAAAATATTCGAGGTAGGTATTTCTAGAATAAAATTATTAACTGAAATTTCTGTCATAATCTTGGGAGAGGAAGTTCTTGTGTCTTGCATAGTTCAATTATTTATTAATATAATTATTCTGTTGTCATGTTTTGCCTGTAAAAGTCTTGGAACAGTTACCAGAGAGATGCAAAAATACTTTTTTTTTTTTTAATGTGCAGGTCAAAATCTAGACATGCTTCATGGCACAGGAATGAAGACAAATTCTGACCAAAAGAAACAAGCAAATGGAGTCACACTTGCTCCAGAGGACACCTTACCTTTTCTGAAGTGCTACTGCTCGGGACATTGTCCAGATGATGCTATTAATAACACATGCATGTGAGTATTGCATTGAGGCTTAGAAAGGCTCTTTGAAGAGGCTCGTTTTGGCTTTGCAGAGAGCAAACTTCCCTCTGGAGTGCTGACCAAGGTTCTCTCAGGTGATTTGACCATAATTGATTAGACACTCACTGGTTCTGTGAAGAGCCAAGTACCAAACCCATGGTCATCTCTATGTAAACAGTCCAGTTTTCACCGTAACTTAGAACCATTTGCAAGCAGTGACTTCACCCCCAGCAACTTCTTTCAAGGACTGAGTAAGTAGCCTATAGTATTTTATAACTGGGTGAGTATGAAGTGACCCAAACCTAAGCTTTCTGGTACCACCACCTGTTTGCTTCTTTTTTGCCCTACACGACACTGCCATGTACTGAGAATTCTAGTTACGTGTTCTTTAGTTGGAGACTATGAAGGAAAGGTGGGGGAAAAAAAGAAAAGACTGAGAACATGTAGGGAGAGGAGGGAAGTTTTATCTTTAACAGGCATAAGAATCATAACAGACTCATGCACTGATTATATGCTTGCTTAAGGTGTTCTTCATATCATAAAATGTCCTTGGTTTTCCTTTTCCCTTCATTTGCAGTTCATGCTTACGGCCCTTCTGTTCTCTGCCCTAAGCGTTAATATACATAGTAGAAAACATGTTACTTGCTACAGTAATTGGAGTCTTGACTTTAACAGGTAGTGTTCAGCCTCTCTAAAGCTGTCACTTGGCAGATAAGGCAGTTTTTGTGGAATCGAAGTAGGTAGAATAAACACTGCTGTCTTTTTAAATGTAAACAGGGGTAGTATCTTACATAAATAGTTTTGCACCGAGGAAATGTTTTGGTATTGTTTTCAAATACTTTGGTATTTATTTATTGGTTTTTATTGCCCTCTAGTGTATGCAGTCAGTATAGGCTTTACTAATTTTTTGTCTGAATTGGTGACTGTATGTCATTATGCTGATAATAAAGCTGTTAGTTAATGACACTTATGCAATGTCCATCTACAGGGTATTTTATGGCATTTTGCTTCCCGAATTTGCATCTCTTTACATTCATTTAAATGGATTGTGGTAAAGACAAAATTATTTCTAGATTTGTTTTCCTTAGTAAGGGAATGAGTGAACTTTGATTTACTCAAATCTTACTTCTACATGCATTGAAATCACAGACCTAGCATTGCGATTTGGTTTGGGATTCCTTACAAATACTGTTGATGTTTGCAGGTAGTATGGAAGTCAAAGCAATTGTATAATGAGATAGTGAGGAATTTAAGGGCCTTTTTTTTTTTTTTTTAAGAATGTAATTAATTTTTTACTGTCAGTTTTCGAAAGTGGGTTTGGAGGTTTGTTTGTTTGTTTTGCCCTAAAGGCTGAATATTTGAGAGAGCTTATGTGGGAAAAGGCTGGCTGTGCTATAGACCTTGAAAAGCCACCACTCACATACTGGGACTTCTCTTTGAGAGTTGATCATTACAGTTTCAAAACAGACATGAGTGAGTTTTTTTTGACCTATAAAATTGTGTCAGTAGGCTTTTTTTAGTCTGCTTTGCCATCCCCTCAGTTCTGGATGTCTGTGGTTGGATATAAGCAGTCTTGAAGAGGGGTGAGGAAGCAGAAAACAGAGTATTGGTGAGAAAGCATCCCTGTATGTTCTATTTGGGAATCCTGTGGGGGTCTTTTGTTCTCAAACGGGATGGTAGCCACCGTTAAAGAAGAATTTTTCTAGATGTTTTTTTCTAGTATTTTTAATGGGTTCATGGTCGACTAATGCTGCATATTAAACAACAAACATGCTGGTAAAGCACAAGTGATATGTTTATTCCAGAACTAACGGGCATTGCTTTGCTATCATTGAGGAAGATGAACATGGAGAACCCACGCTTGCTTCTGGCTGCATGAAGTATGAAGGTTCAGACTTCCAGTGCAAGGTAAAAGAATGAAATGCCAATAAAATTTAAGATCTCCATGGAGCTTATATAGGGAAACTGCATAAGCAGTTTAAATTTATGTAGTTTACAACTGCAGTTGTAGAATTTTGCACGTTGCCATTTACCACTGAGAAGAACAGGACCAAATAGGCAGAAAGGACACTTCATGGTGTTTGAGCAAAGATTGGAATAGAATCATAGCTTGTTAGAATTCTCTGCAGGAGAAACTCTTTGAAAGATAGTAAAAAGTGTTTTCATAAATACGTCAACAACAAAAATAGGGGCAAGGAAAATCTCCATCCTTCGTTGGATGCAGAAGGGAAAACTGTAACCAAGGATGAGAAAAAGGCCGAGGTACTTATTGCCTTCTTTGCCTCAGCCATCAACAGTTATCCTCAGGGCAGCCAGCCCTGTGAGCCGGTAGGCAGGGATGGGGAGCAGAATAGAGCCCCTGCAATCCTGGAGGAAGTAGTTAGTGCCCTGCTGTCAGTGGGGCCAGATGGAATTCATTCAAGGGTACTAAGCTGGAACCAGAGCTCACTAAGCTGCCCACTTCAATGCTATCACTGTTTTGGATAACTTTAAATTTTAAATTTTTAAATCCCTAGGGCTTGAGTTTCTATAGAACACAGCTGTCAGTAGCACTGCTTTTTGGAAGCACTGGTGACTTCAGTTATTGCTGTGCGTGTTTTGGGTTACTGCAGATCAGACCTGAGGTATCACGATGACCTCCTGAAACTGTTCTTGGTTTTATGTTAGTGCCTTATTTCAGTTAAATTTTCATGCCCCTTCATCTTTCGTATGTTCTGAATAAGGTTCAGTGCTGCTATGATGGTTACAAGAGAAAAACTTCTAAAGTGATTGGAATATTTTGTCTTTGGAGCAGTATTTATTTAACGTTATTAACTGGTTTTAACTAACCTTAAAAATTTTACAATTTATGAAATAGCAACTTAAGTAGAAACCATCTATTTCTGTTCACCAAGTAGAAAAAGTCTCATTAAATATAAAAAAAATAACACCAAATGTATGCACTTAAAGAGATTATATGATGCCGGTCTGCCACTGTGAGGTGATCCTCATATGTTAAATGGTGTGGTTGAAGTGTTTTTTAAATAAAATATTGTCTGTGCTATGTCGCAGTCATAGCACCACCTGCCCATGTTTTATCTTCAAAACGTGAGCATTAATTCGATTCTCCTTGAACAGGACTCCCCCAAAGCACAGTTACGTCGGACGATTGAGTGCTGCCGTACTGACTTCTGCAATCAGGATTTACAACCAACCTTACCACCTCTTGATAGCACAGGTAAACAATCCTATATGTTCACGCTGCTGCTAAAAATAAAGGGAAAATGTAATTACAGTATTGCACTGATCTGCTTTTTCTGGACTAAGTAGTTTTTGTGTTAAGCTCTGTATTATACATCATCCTCTTATTTTCACTTTCCCTTTTTTGCCACTCTCAAGTTAATCTTTTTCTTCATCAGTTACTCACAGTATTTTTAATCTCTTAGTGTGCTCATACCTTGATCTGCATGTGATGTCTTGATCTGGTTTTATTTTGGTTCCACAGTCTGTTCTTTTTTTTAAAAGTTTTTTTCTAATCTCTGCTGTGCATTTGCTATTATGAATGTATCATAAAAAAGTATTCTTGCATTGTTTACTGTTCTCTACTGTAAATTTATTCTCTTCTTTCTGTTGTTCCCAGTGAAAATAGTTTGTTTTCATGCGCTTACTCATTCATTGCTAGGCAAGTCATACTGGTTTAAGTGTTGCTTTATACCTCCTCAAAATCTTAACTGCTCTAAATCTTTCTAAGAACAAACTAAACAGGAATCAGCAACTCCAAAATGTCAAGTTAAATTCTTTTTTTTGTTGTTGTTGTTGTCATCCAAATGAAATTCTCTGGTTTTCTGGTGTCGATACTTACTTCGATATACAGTATATGAAAGTATACCTAAATAAGCTGTTTACGATATGTTTAATTTATAGACTTTGGAAACTGTACCTTATTTTTTACTTTCTCTTTTTTGTCAAATAGATGGACTTTTTGATGGCAGCATCCGTTGGATGGCAGTGTTGATTTCTATGGCAGTGTGCATAATTGTCATGGTCATCTTATTTAGCTGCTTTTGTTACAAGTAAGGAAAGGACTTTCTTTACTGGCAAAATTTTTAATCTTGCAAATCGAGTGTAAACAGAACTGTTATTTTGTAAATGTACTCAGTTGCTCATATGTAACTTGGAAACCATTGTAATTTAACGTCACATTTCTGTGGATAGCAGTTTGCATTGCTAGGTAAAACAAAATGTTCACGGCAGAGAATTTTAAGTGAATTTGATCCTTTCCTCTGGCTACAAAGTATGTACAGCTTCCTAAGCTTTGCATAACTTCGGTCACTTTTGATAGTTAAATTCCATCTGCTTCTGAGATTTTCTTTTTTCTGCTGTGTTTCAAAACTAAATAAGTGACCAGCTGAGTTATGGCAATCCATTCAGGTGCCTCCACCAGCTCCAGCCCTGTGCTGGAGGTGGTCATTGTTCTAGAAATTTCAGAGGACAGGTTTATGTCAGCCTCATCTGCCACTGTTTGAGGTCCAGTCTGTTAGTTTAAACCAAAATCAAGGGATGTTATGCTAGGCACATGGGCTGTGAGCTGACTATTAAAATGCTGGTTTTCCACCTGACTCATAATCAACTGGCGTGCCTGTACATGCTTTACAACAAATTCTTAATGTGAAAAGGATCTGTAAGTGCATTTCAGGGAGAAAAAAGATACAGCAAAATCTGATTCTCTTTTTTCCGTTTTAGAAAACTTCTACATTTAAATAGCTCCTTTCCTAGGTCAATTTGTTACATATTTTGAAGAGTGTTTTGGAGTTCAGCTTAACTCCTGTTACTTTTGCAGGCATTACTGTAAGTCCATGGCAAAGAGGCACTGTTATAATCGTGACCTGGAACAAGATGAAGCATTTATTCCAGCTGGGGAGTCATTAAAAGACCTTATTGACCAGTCACAGAGTTCTGGGAGTGGATCAGGATTGCCGTTGTTGGTAAGTCATAAACTAAGATTTTTTATTCTCTGCATTTCTCTCCATCGCGTACAAAGTTTGGTTTGTACCCAGTGCCCAGAACACAGCAGCTTATCCATACAGAATGTTAATGTTTTATCTGCAGTTATTATGAAAAATTAAGTACAAACTGAACATGTTTAAAGCTCATCTCCACATAATTAAATAAAATGAAGTGCAGAATTAGATAATCTGTTGGCAGCAGCAAAATTTGAAGAAAACTTAGAGCCTACAAACATTAGGATAAAATACAAGAAATGACTAGTACAAGTACCAAATTGAGTGAACTCAGATTTTATTTCTTGGTGTCCACTGACCAATAAAATAGATTTGCTTTTTATTGACTCATAGAAGTCTTTGGAGAGACCTTATAGCAGCCTTTCAGTACCTAAAGAGACCTACAGGAAAGCCAGAGAGGGACTTTTTACAAAGGTATGTTGTGACAGGACAACAGGAAATGGCTTTTAACTCAAAGGGAGTAGGTTTAGATTGGATATTAGAAAAAAGTTCTTCACTATGAGGGTGGTGAGGTGCTGGAATAATGGAAAATTGCACAGAACAAGTTTTAGCATAGGAACAAAATTCAAAGCAATCCAAGCTTGAGAAGGAGCTTGGTCAGGTATTTTTGGTTAACTGCTGGGTTTCCTTCCTCTGCCTTAAACCCTCTTCTTTTATTTTTTTTTAAATCTACTTTAGGTTCAGCGCACTATTGCAAAACAAATTCAGATGGTGAGGCAAGTTGGAAAAGGACGGTATGGTGAAGTGTGGATGGGCAAATGGAGGGGTGAAAAAGTGGCAGTCAAAGTGTTTTTCACCACAGAAGAAGCCAGTTGGTTCCGAGAAACAGAGATTTACCAAACTGTTTTAATGCGTCACGAAAACATCCTTGGTGAGGAAACAGTGCATTGGTTGGCTACTGGAGGGCTTGTGTGAGGCAGGAGGGGGAGGAGTTGTTAGGGAGTGGCCTGAGGGGTCTGTGGCAGTTTCTGTGGAATAATATGTGCTAATAAAAGGTAATTGAAAGGGCAGAATCTTGCTGCTCTTGGTTGAAAACATGTCTGCAGCGTCTTTGCTGGAAGACCGGAGCGATAATCTCATGCACAGTTAGAATCAGAACTTCTACATTATCAGTTTTCATAAGGGGGACACGTATCCTCTGATACAATACAAGACAGGACAGCTTTAGGAATTATTACTCAATCTGCTGCATTAAAAATTTAAGTACAAATAAACAGTAATTTTGTTTCTATGTTTCACAGGTTTCATAGCTGCAGATATTAAAGGCACTGGCTCCTGGACTCAGCTTTACTTGATTACAGACTATCATGAAAACGGATCACTGTATGATTTTCTGAAGTGCACAACGCTGGACAACAGGGCTCTCCTCAAACTGGCTTATTCTGCTGCATGTGGGCTGTGCCATCTACACACGGAAATTTACGGGACACAAGGCAAGCCTGCTATTGCACACAGGGACCTGAAGAGTAAAAACATCCTCATAAAGAAAAATGGAACCTGCTGCATTGCGGACTTGGGTCTTGCAGTCAAGTTTAACAGGTAGATGAACAAATCCTCTGTAACGGGCAAGCATTAGTATAATTTTTTAATTTAATGCACCAGATACTCAGTTTAAAAGGAAGATGGAATCATTTGGTTGCATGCCTTTGTTGGTTTTTTTTTTTTTTCAGTTTTGAGAGTAAAATGTTCTTGAATGCTGGTAGGCATTGTGATGAAAATAGATTTTTAAGAGAACAATTAAAATACTCTTCTTATGGAAAATAAGTTTTGTAGAGGAAAGGAAGAGGAGACCACCTAATTTGTTATTCAAAAGAGACCTTTTATAGTAATTGCTATAATGAAGTTTCATTATAAATTCTTTAATAGAAAATTTGAACAGTGTAAAAGGAGTTGAAATTTAATTGAAGTGATACTATAATAGTAGTATCAAATACTTTATATTTTAAAGTATTTTATTCTGATAGAGCCTAAAAGAAAGCATAAGCCCTTGCAAATAATTTTCTAAGTTGTTACCAAATACATTCATCTTTATACTGGTTTTTAATGAATTTTTTTGTATGTTTTCAATGTCAGGCAAAAGAAACAGTAAACTGTCAACTACCATAGTCACTATGATTTTACTGGATACTCTCTTTCAGGGAAGTACAATGTATTGAGAGGGAAATAAAAGAAAGAATTTACTTGGCAGTGTAGTGATTGCATCATACAAGATCTCATATCTTGTCTTGTAGTAGTCCACAATTCACTAACTTCCTAATATTTTCATACAGTGACACAAACGAAGTTGATGTTCCCTTGAATACGAGAGTGGGAACAAAACGTTACATGGCTCCGGAAGTCCTGGATGAAAGCCTGAATAAAAACCATTTCCAGCCGTACATCATGGCTGACATCTACAGTTTTGGGCTGATCATTTGGGAGATGGCTCGGCGCTGTGTCACAGGAGGTAAACTTTGAAGTATTCTACGTAGAATCTACCAGGCCCTTGTGTCACCCCACCAGTGCTTTGACGGGAAATAATATGACAAGCTTGTTTCATCATGAGGATTGTGTTCTGTAAAAGCAGTAGTAACAGTCTGTCCAGAGAACAGCTTGAAAATCACTGAACTCAGCCTTTTTAATTGTTACAGTTGAAGCATCTTGGGCTTTTTTTTCCCATGCTAAAAAAGCAGAGTGCCTGATTTGGGAGAAATAGTGGGATGCAGATGTATTTCACCCCTGTGAAACTGATAAAATGTTACCCTTTCTGTAATTGATCAGACATTCTTTCTTGCATTTCTGATGTCATTCAGTTTTCTCCCGACACATACTTCTGTGACTTGTTGCCGTCCGGTCGGGGCGGGAGGACGACACGGCGACCAGGGATACCAGCCCCCTTTATTACAACAGTGCTTCTACTTATACACTTCTGGGTGTCACACATGTACATGCAC
>JAYRBT010000178.1:8498821-8604827 GCA_036023395.1 Myiotriccus ornatus
TATGCCATAGGTGGACATGCTAGCAGGAAGTCCACCCTGTGCCACAGTCCTTACTGTCCGTGGTTAACCCTCTGCCATCTTCAGTATCCTAGCTTACAGAGAGCCCAGAGCCAGCTGGGCTCCCCCACATGACTCATCCTGGCTTTTCTTTCACTCCTTTTTTTTGCATCCTTACAGTCCTTGACTGTGTTCTTCTTCCATCTTACGCTTTCTCTGTGCTTTTTTGTAGCACGTAGTGGATTAGAAGCCGAATTCTTCATTGGGTATCAAAATCAAAGGCACTGCAGGGAATTGTTGTACCTATTAAAGTTAATAAACATAACATTGGAGCTTTTATAGGGACTGTCTGATTGTTACAGTGAAAATTTCAGATTTTTATGCCAGTAAAATAGTGTTGTTGTTTTGACTTGGCACAAAGTTGAGTTAATTTTTGCTCCTGGCTAAGGACATCTGAGAGTAGATATGTAGATTTATTTATTTTAATGGTTCTTGATCTTTCACAATTATCTCCAGGTATTGTTGAAGAGTATCAGTTGCCATATTATGACATGGTGCCAAATGATCCATCCTATGAGGACATGAGAGAAGTGGTGTGTGTCAAACGCCTGCGCCCCGTCGTGTCAAACAGATGGAATAGTGATGAAGTGAGTATGGGGACAGGGAGAGCTGGTTCAGTTTGTTCCTTAATGGGGAAGGGTATTTTAGTTTAGTAAATATTAAAACATTGTGTAAATAGGGACTACATTCAAACATTCTGATACTTTGAGCTCCTCACAGCAACAATAGGAGAAAGATATGCTTGAAATCAGTTCAAAAGCCTGAATTTTTTATGTATCTTTTCAGTATCTGAGGGGAAGATAACCTTAAGCAGCATCCAAGTGTATGAATGCTGCTCTACTTGAGATCTCCTGGGTTGGAATAATTTCAGAGTTTTGGAGATATAACTTCTTTTAAGTTTTATTTTATTGATCTTAATGTATATTGCATATTGGTTTGTGGCAGAAGGCATTTCATGGAATATGAAGCAATTCCTTTGTGGGTTTCCTCCTTGTTTTTTTTTTTCCTTTTTTTACTGTTACACTCCAAGACAGCCTGTAACGTAACTAAAATATTTTCATTTTAGATGTGATTTTAAAGGGCCACAGCTTGAACACAGTAAACAACACATAACTATTTCACATAGCAAGTTCAATATGCCATATCCATTCTTCCCTAAAGTCCTTGATTTCTTCTAGGAATTCCCATTTTGGTTTTGGTTTTTTGTTGTTGTGGTTTTGGTGGGTTTTTTTGTCTGTTTGGGTTTTTTTGACTGCTGAAAGAACTGTTGTCACATCTTCATTTTCAATGAAAAAATTCTCTACAGTTTTCCTGACATAAAAGTGGATATTTTTTATTACTGTCATTTTTATATCACTGTTCTTGAGTTGTAATGAGAAGTTCTGGTAATGCATCTCTGGGAAACTAAATCAACACTTTTGTTAGTTCCTGCTACTGTAAATAATAGGCTGTGAAGGGGAGGGAAAAGGATTGGCATGTGGATGTTGCATTTTGTTTTTTTTCAGTAGACCTGTTTATAATAGTTTTCTACCAACAGTTTTGCAGAAAATGTTGGACATTTGGACTTAAGAGTCCTATAATTTGGCCTTGATAGAGAACCAAAATTATGCACCTCAGATCAGGCAGTTGTTACACTACTGGTCTTTTGTTCCTCATTTTACAGTGTCTAAGAGCAATACTGAAGCTGATGTCTGAATGCTGGGCTCATAATCCTGCCTCGAGGCTCACTGCCTTGAGGATCAAGAAGACACTTGCCAAGATGGTGGAATCACAAGATGTAAAGATTTGACGTAGGAAACGGACTTTGGAGAGCAAAGCTGGACTCCTGGATCTTCTCACTCAGATGTGGGTGAGGAAGATGGAAATAGGAAAGAGGAAATAACTGAGATTCAGTGTATTTTCTCAGCACACTTCTACAGGCTGCTAATCAAGTCTTTCAGTACTTCACAGACCGTGATACTGAGAGCCTCGACACACTACATGCTACGTATATGGACAGCCTTGATAAAATACACGGTTTGTTTTGGTTTGAGCTGCATTGAGACTTCAGTCATGCTTAGTGAGTCTCCAGTAAAACTCTGGGTACTGAATTGGATGTTCAGATTACAGTGCTTTCTGTGAAAGCCTAGCAAGCTATATGGATTCAACAGAGATGGAGAATATAAGCTTTTTTTTTTTTTTTTTTTGCCTTTCTACCTGATAAAACCTAGTCAATCCATACCAAGTTTTCGTGAAACAGCCTGTAGGTTATGAATCTATTTGTGATACTACTCCGTTTAACAGTTCCTTATGCCTTTATGTGTGTGCCAGGATTATTTTGCTGTCATTTGGAATATATAAAAAAACCATTTAAATGAACAAAGTTTTACGGTCAGGGTTCCATGCATTTTGTGACTCTACGATCAGAAATTTGCTACAGAATCTTTGCCATTAAGTTATCTTCTGAAATCTCAGTTTTAATTTTATTTCTGTTTTTGTTTTGGTCACAACAAGAACTGCAAAAATGTGAACCAATAATCAGTTCAGGAGTGCCTACCTAAGTCTGTAAAGAGCTTGAAACAGTCTCTCTTGAGGTGCAGCCTGCCTTGGTCATCTCACTTCTGGTCTAGTGAGCTCCTTAATTGGATGACTATGAAATTTGGCATTTTTTCCAAAATGCCACTTGCAACCAGCATTTTTGCCATAGAATACATCTTAGCAAAACGACGATTAATGGTGTGTTTTGATCTTTCTGCTCTGTTGGGACTCACTGACCGGTGCCTGCCGTGCTCTGAACTCTTTTCCACAAAGGAGGGGATTTGTCAGCTGTAGGAGCGTGCTTTTTCATCATTTGGCAAAAGTAGGCAGGACATAAAGTTTTGAAAGGCTTGTGAACAAGTTTGTTTTACAGACACAAGAGAGGGAAGGCAGGAAGCACTGGGTGCCCAGAAGATTAGAGAATATAGTAAAGGTCAGGATCAGGAGAACTGAACACGTGAACTGTTGAAGTTCCATGAGGTGCAGAAGATTTTGAGCTGGTTGCCCTGAGGTTAAACACAGGAGGCCACATCTGTGGGCCACAGTGGACAGTTACAAAAGTCAAGATTTGAGACAAGGTAAATCAGTTGATCTTTTAAGTTCCAGTTAAGGACATTGGGGAGAAATGGCATTGAAATTAATTCAAGAAGATATACAGTAAGTTGCTTAATTGCAAAATTTGGTCTTATTGTGCCAGCTATTGGGCCTGCACGGGAAACTGTAGTTCCTTGCTTTTTGTCACTGACCCTCACAAGTTGATTAAAAGCCAGAACCCTCCATGAGGTTACTGTAAGGCAGAATTACTGATTTATAACTCCTTTGGCACTTCTAATTTGAAGTTAGAAAGTAGTACCATAACTCAAGCTGAAGCTTCAAATGCATGAATCATCTGAAGAATGAATACACAGTATTGGAACCGTTGAATCTATTTGATAATTTAAGTGCCTATAACTTTGTACTGTAAGTCTTGTTCTTGGTAACTTTAAAAAGGGAAGTTATTTATACAGTGTGTTTTGTGCTTTAGTAAAAAAAAAAAAGCCAACAAACACCTAGTTCTAGGTACATGTGTACAGTTACATACATGGCACACACACATATGCCATAGTCGAGATTTGAAAAAAAAAAATTTAGAATAATACTAAAATTGATGAAAAAAATGTTAAAACTTCAGATTGATTTATGCCAGATTATTTGTTGTTTTAAAATATGTACACAGAGATTGTTTTGCTATGTGTTTAAATTTCCCTTGAAAATACAACTGATAGAAAACAATGTAATGCAGAACTCATGTGATTTGTGAACAATTACAGCCTTCTAGCATGTTACTTTTTTTTGTTTTAATCCTGTAGTTCCCATAATGTAAATGGTCAGGCAAAAGATTGCAGTATTTTTATTTTCTATTGTGATGTACAGACTTTATTTAACAGTTCTACATATTTTATAGAAGACTAGCTATTTCGAGGGACTTTTTTTTTCTTTAATAAAGTCATTACTTTTGTTTAGTAATGCCTTTAAGTATTAATATGTATTCTGGCTGAGAAGTTCATAGGTGTGTCAACTATGGTTTTAACTTATTTGAAAACAGCAAGAGATACATGATAATGTGCCACAATCCTCATGACAAAGGGCTTTTAAAACAAAGAGTTTCTCCGTCCATTGCCAAGAAATACGTGATGATTTTGAAATAGTGAATCGTGTCTTCGCACATAATTTTTGCACAGGTAGATGGAAAATGTTTGGTATAAGCCAAGAAAAGTAAGGGATAAGCTTCTTTTTTTTTGTTTTTTCCTTCTCTAGGATTTTTATCAATAAGAAGGAAAAAATGATGATGTAGGTACCCTGCTAGCTTAAACTTCCAGAGCATGGAGGTCTGTTTAAATTAACCCGTTCCTTTTTAAAATATTTGTCACTTCTTTTAGGAGTTACCACATCATTATTAGCTGTAAAGTTGTTTTGTGTATTTTTTTAATTCATTTTTCCCAAGTCTTCAAGAAGCCCCTGCTGGAAGCATGAATTTCAACAATTTGTAATTTTCCCCTTGTTTTCTTTGCCGTTGTTTAGGCATTTGCAAGGCAATAGGATGGTGATCTTTGGTTAGACATCTTAGGACCTAAATGGATTGTCAAGTGAGCCAACTGCTGCAAAGATGGTTTGAGAGGAAAAAAATCTTTTTGCCTTAAACATAATTTTTCTGCACTTCAGTTACTGGGTTCATACTCAAAGGTATCATGCGTATGTCATTTTACTGTCCTGAACAGGAGCTTCCTTGGTTCCCTGATACCCAACAAAACGTTAACACGAAAGTATGTGGTTGCATAGAGCTCTTCAGCACATACCTGTGTTCTGTGCTAAGTCATTCACTGTTTGGAGCCTAAGTGTGTCTATACTGATATTTTAACAATCATTTGGGAAAAAAAAATATGCTCAAAGCTAGCCCATCAATTTTTACATAATTAAGCACAATTAGTGCAGACGCTAAAGGTAAGTTGTTGCTTTATGCACTGCTGATGAGTTCAGAAGCTTTTAAGGTCAGGGAGGGTAATAGGATTCTTCTGTTGGATTGCGATTAATTTCATTTTCTTGGTCAAAATTTAAAGCATTTGTCATCCAAAAAAATGTCCTCCAGGACAGGCAAATGTGATTTCTTTCTTTTTCTTAATGCAGATATCAAGTGGGTGAAAAATATCTTGGGGACTCTCAAGAGTGTCCCTTGGAAGTTCTTAAACACTCATATGGAGGGATTTTTTGTGTTTATTTAACTTGCTCCATGTGATTTCACTTAGATGGAAAATATTTTGAGTCATTTATATAATTCTTATTGTTACA
Organism: Myiotriccus ornatus; assembly: GCA_036023395.1. Lineage (NCBI taxonomy): Eukaryota > Metazoa > Chordata > Aves > Passeriformes > Tyrannidae > Myiotriccus > Myiotriccus ornatus. Next base: position 8,504,222 of record JAYRBT010000178.1, read on the forward strand.
GCAACTGAAAGGAAACTTTTTGTGTCCCTGGTTAACTTCTAAATTCCCCAGGAAACATCATATTCCTACAGAAAATGTAGGCTTACATTTTGAGTTTATTCTGAGTTTTATTTAATGTAATTTTTCCTCAAGAAACATACAGTTTTCCCAATATCCATTGCTTTTCCCCAATTATTTTCTTAATCAGTCTTTTTTGAGGTCTTGAATAAAATGTAAAATCAGTATTTTAAGTTATCTCCATAGTAGTCTAGAATAAAATGTTAGATCTTGATCTAAATGACCATTTGAATGTGTTTATAAAACAAATCATTTGGATACATTTCATCTACTTTATCTTCACAGACTGTATTTTAGTGGTCTAAAATGTTTGAAAAGCAGAGATACAGAGTCAAAAAACATTCTTTTACTGTTGCAAATATTTTTAAAGGGAAGTTACATGCTCATTTTCTGTGAAATACTAGAATGATTTAGCCCTTCCTCATTCTCCGGACAGTGCCTGTGAGTCAAAAGTCTTTATCCTGTGCCCACAATCTTTATTCCAAGTAGGGGTGATGTCTAAAAGCAGCTGACAGTGTTGCACGATATGGTGCTTTATGGAGCCATGGTGTGTTAGCCTTGGTTGTACAGCAGAAGTGGAGTGCACATAACTTCTGATTTTTTGACAAATCTGATGTAATTGTTGCTTTGTAATGTTCTGCCGTTGAATGCAGTTATAGAAGCCCACATCATGTAGTGACGTTTGTGCTCTGACATGACATGCCCAAAATGAAATGTACTATATTGTATACAAAGAAGAAAAAATAACAATTGTAGTTAACCTAGAGAAGATGTAAATAAAATATGAAAGAAGGGTGGAACGAGACAAATGGTCACACTCTTGTGTGTGTTATATGCCAGAAGTGTAGAATACTATAAAAATGTAACACACTAATGTATTTTGTACAGCATCTGCTTTAGAAGGTGCCTTATTGAGTTTACCATGAATTGCTTGTTCTGTACACAGATTATGTCCAATGTATCATTTTTAAGTAAATAACCTTATTTTAGTACACATTAGTAATGTGTTTTGTTACCATAAGATTTTGCCTTAAAAATGTATTGACTTGGAAATCATAACACTGTAACTAAATAATTCCCTACTTTTTAACACCTTGTTTATGGTTTGTTTTTTTCCCCCACAGTCTTTGAATAAGTTGTTAATGATGACTTTTATTGTTCAACGATGTTGAGACTTATTTGGTGCTTTTTAAGTTCAGGCTCTTTATTCCTCGCACTAAATTTGGGCGCAACAGTAAAACCAGTGTTTTCTTCTCCTGATTTTTATCCCTGTCTTATAGCAAAGCCAGAACCAAGTCAAAATTAAATAATACTTTATTTGAACATATGCAAGTTCACTACATGTTGGTTTTACCCATATAAATTTGCCTCAAGCTCATCAAGTGAAAAGAGAAAAAATAAAGGGATGGGGGATTTTGTGATGGGGTTTTGTTCCCTCTGCGTACAACATTCTTTTTTGTGTGGTAATACACAGATTAAGAGACTTGAGCTTAATATACTTACGTACTGTTGGTTGCAAAATTATGCAGGTGCTTCTGTATAACCTGCTAAATTTACTCTGGTTTATATGATTCAAGCAAATGAAGATCAGTCAAGGGGATGTCTCACCTGGGAGTACACAATTATATAAAGTGTCAGAATTTGTTTTCTCATTGCGGAAATGTATCGGCTTCTGCTCTCTGTAGAGTTGATTTTAGTTTGCAAGGAGGAAAGAAGCAGGTTCAATTTCTGTTCTCTTTTTGCCCTTAATCAGGAGTAATCTTAGGTTTAAATATGTTTTTTACATTAGCCAGAAAGGTTTTATATCTGAACATCATATAAACTGATATCAGTATATTATAAAGATAATTGTAAACCTTTATTTGTTCCCCTTGTACAGTCAAGTATTAAAAGGTCGCAGTAGAGTTCTGGAAAGTACAGTGGAAGACTAGCCTATGTAGTCTCAAACTTTTTTTTTCCTTAATACCAGGAAATTAGACTGCACTCAAAAGTTTTGGTCTCCTTGCAGTCTTGGCAAAGTAACCCTTTTTCCTACGTTTGTGGCTATTACGGAGCTTGTGGAATGTCTACACTGATTACACTGATCGTGGTTGGATTTAAAACTGGGATTTTTATATTGGCGTTACAGGAGGATGTAATGAAAAGAGTGGGGATAACTATTTGCACCTGTCTTTGTTTTCACGAGCAGTTTTTCCTCCCCCGTGTTGTTTCATGAGACAACCACAGGGTGATGCTGTGTCCTAAAGACAGGAAGAGCCTTTGAAAAAAATGGAGAGTGAAAATAAGTTCTACTGCCTGCTCAAAATGTTATCCTTTATATATAGTTATTTTTGACCTCTCTATAAAAATATGTTGCTGCTGAGCTTGCATCAGTATCTAAGAACTGAAACATCTGTCTAGTGACATGTCTAAACAGCCCGTGTGTATATTTGTGTGCAAGCCAAAAAGCAAACTGAGTAGTTAGTGAATTGAATCACAAGCTTTTAAATAAGTTGCAGAAGTATCACTAATTTCATAAAGGACCAGATTTAATTCCATTGATTTCCTTAATCCCTTCTGCAGCTTTATCTTCAACTTTTCCCAAAACACCACTTTGGTCTTTCTCGCTGGTGTCAATGCAGTAAGTCCATGTCAGCTGTGAACCTGAGCTGTGAGAGGACCACTGCTGTGGGCTGACCACCTCCTGAGGCTGGGTCATGAGGAGTGACCTCCATGGGCTTCAGAGACGCTTGATGTGGGTGTCTGAATGAGTTCACATGAATCTGACTGTAGAATTCAGGCATTGATGGATCTATGGAAAGGAAAATTGCTTTTATATGATACTGTTGGTAGTTGGATTTTGAGTAAAGTAAGGGGATCATCTTAGTAGTGGAAAAGAAAAAACATGAGACTTTAGTTTTAAAATGTGAAGTACTATAAGCTATTGACATTCACAAAGCAGCAAAAGTTTCAGTAACAAAATAATTCCATGAAGTCATTAAGATGCACAACTTTCCTATCTTACTACAAAGCTCAGTGGTTTGATCTGGAAATCCATAAACTTGAAGTATTGGCAGTGTTTTCTGGCAGGTTTCTCAGAATTACTAAAAGCAGTTGGAAGCTTATTTTTTTAGATACAAGACTCAGATTCACAGTACATCTCTCTGTATCTTGGAGTGAGCACACGTGGCCATCAGGCATGTTAGTCTTGTCGCTCTGCTCTGAGAGAAACTGAAGCAACTTGTCTGCTTTTACAGGCAACTCTTCCCAATGCCTATGGTCAGCTTCAGGTTGGTTTTTATGTTTGGAAATTCCCCTGTTAATCCACTGAGCCTACCAATAGCTATGTTTTAAATTGTCTTCATTAAACTGATTCCTCTAGTCTATTGCCTAGAAATGCAGGTCATAGTGGTGCGGCTGCGTTAATCTTACAGAAAAAAACCACCACCACCACCCCAAAAAACGCAAGAAGTGTTCTAGGTGGAAGTTCATGAAAAATCTGGTGTATTACTTTGGAAGAAACACAACCACAGCTCAGTAGCTTAATGATCTTGTTTCTTGAGAAGGAAGTCTGTTTTCCTGGCTTATGCAGCCAGTAGAATGTTTTAACTTTGGTTAATTTTTTTGCTTTGGAGTCTGAACATGAGTCTTCCAGTCAAGTGTGTCGTCTTTGTATATGCAGGTGGCTAACTTAAGCACATATTTGAAGAAGACAAATATGAAAACATCTTTATATTAACATTTTGTTCACTCTGGAGTCAGTGGTCTCTTAACTCACCTTGCGTATTCTTCAACAAAAATAAACTCTGGTAAGTACAAGGATACAAAACCTTTGGAAGTCCTGTCTACTACCTACCATGTCCTTTTCCAAGTAGCTATGGTATGGTTTTCATTCCAGTTGAAGTTTTCTTTCAAAGCTTTAAAAACAAGCAGTGTTTTAAAATATCTACCTGTCCCCCATCTGTATTTAATTGTGGAACAGTCTGTAATTAGAGGAGCACTGGTAAGAAAAACATCTGGGTCACCCCAGTATAGTGGCTTTGTACTAAAAGAACCCAATCTTACAGTTTGATGCTGCTCTTGAGTTCTGACATTTCACCTCTTCCATTTTTTCTGCTCTTCCTTCCCTCAGATACTTGAGCAATCTGTGGGACAGAAGATGACCCTGAGCTTGCAGGCAGCGTGTGCTGCCTGCTGCAGAGCAGTGTGGGACATGGCTCTGTGCCAGATATACAGGGACACTTGGCCTGGTAATCTCGTGTGGAAATCAGCATTGGCCAGCAGGAGGTGGGGGAGCATTTTTCATTGTTTGCTTTGTTGGATTTTTCAGGATGGAGAGTAGCAATCTTCTGCTGAAGAAGACTGAAAACTGAAACTGTTTTGTAGCTTTATTTCAAAAGATTTGTGTTGCCTGCTTGTCAAACTCTTGCCTGTAGTGCAATGTTTGTTGGTACCTATGGGTTGGGGTTTTTTAAAATTTTGTGGTTTAGTGTTGCTTTGAATACAGGTATGTGGGGAGAAAACCCCTTAACAGCAGGATAGATTTCTGTTAGAAAATACTGCCTTAAAAAGGCACAAATTACATAATAAGAATTTACCTCTTCCTGAGAAATACTGGCAATTTCAAAGTGTGTTTCAATTTGGCAAATCTAATTGGTTTAATATTGCCGTGTAAGGTATTAGGGTAGACAAAATAAAATGCCACAGTATTTGAACTTCTTTAAAATGAAGGTCTTTGGGATGTTTTGTTTGTCAGAAGAAAAGTTTAGGACATGACCAGACGTGGTCATTTTGAGATTTTTGGAAATTAAAAAAAAAAATCCTGAGGTTCAAAAATTCTAGTCCTTGCTTTACTCTCATTATAAATGTATATTCAACACTGAGAGCAGACCAGTCAGCTTGCCTTTTTTTTGTTGTTGTTTTACTTGCTTGCTTGGTTTTAAAATACTTACTAAGTGCAGGACTCTGGGCTGAATTCATGATTGTCTTCAGGATTATCTTTAGAAATAAATTACACCAATATTTTTAAATTATTAAGATGTAATTCATCTTAACAATGTTATATTACTGTTAAATTTTTGCAGTTTAGTTGAAATACAACACAGGCCCAGAAACAAAGACTGGGCCATTTAGAATATTCTTGCTTGCAAATATGAGCATAGAGTGAATCTTACTGGATTTGACAGATCTCTGCTACTGTTCCTGTTGTGCACAGACTGAAACACTGGACTGAGTTGCAGAAGTTTCCAAGATAGTCTGTGTCTGCCTGTGGTCCATAGAGAACTAAAAGGTAAAATTGCCCTGGCTTCTGGGTTTTAAGGTACCATTCACATAGTACCAGAGTTGCTCTTTGCAGTCCTCTTTGAAATGTTGTCCTTGCCAGTAGTGGGGGTAATTTGTCAAGGGAAAGGAGAAATTATGTGTTATAAGTGAAGAAAGTCCCTCAAAATGTTTAAGTGCAGTTCTCGCAGTGGAAGGATTTGGGAGTGTGGAGTCCAAACCATTAGCTTTTCACTTGAAAGAAAATCCCATTGCTGCTCATAAGCAACTGATCAAAAGCCAAACACTTCCAGAAAAGAAGCATGAAGACAAACCTAGGGTAGTGCTATGTTTAAACACATGCAGTAGGATTGAATACATCACAGATGAAGCAATACTGAATGGATCCATTGCATCTATGGAAAGAGATCAACAAAACATAAATGTCACTATTCAAGTTTTAGATATTAGGAATCCACCCATAGTCGTCCCAGGTGGACTTCTCTTCACTACAGAGCCCTGCAGCAATTCAAAGCTTACTGTCTCCCCCTTCTCCATTTCTGCCATGGCAAAAGTAGTCATGGTGTTTCCATTTGGTGTTTTCCTCTGACTACTTGAGAGAGTTCTTTTGTACCCACGGCTAAAGGAGAGTTGTCCCAGTGCTGGTCCTGAACTAAACTCCACAGAGATGACGAACAGGTAGATGCCTTTATGTGGTGCTTTAAAGTGGCCGTGCTCAGGGAAATAGCTGTTCCCGTAATTGAAGTACGTTTCATTAAACCTCACAGTTTTTTCATTATCTTTTCCTTCTGAGAATCCCACGTGGAAAGCCACCAAGGAGTCTGAAAAAGAAAGAGGAACAAGATTTTAGCAGAGAGCAGGTACTGTCTCCCCAGGATCATCAGGATGGGAGATAAGGTGAAGCCCTGCCAGGCGTGATTTTTGTGTGCTTCTTTGCAGAACTAAATGCTTGAAATGGGTTACGTGTGTGGGATTAGATAAATGGTTCCCTGGAAATACCTGAGCCACTACTCTTGGAAAAGTATAAGGTTAAGACCACCCAGAGGAAAACAAAAAATAGCACTTTTTGCTGTCCTAAAAATAAATTAGTTAAAAATATGTTCTTTGCTTGTTCAGTCTTGACTAAAGTTTTGCAGCACAGATGCCTGAAGGGGATGATTTTTGGTCTATGTTATTTGTCCATAACAAGGGCTACAATCATAAAAGCCAATGCTAAAGATGTGGTGTTTGTAATTATCAGGTGCTTTTGGCCACATGTTTACAGGGAAAGGCAACTGGCCAGTCCCAGTGAAGTATAAGCTGAAAACTTGTCTCTGAAGCTTAGCTGTCAGAGAGAGAGTGTGCTCTCTGGTCAGTCTGCCCTGTTCCACTTGTGCAAATTAGAGCATTCATTTAATGTATCTATCCGCCTTGGGAAGGATTTGGTGCTTTGAGTACACTCCTTCCAGAGTCAAGTAATAGGAAAAAGAAGCAAGCCCAGAAAGCCTAACACTCCACAGCAGCTTCCAAAAATGCTACTGCGTTAACGTGAACGAACATCTACAGACAAAATTGGTCTTCTAAACATCTGAAGTTGAATTAGTTCAAGGTCCATTTCCAAGCAGCTGTAATGGGTATAATTCTATTGGCCTTGAGCAAAATGCAACAGAGTATCAACTCTGTTCTCACTCAGTCTGCTTTTCTTGATGGAGGGGGAGGACGGAACTAATGTCAGAACTTCTCCCTCCAACATCCCACAAGATACCTGGCAGGTCTCATAACCAATATGATGTGTGTGTGGAACTTGCAGCAGGGTCCAGAAAGAAGTTAGACCTGCACATGAGCAAGTGAAAGAAGAGAACATACCTTTTTCCAAACGTTCTGTCTGCACCGTATTTCTTCCACTTATCCCTTGCATATTTTCTCTGTGCTTCTCAGGCCTTTTCTTGTCTTTTTGCTTGTCTTGACCTTTCTGTTGCCTTCTCTCTTTTCTGTTCACCATTGACTGAATCTTTGTAACATCCAGACTTATCTTTGAGGCAGCTAATTCTTCGTTACTTCCAAATAGCTTTTTAAAAATCAGCAGATGTTTGTCCAGATGCTGCTTGACAGTTGCTAAATCTGCGGAGAGAATTCCCACAGAGCTGTTGAGCGGCTCGATTACGTTTGCTATTGTGTGATTGCAGCAGAGATTCGCATCACTTCTGGATTCGTGACTCTTGATTGCCAGGCTGAGGTGTTTGATATCATTCTTCAGAGTCATGATATCGTTGTAAGCTGAGCTATCCAAGGAGTCGTCTTTGGCAGCCTCATAGTTTGGTTCCATGTGCTCTCTGATGCTGCGTTGACTGCTGACTTCGTCTAGAGTAGAGGGCGTTTGCGTTTCTTCTCTGGGGTGGTTAGGAGGTGTACGGGCGTCGTGGCTATTCTGTTGACCTCCCTCTGAGAGATGAAATCTCCTTATGAGAGACTCTAAAGTCACATTTTGTTCTTGGAGTTTATCTGAAATATGTCTGAGGGATTCTTGCAGCTCAAATACTGATGGTATTAGGATGCTAAAATCGTCTTCAAACAAGACATCCACAAATTCTTCTTTCAGTAAAGCCTCCAGTGCTACTTCATGCCGCATTGCATCTTCCAAAAGAGAACCAAAAGAACTGTTGAGATACTTGATGTGTCTATGAATTTCTTCATCTTTCTTCTTCATCAAGTCTATGTCTTCTGAAAAAGCTGTGACTTGTGACTGCAGCTGTCTGTTTTCTTCTTGACGGAGATTAAGAGATAGATGGATAGATGGAATAGCTGAGGAGAACTCTTCAATTTCGTTCCTCAAGAGATCTCTGAGAACTGACTCTAAGTGCTTCATATCCTTTAAATTTGACTGGGTGTCTTCAAGGGAATAAGTGATATTCTTTGAATCTTCCGCCAGTACATCAGTGTCAGAAGATATTCTCTGGCAATTACATTCCTCCATGTACCTCAACAGATCTGAATAGTTTTCTTGAAGGTTTGACAGAGTGTAGTTGAACTCTGATATTTGCCTTTCCATTGCTGCATTGTTTTCTTCCATAATAGCTGATTTCTCAGTTAAAGTTATTGTAAGATCTTCTGGCCTATACTTTGAGATATCTTTTTTTAACTCCTTAAACCACCTCTCTAAAACTGCAATATTCTGAAAGGCCACATCTGACTCCATGTAAAGTTCTTTAAGCTGCTTTGCATGGCCTGACAGAATGTCATTTATTTGTCTGATGGTTGTCTGGCTGTTTTCATCTTTGGGACCATGATGTAAAGAGAGTTCTGTTAAATTTCTTTCCAAAGCCTCCAGTTTATTTTCAAGATTGTTTTGCTCTTGTTTCACATTTGCTATGCTGTTGTTCAAAGCTAAGAAATGGGATTGCTGTATCTTATGAAACTTCTTGAGCTTTGTGTCAGTATCTGCCTTGATCATGCTGAGATTATAGTGAATATTGGCCTGCTGCGTGTGCAGTTGCCTTTCTATATCTCTTTTCACCTGATCAGCTCTCACTATGTTTTCTTGGACTTTTGATTCAAACTTAGTTCCCAGCTCCTGGAATTCCTTCTTGGGCACTGAGCTCTCTTGGAATCTTTCTATACTTCTCTTGTTGGCCTCCACGTCATGGGACAGGTTCCTGACTATGTTGGAGAGGTTCTGTAAGCTTCTGTTGAAGGTTGCCCACATTGGGTTAAAATGTTTCCTTAGAAAATTCTCCACATGGGGAAACAAAACTTGCTGCAGAAGCCTTTCCTGTGGATCTGTTAACACAGTTGAAAAAAATAGTTTAGTTAGATTTAAATTCTGGTTTTGGAACACAACTTTATCTAACCAGGGTAACTCAAGTATGGATTTTTCTATAGTAGTTGCTATCTTCCCAAAATTTGACCTCATGATTTTGACAATTGCAAAAATAGCGTAGTTTTAAATCAAGGTTACTTGGTGTCTATGAGTCTGCAGGCAGTAACTTAGACATGTATTGATTTCCCCATTTAAGTTGTAAAAAGGATGCTTTTTGAAACGCCTAGACAGGCAGTTTTGCAAGGGGCCATAACTGTCCTTCTTCCCAACAGTGCTTAGCTGGTGAGCTCTTCTTTTTTTGACTGTGTCTTTTTCTGATGCTTCACAAAGTTATACAGCATTTTAACAGCTGAATATTCCAGGCCACGAGTAAATAACTTGAAAAATCTGTGAAATATCTCTCGTAGGTGTGACTTACACTAAGGCTTGATTTCTAACTTTAAAATTCAAACTTGAGTGCCTTGAAGTTCACTGAGTACAATAGCCTGTATCATTAGAAAATGTTTCTGCAAGCCGGTGGCACACAGGAGTAGGTCAAATTCAGTAGGGTTTTTTTTTCTCATTCCTAAAAATGGCAGGAATAATGTTCCTCAGAAGGGTAAAATGTTTCAGTTTTTCGTATACACCAGTCTGATATTCCATACAAGAGTATACAGCGTGAGTATAGGTAAAGAACAAAAACCAGATCTAAACTCTGCATCCCTACAGAGGAAGCCACAGAAGCAGAATAGTAAGGTGAACAAATTTTAAATGTAAGCAACCTCTTTAGTCTTTGGTTAAGGCGTATTCTGAAATTTACCTTTCATCACATTTCCCATTTCAAGTTACTCTTTGGTTCCTTCATTTGCACTGGGATTGCACCCATTTTTTCTCTCTATAGAAGCAACCAGCAGACCAAGGAATATGAGGGTATCTTTGCTTTCATGTTTTCTTCCTGGTCTGTGTGGTTGCACAGTGCCTACCTCAGGCTTGTAATTCTGCATCAGACCTCTCACCTGAATTGCTCTGGTTCACTTCTAACACCATGCTCGTACCGTTGTTCTCAAATAGCCTCTGTAAGTCACCTAAGTTGCTGACTGCTTGATGAATATCACTTTGAAGATCATCCAGTAAAGCCTCATGATTTTGAATGACTTCGAACATTTCTCTGGGATCCACTGATGTTGACACTAGTCACAAGATTGAAAAAACAAAGTCATGCAACGGAGTGCAGCGACCAGTTGACAGGTATTCATACCACACCTCTGGGAACAGCTGTCTACTTTTTGCCCTGAAAATTTTACACTGACATTTAGGGGGTCTGTTGGCACCTTAAATTGCAGTTTCTTTGCAAAGCATTTTTTTGACAGTGATGAAAACCTGACATATTTAAATATTTGCAGAGAACTTCAGCCACAGTAGCCACGATGGCAATAAAATACTCTTTAATTAGAAACCTCCCTGTACCATAAAAATGTTTTGGAATACTAACTCCTTTCAAGCCACTGACTGAAAGGATAGCAAGGTTTAACAATCCAGAATAAAAGGAGAGGATGAAAGAGCAATTGAGGCATTCCACTGAGGAATCAGAAGCAGAGTGTGTGTCAGAGCTGACTCATGGAGGGGCCCTTTAACTAATGTTATTCTGTGAATTTCAGCTGTAGACTTCAAACTATACACTGAGAGCTGCTGAAACTGGTATATTCAAACTGTGCTGTCCCAAGGGCTTCTTACCCTCCAGGGTTACCTTTGACCTTTAAATCTCTTGTTTTATATAATTCAGTTGTGCAAACCAACTGCTTATTCATTCAGTGCTGAGAGCATAAAACATTCTTTCAGAAAACACAGTAAAGAAAACACTCTTTCAGAGCTGCAATACTGCCCTGATGCTAATTGCTAAAAGCTACTTAATAGCATTGCAAGCCACACCAATTCCCAGATGGTAAGGGACAATCATTCTTGGTGCTCAGATTGGTAGTTTGGGGTGCCTGAGATACAAATCTGTGGTACCTCATAACAGTAATCTCAAAGCTACTGTGAGGCTGTTCTAAAATAGCATTTTGAGTGGGGTTTTTTTCTGGTAGACTTGTGAGCCTGGTGTGCTTTCCTGGGAATCCACTTGGCAGAGCAAGGGGTTAACATCCCTGGCACTGAGAGGTGACAGGCCCTGGACCAGCTGGCATTCTCCATTGGTATAACTGATCACCAGCCAGCAGACAGCTTTGAAACTTTTGGATGCTTTGTCTTGAGCATTCGTGTAGTGTTATAGCAAAGGCCTCATTAAGCCAATAAATGTATTGTTTCAAAGCTTTCACAAAGGATGCTTTCACTAGAGAGACTTTCCAGAGCTTATCAGGTTAAAGTGATTTAAATAACTTTTTCTTTCTGATCGGTGACTGAGACGTGAAAGGGTAACAAGCAAAATAACTTCAAGCACATACTGTGGTTTGAGAACTCTTCTTCTCGTCCTTGAGTTTCAGTTCCCGGCACCAGAATAAAATTACGATCTGCAATTGAGATGTAATACAGCTGTGAAAATGTTTTAGATGCAGAAACTACTACAGTTTAGCGAGGCAACACAGAGGAATTTCATGTACAGTGTAACAGGTGTGGAGACAGGATTCTTGGGGAAAGACCCATCTTGTCTGGAGAATTTTCTTTCCCTGCACTGACGTACAACATTGCGTACGTGGTAATGCTGTGCGGTAGTGTGGGGTTTTTTAACTCATGCCAAGTTACTGGTCCTATGAAATTAGTCTATTGCAAACAGATGCCTTTTTTTTTTTTTTTTTTCCCTTCTCTGGGACTCCCACCTAAATACCTGCAAATTCCTCTTCCTTGTTCCTCAGTTACCTGATCGTTCTGGTGGCGCCGACAGTGAATGATGAGATGATGATGGAGGAGCTGCTTTTGGTCAGTGAGTGTAAAAAAAGAGAGACTAAACTAGAAGCACTGCATTTGGTAATATCTTTCCAACATTACAAATGAAGTTCAAGCTGGGGCACCACATAACTTTGACTTGCAGATTTACCTCTATCTGTGAAGAAAAGCTAAACCTACACAGATTTAGAGTCTGTAGTCGAGTTAAACATGAAAATTTTCACACGTGCTTGCCTTTTTTGTTATAGTTGCCTTAATTGCTGGAGGGAATTATCTTTTATCCATTTAATTCCCTTAATTCCATTTAAATTCTTAAATCCGTTTAAATGCCGCTTTTCAAGTATTATTTGTTAAATCCTGCCAATGTTATTTTTACACCACTGTTCAGTTTTTAAACCACGCTGTCTCCACTCTCTTTTATTCAGCAGCTGCACAGAGTATAGAGTCATTGAATGGTTTGGATTGGAAGGGACCTTAAAGACCATCCAGTTCCAACCCTCTCACCATAGCAGGGAACCTTCCACTAAACCAGGTTGCTGAGAGCCCCATCCAAGCTGGCCTTGAGCAGTTGCAGGGATGGGGCATCCACAACTTTTCTGGGTAACCAGTGCCTTATCACCTTCATATAAAGAATTTCTTCCTAATGTCTAACCTAAACCTGCTGTCTTTCAGTTTGTGAAGCCCCTTGTCCCATCACTACATGCCCTTGTAAAAAGTCCCTCTCCATCTCTCTTGCAGTCCCGTTAGGTACTGGAAGGTGTGATCTCCCGAGCCACATAATTTCATCCTATGAACTGACCATAGGGGCATTTCACATACTAGTGTTGCTTTCTGATGTCACCAGTTTCTACCCAGAATTAGGTATTCCTAGATGGACTTGTCTAGATGGACATCTGGCAGGCTGCCCTAGCAAATACCTTTCTCAGTGTGTAAAAATTACAAAGGTTGGTATTAACAGAAGAATAAGCAGCTCATGCTAATTAACTACTAATTGCAGCTAATTACAGTCACTTCTTGTCTCAAAGTATCAGTGATTTGGGTCATATCAGACCAAATAAAACAAGGCATCGATTCTGAAAAAAATAGGCAAACATTTTTTGCCATTGTGCCTGGCATTTAGTCATTCATTCTCACACTTGTTCGCTAGCTTTCCTTACCATGCTGTTCACAGTCCTTGCCAATAAATCCAGGGCAGCATTTCCACTGCAAAGACTTCAAAACCTTCTGTTTCACTTGGTAGACTGGCTTCAGAGCTGTCCTGTACCTGTGGAGTAAGGGTCTGGGTGTTAGACTGGAATTTGTTGTCGGTGGGTCGCACTTGGATGCCAAGTGTGTCAGAGATGACTAATGCAGAATGCAGTTAAGAAACTTGTCACAGTCTGTATCACTGCTACTTAGCAAAACATATAGGCAGTCCAGAGCAATTATTTTCCCTTATATAAGATTATTTTTCAGGATTACTGTTTACAACGGGAGGTGTGTGCACATTCTCACGTGCAGTCAGGGGCTCCAGTGGTGGCCTCATTGTTACCAAGGAAGATACAAATTTGCTAAAAACTCCCCTGGGCATAATGATGAAACTTTTTTTTGTTGTTCAGAGAAAGAGAAATTAATTGTATTAGCAAATAACAAAAGCATTTTTGCAACTAAATAACTACACAGATGTGAGGACGTGTAGATGATAATTGAATATTATTTAACACTTCAAAAGTGTGTGTGAGTCCAGCTTAAAAAAGTGTGTGTCTCCCAGCTTAAAATATGTACCTTAAGATACCGTACTGGCTTTCACTAGTGCTCTTTGGGCAGCCAGTTCTTGTGAAAGAACAGTGAGCATTTGGGGATTTGCAGTTCTCTGACTCCTGCCCTGTAAGTGGTCTTGCTGATGGCCACTGGCAGAGAGATTTAAGTTATATGTGTATATTGTGACCTGAGAATCATGGAAAAGGTATGGTCTCTGTATGTTTTCTGAACATGTGGGAAGATATGGAAAATTACTTAATCATCTTGTAGTCCTGTACTTGGTGGCTTGAAAAGGCAGTTGTTCTCCCAGGTTGCTTAAATGCCTGATCACCTTGAGGTACAGAAATGAGGCCATACATCACTTTGGTATTAAACTGTGTTGATGCTTTAGTTATTTTTAAAAATGTGTCATTCAATATTATTGAAAACATCATTTAGATACATCAGAGAAAATTCTGCTTTCCTCAGTGCTTTTATTTAGGATACTTACATGATCTTCTGGCAGTCAGGGGTTCCATTTGGACAGGGCTGTTGGGAGTTGACAATGTACTTCTCCTTCATGCAGGCTTCAATGTATGTCACCAGCCGGGACTGCGTGAAGGAACACCAGTTCCTAGGGGAAGAAGGACATGGGAAAACAGTTTGAAGCAGATCTTGTTACGCCTCTGGTTGTAACAGTGCCAAGGAAGAATGAAATGCAGAAGGGCCTTCTATTTTTTATGTTTTATTTTTCCCAGCTGTATGATGAGGAAAGTGGAAAATGCTTCTCACCTTCTCCCTCCACTCCCAGTTCATGTGTTTTCATTTCAGATGTTCATCTGAGTTTGTTACAAAGAGGCTGATTGTCTGAACTTTGATGCATTAGTTCCATTTCCAGTCTTTTCGTTTAGGAGGAAAAATTTCCAACCCATGATAACCTGCAGGTTAATGTCACTTTAAATGCCAAATTGCCTTTCTAGGCATGTTGCCATTTCAGATGCCTAATGACTGACTCATCAGGTTGAGGCAGACTGCTTCTGAAAATTTAATCCGGCATAAACTCCATTAATAATGTCTTCCCAAGTATTACTTCTTCAGGATAATATAGTAAGAGATTGGATTTTATTAATTAAGATAGCTTTGAAATAATTTCTCCTGTCGCCTGCAGGAGAATGATATTGGAAAAAAGAGGCTTGTTTTCTTAGGTTTTAGTTTTATGCTTCTAGCAAGGACAAATGAGTTTTAGTAGTCTTATTAATTATATAAAAATTATATAGGCAGCTGTTAATCCCAGAGTGTAGGTGAGCCTCTTCCTTTTCGAGAGTTTAAAGTCACAACTTGGAAGGGTATTGTTGGCTGAAGTCTGATGGTTAAAATCCAAGGCCAGGAGGGACAGGAAACGAGGAGTAATAACTATAATGGAAACAGCTGAACTTTAGGCAATATATTTTTAAGTGGGAATACAGGAACCAAATCTCCGACAATCAGCATATATGGAAAAAGTCTGCCCCTCTGAGAGAGTCGCTGAAACAATGGGGAACCGAGTCCTGCGCAAAAGCAGAAGCTGCGACCGCAGTGGCCGGGCAGCCAGGAGAAGGGGAGGAAGCTGCAAGGAAGCTGGAGACATTAGGATAGAAGGGCAGACAGCCCAGGCTAGCTGGGAACAGTTCATCAGGCTTGCTGGGATGTAGCCTGTTTGGCTCCCCTGTTTCTTAAGGAAAATGTGACTGAGATTTCAGCAACCACTCATGCAAGCAAAACTCTTCATCTCTTAGAAGCAAGGGCAGGAATCTGGCAAAGCCTACAGCACTGGGATAGGAAAGGAGGCTGCTGCCCTTGTTGTAACTTGAAGCCAAAACAACTTGTTTGATGAACTGTAGTTTTAAGGCCTTTGCAAGTGACTGGGGAAGTTGTTGTGTCCTATGACCAATGGGGGTCTTGGTTCTTATGGGACTGAACCAGAAGACAAATCTTCAGCTTTTTATTAAAATACTGCTCTTTCAGAGTCAAACACTATGCTCTGACACTGGGACGCTCAGTAAAAGCCAGCAGACCAGCACACATGCTCTGGCGACATCTGTCTCCAAGGTGTGCCTGAGTCTGCCAGGCTTTATAAGGCTGCAGTGCTTTTCAGCAATTAGTGTTCAGTTAAGTAACTCTGAAACAGAGACCTGATTTGTGCCTGGGCTTGGGCTGTCCTTTCTCATGTGCTTGGCAAGGCATAGCTGGGAGAGGCTTTTCCCCCTCAGATCCTCTCTGCTTTTTTCCTGGGGAAATAAAGTGCCCAGGCACTGGAGCTCGCTGGTATCGTTGCTAGGTGCAGGATTCCTGGCTCTGCCAGCAGGATACCTGCCAGATCCAGGCAAGAGTCTGCATTCAGTATGGAAACCTCCTTTTAAAACAGGATTCTTTAGCTTTGGGGTTTTGTTCTTTCCTAATGAAAACAATCCACACCCTATGAATCATCATCTGGGCTGATTTTATTTTTTTTCCCACAATATGCAGCTCCCAAACAAGTCCTTGGAGTCATGTAAGCCATGTCGAGCTGAGCCAACTGTTCCCGTGCATCAACTTGTGCGAGCAAGAATTGGGCACTGTGTGACTGTGAGTGCTCTGGCTGGCACAAGGATTTCTTTTCAAAACATGTGTTGGAGGTACCTGGTGGGCTTCCCGCTTGTAGGAAGAGGTTATCTTCTATCAGAAATTGAGTCGGGTTGATCCCAACTTGATGCCTGCTTTGGACAGTTACTAGAATTATACAGAGTGAATAGCAGGAAATAAAAGGGGAGGGGAGGAATTTGAAAGATTCGCAATAAATACTTCCTTTAATGCTGCTCACGCTTCTTTATGTCCAATTTTCTTCACTGTCTGTTCACTAGTTCTCTCTCATTTGATCTTAAAAGCTTAAGATCAAATCTGTGGAGCTGAAGGGCTGCATAATATGATGTTTGGGCTTTAATCACAAAAACCTTTATTGGTTCTGAGTTCCATAAAGCTTATCAACACTTATTCTTTCCTTAAATAAGTAGATAAGGGCTGTAATGAGCTGCAATACAGATACACGTGCCCGAAGATGAATACTTCTGTTGCAGTATTTTTTGCACATCTTGTCAAATGCTTCCTTTAAGGAAACTTTACTATCTGTAACTGAAAATACTCCTTAACTGTATTAACCCTGAGGGAAAATATGTCATTCTTTAATGTTAAGTGCAACAATGTAAAAGACTGAGGAGGGCTTGATCTAAAGTTCAGGGAGGCTAGCAGGACTTCTGCTGGCACCAAAGGCTCTGAATCAGGCTATGAAGCAAGTTTCAAAGAGCTGCTCCCTCACAAATAGCACTTTCTTTCTTCAGCTGGTTTCTGGAACACAGCAGCTTTGTGTTCTGCTGCTGCTTTTTTTTTTTTTTTTCTCTTTGTAACTATGTCGCCTCATTCACTGAATATATAACCAACTTAACACCCTCTGCTTTTATTCTCTCTAATACAGTTTCCTTTTGATGCAAGCTTCTGCTGCCAAGGAGAGAGAGGAACAGAAAGAAGCTGTTCATGTGAGGAGAGCAGAAGAGCTTTCTCTCCAGTCTGGTGAATGGTAAAGTTTATCACAATGCTGCAATTTAGAGCAACGCTTGAGGGAGTCCTAGCAAATTCAGGGCTGCAGATGTTTCATTTGTTTGGTAGCTTTTCCTGTTTGACATTCTATGCAAATTAAACTCCCCCCCCCTCTTTTTTTTTTTTTTTAAAGCCAGGAAAAAAAGTATTTGAATCATTTTCTTTGCTAGATTAGGTGGTTTTTTTCCTAGGCTTCGTTCTAATTATGAGTTAATCGTACTGAACAGAACCTTCTATCCCCTTCTGCCTTATTTTGAGGCAAGTGTATTCTTATGTCTGAGGT
This sequence comes from Myiotriccus ornatus, assembly GCA_036023395.1. NCBI lineage: Eukaryota > Metazoa > Chordata > Aves > Passeriformes > Tyrannidae > Myiotriccus > Myiotriccus ornatus. Next base: position 8,521,804 of record JAYRBT010000178.1, read on the forward strand.
TAAATATATCTGATGACAAAGCGTTCTGTTTTTAAATAGGGTGCTGCAAATGTAGGTTAGCTCAAGCTCTTTTTATTTGAAGCTTTTAGGAGTTTAAAAACTGATATAAAAATGATTTTTTCCTTATGCTGGATAATATTTCTGCTTTTACTGAAACATAGCAAAATGCAGGCAGTTCTTTCTCTAAATCTAAGATTAGGCTGGGCCACCTTATATCATAGCAAACAAAATAAAACTCCCAGAGCCAGGAGGTAAAGTTAGATGACTGCTCTGCAGTAATTGGTGCTCTGCTCAGATAAACACGGGCGGGTTTTTTCCTTCGAACAGGGACAATTGCAGCACGTTAGTGAGTGTGAGTAATGCTCCCCAGCTCAGCTAGCCACTTACATGCTTTAGTTTTCTTAGTTATGTGTTCTCTTCATTGGCACGCCAATGCATAATTTTAGATCTTTTCATAGGTCAGTGGAATTTTTGCCTGAACAAAAGCTTCAGGACTTCAGGATGTTGGTTTTTTTTCATGAGTTTTGTTATTCCTTTGCCTGTACTAGTACAACTGCGTTGTCCTTCACACATCAGTTTCCTTAAGTTTCTATTCTCAAGGAAGTGAGATTCTGTAATTACTCTGAAAGCTCCTGTCCAGCCATTCTTGTGTCACTGACAGTGTGCAAAACTTTTCAGGACCACGACACTTCCCTATACAGCACAAAAGGCACCAGATAATCAGTTACTGCTTCCTAAATGTGCTACAAGAAGACAGTAGAGGACTATGTTATTTCAATTTAAACATGTGATTTTCTACTGGCTTGTACAGAATAACTCCTGATTTATACCAGTTGAAGTAGAATAAAAGAGTGAGGCTTTAGCTGTAAAATAATCTGTTGGGTTTTTCCCTCCATGCAAAGTTCTCACTGACAAGAAAAAGCAGCCTCAGTAAAACAGAGGTAAAGTACCACTTTTAAATTAGTCTAACCTAGGACTGTGCATGTCAGTATTAAGACAGACATATCTTTTTATTTCTTATGGAATGCAGGAGGTGTTCAGCTGTTGGAAAAGGTGCTGGCTCTCCAAAGCAGCATGCTGTGCCACTGGGTTTTTAATTAGCAGACAGCAAGTGAGGGCTGAGGGTCTGTCAGTGAATTTTCTAGCTCTTCCAAGCAGCCCTGTATTAGAATCATACAGGAGAAGTTCTCATGTTTCTTCATGTTTCCCTCAGGCTGAGTAGAGCTCCCTCTTGGTCAGGGTCTGGGATCTTCCTGTGACTCAACCACTCTTGCTTTCACTGGGGTTAGAACAGACTGATTGATTTGCAGTTCCTCTTAAAAAACCAGACTGAAAAGAGTGGCAGTGGTAGTTTCAAACATGTGGATTTCCATACAGTGCTGGAAAACTTCCAGAACCCTGAGTTTCACTGGGTGATTGCAACTTTTATTCCAACAGTAGTGCCAGTTAGTCTGTTGGGATAGTCTTGTCCTACGGAATATCCTAAGAACTCAGTGCAGGGAAAGCTTTCAAAGCAAATCCAGTCCTGAACCTGAAGTCTCACTGGGAGCAAGAGTTCAAGAGACAGCAGGCTTGGCTGGGAGCTGGTTTTGAGCCAAATCCAACTACTGTACAAATCGTTGAGAGAAATAAATGCAAGAGGTTTTTCCTCTTCAAAAGCATCCACAGCCATTACCTCACTTATCCTCCCTGCAAGAGAAGCTCTCAGCGCATTCAGAGGGCAGCTTACACTAGGATTTCATCCTTTGATTCCTGCAAACTTAAGTCTTCCCCTGACTTAAGTTTGCCTGATCACCTCTTTTGTCAGACCCTGTCTGGAAGCAGGAACTGCAGCCAGTGGCCACCTACAAGCACGGCTGTGCTGATGCCAGCGAGTCAAAAGTGTGTGGGAAGACAGTCTTCGCAGATGTCACACGCTCAGGGTGCAGGCAGCATGCCCTGGGCACATTTGGGGCCTCAGTGTGGTTTGGTTCAGGGTTTGCCACTGATCACCCCTTCAGGGGGTACTGACCTGCACATGTAGGAAGGTGTTGGATCCATGTGGTGACAGTGCTGATGGTGGTTTTGTGGCTGAGACAAGGGATCCCTTGCTATCTGCTGAAGGAATTAATTGCTGCAGCTTGGAGTAATGAGCTGTGAAATAAATCAATCCCTTGGGCACAGAGGGCTCAATAACTCCTGTACTGCGTGTAGGGAGGTTGTGTCATTTGCATCAAACAGGCTAATGGGGAGCTGTTCCACCTGCAGCTGGGCAGCTCAATAACAGCCAAATATTGGAGATTCCCTGAAGTCCTGGAAGGAGCCAAGTGCCTAACTTTGATAGAAAACCATTGCTTCTGTTGATGTACTTGGCACTGTGATAGCTATTGTTGAGCACTCAAGTAGTTCCACTACTTTGCAGGATGTCAGGGGCTGAAAATCACATTTAGCTGCATTTAATTCTAAACTGGGTTTTTTTAAGCATATGTTCTGTGCCCCTTTGGTGGGAAATTCCAGTATCCCGTAAGCTTTCTACAACAGTCCCTGCCTTGTTTTGAAGAAATAAATGAGTCAGTGTGAAACTGGTTTTAATTAAATCAATTGATTCTTCCTGTAAAAGCAGACCAAAAAATAAGCTATTAAGATTGAACATTGTTCTCACTTTCCTTAGAATGATTTGGGTTTTCTCTGCTTGTCTACACTTGGGAAGGTAGTTTTATATTTTGACACACTGGGTAACCATGAGAAGAGGTCTGCTTCTTTGTGGCTTCTTGATGCTGAATTACACGAAGAGATGAGTGTTTCAGTGAGATAACAATGTACCTGGTTGACATCAGGAAACCTTCCTCTAATCAAGGGTGACTTCACAGAATTGTGTGTCTGAAACTCAAACTATATTAATGCAATTAAGGATTTACTTAAGCTGAAGTTTTCTGCCTTTCCAGTAGATCAGGTGGTGAGGGCTGGGGATTTTCAGCTTTTGTTTTTCCATTTTTTGCATATATATTCTAATTCTGAGAAAAATCCCAGGAGATGACATCAAGTGTGTGTTTGTGTATTAAAGAGATAGAAGGAAAAGTAAACCACCTACCCAGTTGCATGGCAAATCCAAAACTTGGCAATGATTACACTTTTGGAAAAACAGAGAAGTTCTGTGAGACTTTGTCACAGGCAGGGAAAACAGCTGTAGTTGCTCTGCTCCTTCCCTTTTCATCACCACAGTCCATTTCTCCTCCACTGCGTGAGCCATCCATCTGGGAACCAGCTCCATCAGCAGAGGGGGAAGGTTAAAAATAACTTCTGCTTTTCCTAAGGTTATTTTTAACCTGGAATGCTTAAGTGATCTGGTTTACAGTGTTACTTGACAGAGAGGTCAGGCTAACTGAGGGTACAGGCAGCTTTGGGCTTTCCTGTCAGAGCTAGCATGTGCCTTTTACATGCTTCATTTGTCTTGTTTTTTTAATGAAATGTGAACACTAAGTGCATGAAACCTGAGTTGTGAGCCTGGCTGTTCTTGGTGCTGCAGGCACATGGATTAGAAGGATTCTGCTCAGTGCTGAGAAAAGACAGGAGCACTAATGGTGCTTCAGTGCAGTGCTTGGTTAGAGAATCTGTTTGGAGGGAGAGAAAACATGCACTTCTGAGTGTAATTACAGTAGGGGACTTTTCATGGATCTCTGCTCAGAAGAGGTAAGCTCACGGCAAGGGCCTAGATAAGATGGCATGTTCTTCCCAGGGTCAGGGAACCTTTCCTTTCAAAGGCTGAGTCACTGTGGTCCAGGCCCACATACAGCCACATGGAGGGGGATGTGTGTGCCCAGCTCTGCCTGCCCAGGGCTAACCTGTACAGAGTAAGGAGCTGATACTTCTGTAGCCCTGTCCGTCAGCGTCAGCTCAGCACCGTGCCTGGCTCAGCCCTCAGACATGTGTCATTACCAAGTATTTGGAGGAAGTGGCTCTAAAGAAGGAAAAATCTCCGAGATGGCTTGTCGGCTTAGGGTGAGTTTTCACGAGCTATCAGGTGTGCCAGCCACGTTGCATTGGTCAGGATAACAGCAGTGGTGTGTTCTCACTGGTGTGTTTATTGTCCCTTTCAATATGACCAGCAGTTGAACTGGTTACACCTAGTGGTAAGAATTAGAGGGGGTGGTGAGCTAATGCAAGCTCTTACTTGATATTTGCTGGGTCACTTTTAGAACTTCCTCATATCTGGTCGTGTCCCAGGCAGCTTTTCAAGCCTCAGTGTACCTGCCTGTACCCACACACAGGAAAGCCACCAGTAACAACAGTGTCCCTATGAAGTTATGCATTAGGCATCTGTTTAAGGGAAATGAAGAATGAAAATGTATTTAGTATCTATTTTGGGTATTATGTATTGAGAACGTGTTTTGCTGTTCTTACTCTTCATCTTCCATTACTAAAGCAAATGCTGATATAGTTCAGCAATTTCAGAGTACAGACCTCTTAATTTCCCTTTTTAATTCTGCTGAAAGTTTGGGTGCGCGTGGATCCATTTCCCTCAGCAATGGAATTAAAGATCTAAAGCCAAACCAATTGTATGAGACACAGCTGCTGGGGAGAATGAAAAGGTGATTTCCTTTGGAAAAATGGCCTGTTTTGCTTTTGCAAGTAACATGTCAAATATGAAAAACTACATTTTTTAAAAAGGTAAGAATATTTTGGAACAACCCCTATTTCTAATACATAGGGAAAATAGTAAAGAGGTTGAACAAAACACATTTCATTTTTATTTTTCTTAAAGAACGGGAGTCAAAACTTTTCACAAAGTTACCACAGCTTTTGTTTGTTTCTTAGTTCTGAAAAGAAAGTATTTTCTTATTTCAAAAGCAAACTAGATGTAAGATATAATTTTGGTAGAAAGTTATTCTTCACCATCCTGGGCTTTTTTTGGCATATCTTTTGCACTTTTTTATGCTATGTCTTTATCTCCTTATATCTCTTAATTTCTGTGTAACTCCTGATAGTTTTCCTTTGGTTCTCTCTCTTACAGATATAAACCCAGTTCCTCGATGTTTTTTTCCAGGGAACGTGTCACACTTGTAGGGAGGAAATACCAGATTCGTGACAACATCTTGTCTGTGCAAAGGAGTGTAGTGCAGCCACAGCACCTGACATGCGCTTGAGGACTTCACACTCTGCAGGTACTTTGCTTCAACCATTTGCAGTGACTTTTAGAAGCTGGAGTGTGGTTACAAGGGGAAATGTGCTGTCCCTTCTTATTCACACTCTCTCCCCTTGCTTTTGGACATAATTCCTTTCCTGAGACCTACCAGCTGCCTGGGCTTGTGTGTGCTGTAAGTGTGATAGCTCTGCAAAAGAACAAACACCTTAAAGCTACTACCAGGCTAGATTTGAATCTCCTGTAGTCATCACCATAGCTTCATAATTATGGGGAGGATTATGATTTGATTCATTATGCAGCTATGTCCATAAAAGAAGGAAGTATTTCTCTCCTTAAGAGGAAATTAGGATGAGTCATAGTTGGTGTTGAACTGAATTAGACAAGGTGGTGCCGAACAGAGTCACATAGCAAAGGAAGAAATCCTGATTAGCGTGGTGTATTACAGCATCTTGCTGACCTATAATGCACCTTTTTACACCACTGAATTTTCATAGTACTTGGAGTTTTCAGAATGCTTTCAGCATTTTAAACAGCGATCAAATGATTACCACCTTGCAGTGTAACTTGGAAGCCCAGAGTACCACTTAGGCTTTGCTTCCTTCTTTTGACAGTGTCTGAAATGCGTTATCCAGGAGTTGATAATTAACAGAGCATGTCATTATTGAACACTACCTGTCATGAAACTGGAAGTGAACACTTACAGGCTTTAGAAAGTGACTTGGGGCTATTGGTGGGAGGTACAGATTTGTGGAAAGATGTAGTATGAAGGACAGCAGGGTTTTAAAACACTCGCCATGTAACATGCAGAAGGGAGTCCTTAGTTACATGCAGATAAGACTGGAAACAAGACTGCAGAGTTTAGTTTGCATGAAAGGGAAGCATGACATGAGCAAAGTTTTATAGTCTCTTTCCATCTTCCTTTTTTCCTTTCTCAAGATCATTTAAAGGGAAAAATACAGGGCATCCTAAGGCACTGAGCTGTGAACAGCACTCAGTGTGCTGCTGTTTCAGCTCTCCCAAACAGGGCTCTGCAGTACCCATCCATCAGGGCTATGAAAGATTCATTCACTGTCCTGCTTGGTTTTCATCTGTTTTAAACATTTAGAGACCTACTTACATGCCCTGTAAAACCATACACAAATCATAGGGTTTGGGAATGTTTCTAGTGAAGTTCATGCCTGTTCCACTCAGGATGGCTACTCTTCTGCTACAGATTACCATGAAAAGCATTTCACTGGCATGAAAACCTTTTGTGGGGGAGGGCCTGTGTGGAATTTGTAGTCATTTCCATGCTTATTTATTATTCCTTACTTTGTTATATCTACTCCTCACTATTTTTATTTTGCTAATATCCTGCCATTCTCTTTCCCTCTCCATTTCCAAGGCCCAAGCCTGCATGCAGGCACATTCTGCTGATGGGCAAGGGTTGCTACAATCAGCAAAAATAATCAGCATGGGTTTGTGATAAGAAAACATCAGTAAATTAACTTCCTCTAATTCTGCTTTGCCAGAAGTAGTGTTTTGTTTCATGGTGCTGCAGCAGAGCTGGAAGCCTTCACATTTGCCAGGTGTGTCCAGACCCCTAACCCCATTCTGCTACCTCAGACTAAGCAAAGAGCCCATCCCATCTGTGGTTTCATCTTTCACAAGTGATTCAGCTTTCTGTTTGTGTGGCTGAAACATTTAAACCACTCCTGTTTGGATATAGATTGACCCCTGGAATCTAACATATTTTATTGAGGAACTTCTGTTGAAAATGGTCCTGTGTCAAAAGGTATCACAGAGGATTGCACAGAAACAGACACACTGGGGTACTTACCCATTTCGGGACTGTGGGCTCGCAGCTTCAAAATCCCCTCTCTCTTCCTGATGTGAGGAGATCACACTTGAAGGGTAGTCTTGAGTATCCTCCCTGAGCCCTTCTGCCTCCCAATAACCTTCTTCTTGGTGTGACAGAGGAGTCCTCTGGGGGTGTGCAGAGGTGTCATAAATTCGTGGCTCTGAGCTGTGCACCGAACCATCGTGATGTCCGCGATGGTCTGAGTGTTCGGCCAGCTTTGCCAATCCTATTGTATTACAGAGCAGCAAAAGCTTCACTAGCATCGTGGGGTTTTTCCCACCCAGTTACACCTGTCTCTTGTTCTTTCCTCTGAAGCTCAGCCCGAATTAATTCAGAAATGCCCCAGCGATTTTCTTTAACTGGAAAGTTGGAAGAAGGAAGAAAAAAAAAATAAATTTGTAACAAAGAGCGGAAAGAGCTTTCGACCCTCCCAGCTACTGTGGAAACGTCCGTGGCTATCGAACAATGTGAGCCTGGTTCCTGTGTGGGGCTCAGACGTCTCTGACGGGGGGGAAAAAAAGGTGGTAGGAATATAGCTTATTCAGGGAACTTGGGATCTCAGCTGCCTTCTAAACTTATCTGTGAACAGGAACTCGGCTTTTATCAACTGCCTTCTCGCTCAGGCACAGGAAAAGGATGTTAGCTTAAAGGAAAGGAAGAGAAAAGAAAGGAAAGAAAATACTGAGTGGTGTAACAGACTCTCTTTACAGTGCCAGAAAATGTTACAGACCTGCTTGCTCCAGTGCTGCACATGGGGTTTTTTTCTACAGTTTAAAGGCCGAAATATCTTGGCTTTAGCAGCAGGATATTCATGGTATGTATGATAAATTATGGGCATTGAGGGATTCTGAGCAAATGCACAGTGAAAAAGAGCTTACAAATATCCATTCTTGTGTGACCTTTGCAAAGTAGCTCTGTGAATCATACTCTGTTCCCATCAAAGTGGAAAATATTCATGAAGTTGTCCTTCAGAGAGGTCAGGATAATTGGGAATTTTTAAGAATTTCTGTTTGGGTTGTCATCTATGGATCTCAGGCCTAATTTTTTTGTGCATTTTTATTTGGTGTTACAAGAAAACATTTGCCAAGAGATGCTGTCAAGAGCTACCTCTGTCAAGATGTCCTAATAATAAATTAAAAAAAAAAAGGCTGTGGAGGTTGGATGTAGTTTTGTTGCTGGTTTTGCTTTGCTTGATGGTGATGCTTTTAGTTTTGTTGCTTTCATAAACTGTATTTCTTTCTTCACTGTCTTGCAGAATGATGTGCTCTGATATTTTTAAGAATAAAATGAGGGAAAACGATGCTCCACTGACAGAACAAGCGGGAATGCTGGTGTAGGAATGCTGGATCATCTCTCGGTTTGAATGATGAGATGCACACCCCGAAGTTCAGTATGCCCTGCAGAGCATTAAATGCAAAGCCTTTATGGATTCCTTCCAATAACAGCTGAAAATAGAGGATAAAATCTCTCCAGGATTTTGGAAGGCCTTCTTATTAAAGGCTGTGAATTTTCATTTTCTCATCACTAGCTGGATCTGCACCCCTCTCCTCCTGCCCCTATTTTCTGCTTAATGGCGGAACCCAGAGAAAGACAGAAATGCCCTTACTGACCTGTGACAGGCACTGCTGCCTGAGAGCCATTAATCCCTAGGGCAGTGACAGCAGCACAGGGGGCCAGGTAGGGAGAGATTTTGCTAATTTTAAGGGCAAAACCTGCTCTTTCTGTAACAGTCACTTCTCCAGGGAGATGAAATCATAAGGTCTGGACAGAAGACTGAAAAAAATTAGCAACTTCCCTCTGTTCCTTCCTGCTGCTTTTATTTCAGAATTGGGTGCATCCTGCTATAATACATGTCAGTGTGTGAGCATTTCATGTGCCATGTTTCACATACAAATGTGCTTTTCTTGTAAGTAACTGGATGTGACCTAAGCATTATGTTTGTTTATGTAATAAGACCCTTATCAGGAAGGAAATGAAGCAAACATGAGACAAAGCAAGCAGCAGGCTCATAACCTGAGCTGGGGTGAGATCCTGGTTTGCAAAAAAGTGGGTTTGTGCCACAGATATTGAAGTTGTCCCACTTGTGACCTGCTTCCAAACCCTTTGGACTTGTCTTTCAATATATACCTTTCCACTTAGTCTTAACTCACCCACTAAATCTTTATTCTTCATGGATGTGATACCTCACAAGTGGTGGCGCAATGTTTCTCTGTCCTATCTCAGAACATCTGCTGCTCCTTCAGGTGCAAGAACCTGTTCTCTGTGCCTTTGTAATGGTGCTGCCCTTTGGGTGCAGCAGGCACAGATTAACAAGTTAACAGTTTAGGGTGAGCCTTTGGTAGCAGTTATGAAGGAAGTCAAAATATGGGCATGACAGGGGATGACGTCTCTTTCCTTGTGATAGATGTAGCATAGGATGCTGCCATGAGCACATGGAAGGCATGAATTATTCAAAGGATCTTCCTTACTAATTCAGGTTTTTGTCTAATAGCTGTTCTGATTTGGGGCATCTGAATAACATGTTCAGGTTGTACTTTTGGTTCATACCACTGGACTCATTGGCAGACTGAGCTGTAAGTTTTCTTGCTTTTACACCTGTAGAAGAAAATGTATGAGGAGTGTGCCTACTCAGGAATTAGATGCACCACAACTTGGCCTCTTTTATTTTTTTGAGCTGGTGCCTCAGCATGGAATCAGGGAAAACAGGCATACAAGGTCATTTTGCTGTGACAGTGTGCTCATTGCTTTCTGAGGTGAGTCTCTTCTAGGAAGTACTTTCTGGTAGAGAAAGGCAACTGTGCACCAACTAACATCAGTAGATGTCTGTCACTTTTCAGTTGCCTGGTTTAGTGTTGGTGTACCTTACACAGCTGGGTACTACTGCTGGAATGAAAGAAATAGGTGAGATAAATCAAATTTAAAACATAATTTGGAAAATTTCTTGGAAATAAGTGTTACTCCAAAATTGTATTTGAAACTTTATCAGTGAGTGCTGTGATGATGATAACAGTACTGGTGTGGAGATGTTTGGAGCTGCCCTGATACCTCTCAGAACAGCTATCCAAAAAGAAATTGTCCCTCCACTCCTGCTATTAGTGATTTTTTTTTTTGTGTGTGTGTGTGTCCTTATTCATGAAAATACTTTTCTCCCAAGTATTTCTGGGAAGTAGTTCCTTAAAGTGTTCAAACTAGTCTTCAGACTTCAAACTAGTCTTTAAGGAGTTGATATTGCCAGTTACAGCAGGTTGGTCAGAATGCCCTGGGATCTTGCCAATAGCTGTCAGGACTGCTTTTGCCTTGTCTGGTAATTAAAGCTGTTTCCATTAAACACAGCTCTTAACCCCCTCTGATGTTGCCCACCCCAAGAATTCAGTGTCCTGTTTCCAGTTCAGAATCAAGTTGTCAAATGCCAGTGCCATCTTCTGGATAATCTGCTTAAGATGCAAAATCTCATCTTGGCCCTTTTCTGTTTGTTTAGAGTCGGAGCCCTGCAGCTACAGCTGGATAAGAGGTGGGTAACCACACAGTAAACGGTGCCAAACTATACATTTGATAAGTGGCTTGTACGATAAAGGGCTTGTACCTACTTGGAAAGCAAACACACTGGCTATTGCAGTAAGCGTGTCTCTGGAGAAAGGGCCCTTAGAAATTTAATTTTCAATTTATAGGTTCAGATGATTTTGTTTCTTTGTTTTGTATCTTTCCAGATTCACTGGCTACTCTGTAATGCTCTTAATTATAGACTTAAATTCCAAATCTGTGTATTTAAAAGGAAAAAAAAAACTGGAAATAATGTTTTAAAAAGCCAAGCAAATATGGAATTATTTTAATAAACCACCATTGCTTTAGATTTATATATCCCAGCTCAAAATTTCTGAAGCAGACTGTATAACTGAAGGGATTTATGTCTGGGAAGATGAGTAGGACAGTTTTGTTGATAGCTGCACAGCAAGGGGATAACTTCTCATTGGCCTTCGGGTTTTAGATCTGGAAAACGCTGTCTCATTCCTTGCCTGCTGCTGGTGCCGTCTGCAGCTGCTCTGGGGAAGGGGAGCAGAGGAGAGGAGAGTCAGGAGGGGGCTGCTGGGCTAGGGAGCAATCCCTTTCACTGGTCTGTCCATCAGAGGAAGGAGATGAATTTTTGTGGCCTATATTTTTAATAGTTTGCTCAAAAGCTATCAGTGGCATTGAACAGCAGAGATCAGTCACGAAAGGCTGCTCTCTGCATGCTGTACGTGTGCCTGAAAAATGCCTCATCCCTGGGCTGTTCGTTCCCTGGCAGAGGAAATAAGCTCATTAACCATGCAGACGTACACACAGAGATTCAAGTCCTAAACTGTTTGCCAAGAGGATGTCAGACAGCTGCCTGTTTTTGTTGCGGCATGAAAATGGATGATCTGAGACAGTTCTTTCTGCATTTTGAAGTTTTCATAAATTGAGAGGAAGGAGTTCTGTTTATGTAGAGCAAGGTTTGATCCTGTTAATATAATTCTTCATACAAAAACTTCCTGAACAAAGGATATTTATCAGCCACAAAAGCAGTCTGTCTTTCCTTCCCTTACCTGTCTTTCAAGCACCATCATACACTATTTAAATACTTCAGTGGAACCAAATCACACTCCTTTTATCCAGCAAAATTACTTTGTCAGCTGTTAGTCTCCAGCATGAGTTCATCACTAAAGGACAATGTTAAGGTTTTGTGTGTGGAGTAGCTTGCAGCTGGGAAAATTCAAGAAGGAAGAGACACAAATTAAGTAAAATCCTGATTTAATCTGCTGCAGACGCAAAAACACATTAGAGGACAAGGAATCTCAATTTCTGCTTTGCATTCTTTTCTCTCCCTTGCATCAGTGCTTTGGGGAATAGGTAGACTTGAGTTAGAATTCTCTTGCCCATATTCCAGAATTGCTGGCAGGTGTTGCACAGACCTGCTCTCAGATACCTGCCACCAGCACCCAGAGAGAGGTGTGGGGGTGTGAGATGAGGGGAACTGCTCCTTGCAGAGACCTTCAGGAAACTGGTGTAGTGCAGCAAGAGGCTCGATGGCCAAGCCTAAGCAGCCAGAATTCAGACTTTAAATACACAGCAGTTGGATGGTTTGTCATTGCACAAGTCGAGACAAGGCTTTGTTTTGGTATTATGCAGAACAGCCGCGTGTTTTTGAGATATGAATTTGTTTACAGTGATACGAATTATATTCAATCATAATTAAAAAAAAAAGGGAACTTAATGTGTAGCTTAATGTGTAGCTCCCCAGTGTCACAAAGCAGATAACAGAGAAAAAGAGGTTGCTGACAGGTGAAATAGGAACTTAGGGTCTCCGAATTGCCTGCTGGAGGACCTTCTCTTTAACTGCTAATTACATGATCTGACACAAGAGGCAAACTTACCAGGCACAAAGTTAAGAACCTAACAAAATCTGAAAGCCAAGGTTGCTTACATAAAGTCCTGTAGTTAGATCTACCTGAGGCAGGATTGGCAACAAACTGAGACTGAATCCTCCGCTTAGAGAGAAATAGGGTAATGCAGTTGCCTTGAGGTGGCAAACATTCAGGAGCCACTATGGATGCTTGCCCTATATAGATCATCTACCATGTTGTCTTGAGTCCAGAGCTTTCCTAAAAAGGTTTCAAGGTAAAACAATGCCCGTGCAAACTGCCTGCTTCCTTGGGAGGGATCCAACAGCATTTAAATGCCTCTTGTGAACCCTTTCTGAAGGTCATCGGGAGAGAAGGCAGGAAAGGAGTATCCCACTTGAGTATTGGCTAATTCAGTCTGGTGATGATTCATGTTTCACATCCCAGGATGGCTTGATATTTCATGTGTTTGTTACCTTTTATAGCAATGTAAAATATGTAGAATTCAATTGTACAAATCGCAGTGACAGAACAATAGCTGAACAAAATCAAAATATACTTCTCACCCACCCTTATCAGCTTTGGCATTCTCCAGTAAAAATACCAGTAAAGCCCACAGCCATGAGGAGATCTGTGCTCTGCTTTAACAGTCTTTGAAAACCTGATGAAAAAGGAAATGGTCTCTGTAGCAATTCTGAAAGGTGGTAAATTTGGGTTTTTTACCGAATGTAGTTAAAACAAGACTCCTGCCCTGCGCCTGATGAAATCAATGGCAGTTTAGCAACTGGCTCCAAGAGCAGCTTGGCTAAACCACTGATTGTACAGCACAACAGGATGCAGATACCTTCAATTTCTGAGTAACCCAGGAGCAGAAACAAGCCATGGCACTAGCCACCTAAGGGGAATTTTGAAAGATGGTGAGAAAAGCCTTTTTTCACTTCTTGCTGCAACAATCTGCAGCAGTGTGAGCTCCTATAATAATTGGTATGCTGTGCTGGCCTTCCTGTGAATCTTCCACTTTTTTTAATTAGCTGATAAATTCATCAGTCTGGCAGAGATTTGGCTCCTTTACATTCAAATGGAAAATTGTTCTTAATTTATAAGTATGGAGAATTATTTGTGAGAAAAAAGATGAAGAAATCTATATATTATTTTCCAGATCAGCAGTTTTTCAATTGTTTTAGTATGGGGTAAAAAAACCCACTCCCAAAAACTGCAGAACTATTCTTAGTTCCACAGTAAGAACTATGTTTGTGTTCATGTCTGCATGTACACACAGATATGCTGTTTTTTATTCAGACCTTTTTCTTTTCTGTGTAGTCATTCCCCATCTGAGACTTCCAGGCTGAAAACTTGTGGCAGCAGTGGCTTACAGACCACTGCACTTCATGACATTACAGTGTGCTACCCTCTCATAATGCAGCTCAGCCTCTAAATTTAATATTCTGTTTGCCTGGTGAGGAGAAGCAGCCAAAGCAGGTCAGGGTTGGGCTCAGAGGATGATGATTCATGGCTTCTGTAGTTTCACATATGGCACTATTAAAAATAAATTAATTAAAAATCACCTTGCTGCACCAGCAATTGCTTTCATAGGTGCTAGCACTGAATTTTGGTTTGCTAGTGGGGCAATAGGTGACCTAGGCCGCTCAGGATCTACTTCAGGAAACAGCTTAACTAGAGTTTAACTGCAAGCACATTAGGATATCCAGCTGTGATCAGCTATTGTGTTTTTGTATCTTTTCCTAGCAATGCCTGGAGGCTGGATGGATCCTCTGTGCAAACTGTCAGACTTCCCCAGTCAGTTCTCTGCTGGGTGTGTTGCTGCCCCGCTGTGCTCTGCAGCACAGGCGTCTGACGTGAGTGATGGTGGCGGCGTGGAGCGTCGTCTCACTGTGCGGCGGCAGAGCAGAGCTGTCTACAGCAACTCTGAGAAACAAATAGGAAACAGGATTTCCCCCAACAGGCGTCTGATTTTTCAGAAATGAACCGTTGTAATGGGATGTACAGCTGAGCAAAGCCCGTAATTTATAGTGAATGTCTTCAGATTTGACGAATGTGGTAAGTGGGGCCTCTAGCTGCCTTCACCTGACCCAAACTGTAGCTGATTCCCTTTTTCTCTCAGTATCTACTAGAAATAATGTTGTTACCATTTTGTGCAGGGTGGGTTCTGGTAACTGCCAGACCACAAAACTTCGACCCTGTTTGTTTGCCACAAATGGTAGCAGGTTTACACGCTCTCCCACCCTCTAGGGACCCAGGAGAGCTGGCATTTGGCTGCTGCTGCAGCCTCAGAGAGATGCCCTTTCAGGAACTCAGCTCTCCAGACAAAAAGTCTCCCTCTTCACATGAGAGCATCCTTGAGTGAGAGCATTGCAGCACATTTTAAAAGCTCTATCTGTCTGGAAATTTTCCAGTCAGTCCCTTACCTACTGCTGTCGTTGTCCTCCTCTCCCCCTCCCTTCTTAAAGCTTCCCAAGCAGATCCATATCATTAATATTTCAGTATCAGCTGCAAACAGGCATTGGCTACACTGCAGCACACTTCATCAATAAGAGCCAGCGAGGGCTGTGAGGTTTGCCACACTGCCTTCATCCAGCGGAGGAGTGAGAGCAAAGGCAGAGCCTGGCAGAGAAACAGTATCTGCCGAGCGTAAGGCTGCAGCTAGCAGTCCCAGCCTCGAGGTGCTTTTTGCTGCTGTGCCCCATTCAGATCATCCCAGATAATACCTTAACAAGCAACAAGAATGGATGTCTTTAAGAAAGGTTTCTCCATCGCTAAAGAAGGTGTGGTGGCTGCTGCAGAAAAGACCAAGCAGGGAGTGACAGAGGCTGCGGAGAAGACTAAAGAGGGGGTAATGTATGTAGGTAAGAGAGAACTAGTTTGAATCTACCTTTGAGCATGAACAGCTGCATAGATTGTCTCTGGGAAAGTCTGGGGAAATTATGTTGTGGCTGGAGCTGGGGAGTGAATAGCAGGGAGGTCTGGATAACATCCTCAGCTCTACATGGAGTTGCTTTGTAAACTTGGGGTGCCACAGCCTCCCCATGCCTCAGCTTCCCCGGTTGTAAATTAGGCATAGAAACGATCACTACTATAGGGGAGGCACAGTGAATGTGATGTTAAGGAGCAGATGCTCAGGTGTAAGGTTTCTGTTAGACTCATCACTGATTGTTTGCAGGGTGAGTCAGACACCCTCCAAGCCTCTGAGCACTGCTGGTCTCCACCTCACCTCCACACTGAGGCACGCTGAGGAGGTCCCTGGTATAGCCAGCAGTGTTAGCAAGAGGGGATTGCAGGATGCATCTGTTTCCCCACAAACAAACTGTTTTATCCTGAAATCCATCTCTTGTTCACCAACCTATTTCGTCACCCGTGCACACATTAATCTTGCTTTACAAGAGACGCCCAAATTCCTTTTTCCCAAAGAAAAGGATCTGGGAAACTGCACGCCTGATGTCCTGTCTAGAGACCTCTCTCACAGTTAATGGGCTGTTTCAGAAACCTCTCCTTTCAAGGTCACCCTCGAAACCCACTATCTTCACTATCTAGCAAATGCAATTATATGGCTGGATGGTCAGATATTCCAGATAATACAAAATCTACAGAGTCTTAGGTTCCCAAGACTAATTACCTTGCTGCTGATTACTGTGTTTCACACAGCTTTTTATTTTTGCTAGATGTGGAAAAGAGGGTTTATTTTAGTTAGAAAGTTTACTTGCACATTCTTCCTGCTATCATACTGCAACATCCACAGCTATACTTAGCTACTATATTTAAAACAGCTCAATTGACAATTGCTTCAGACATATATTTGTACATTATAAATGAGTATAAAATTTGTGTGTAGCAGGTCTGGTAATGTCTTCATCCTGAATTTTTAAATATTTAACTATTGGCATGCTGGAAATGAATGGGTGTAAAAGTTCACATTTCAATTTGAAGCTGACTCACAAGAAGAAAGATAAGCAGCATCCCTATAAACAATTAAACGAACTACAGTAACTGAAACACCAGCCAGTGAAATGTCACATATGGATGTCACATTGTGGCATCACTATTGTTCCACCTGCTTCCAGATTTGAGTCATTCAGAGTTATTCAGAGGGGTTATTCAGAGTTTTTATACATGATTCCTCACATTGTACACCTCCATACTGTGACCTGCTTTTCAGGTAAAGAGTCTCTTTATGAGATTCTGACCTTTCAATAAAGTTTTCTACAAGCCTAAAACTAAAAAGCCTTAAAACCTTAATCTCTGAATGAGGAGCAGATAAGGATCAAGGTGAAGATTAACTGCTTTCTCCTTTTATTGGTTTGGTTTGTTGATATACTGCTGGTTCCTGCCCTGTCATGCACTGCACAGGGCTTTGCCTTGGGCTGATTCAGTCCCTGTTGCACACTAGGGGAAGCTCAGCCCTTTGGGGAAAATTTAGTGTTTCACAGGCAGGAAAAGTCAAGGCCAGATGCTGATTAGCTCAGAAAATTAGTTTTTTCAACTACCAGGGAAGGTGGAGGCATGGTATATCTGCTAAAACTGGAATGATTATTATGTTGTTCATGCTGCCTTTTTTCGCTCTGTGCCATGTGAAGGGTAGATCTCAGACCTAAACTGTTCTTTCCCTGCTCCTTCCATTGTAGAGCCCTATCCCAGCAGCTTCATCTAGAGCATTAGGTGACAAAACTTGAATTTTTGGATGCTAGGAGAAAACAATACTGCATCAAACCTTGAGGGTCTTCTCAGAACATCAGGAAAGGGAGGAAAATCCCCATAGCCGAGGATGGATAAAGTGGTTCCCTGACTTTTATTCAGGTTTGTGCTAACTCACTGCCAAATCTCCAAGGAGGGTTCCAGGTGTCTGGGCACAACCCCCACGTCTGGTGAGTCACTTGCTGCTGGCCAGGAGAGGAAAATAATGCTCGTTCAGAGGCACCTGCCTGGAGCAAACAGTATCATTGGGGCACTGTGGCCAGCTCGTCTCTCCTGTCCGGTCCAAGCCGGTTCAGGTTCCACGAACCGTGGCAGAGAGGAGATGCCTCCCTCCTGTGCTGGCACTGCAATGCGGTTCACAGCCGGGCCGGCCGAGGTGCTGCCACTGCCGGGGCAGTCGGGGCATGGGGTGCTCCTGCCCTGCCATGTGGCTTCCTGAACAGGCAGGGTAGAGAAGAGAGGGCATGAAAACAGGAAGAAATCCTTTACTGTGGGTCACTTTGCACTTAGCTAAATCGCAGTCTGCTCTCCAACTTGTAACAGCCTCTGGGTACACCAAAGTGGCAGAGGATCCCTGCACAGTTAGTGTGGATCAAGCAGTTGGTTCAATGGGCTGAAGGGGGAAAAATGATGCTGAAGTGAATTAATTAATTTAATGCAAAGCTGCATCAGAATATTGAGTATAAGGTCATTAGTACTGTTTAATGCTATAATTCAGTAAGCTTTAACAAAGAATGCACTTCTAGTTTTCCAGAATGACGTTCGACCGTGTGTGTCGCAGAAAGCCCCAAGGCACCAAGCTCTGCTTAAACCAAGTGACTCCTGCAGGACTTAATGCCCATCATAATATCCCTTTCTACTCTAAACCTTCTCCCACTGCACAGCGCTCCACCACCTCAGTCCTCCCCTTGCCGTACCAAAGCTCTTACAGATGACTCGCAGCACTCAGAAGAGGCAAGGATGCATGAACTTCTAATTCTCTGTACAGAAGCTGCAGGCAGGGACTAATGAGTGAAATGAGATTGCGCATCAGGTGATTGCTTTCTGATTCAACAGATGCGGGGTGCTGGCAGGAGCGTGCTCCGGAAGGTCAGGTTTCATGCGGTGCATAATGGATGTGAGCCTGAGTCATCGGGCGTGGCTGGGCCGGGAACGTGAGGCTGCAGCAGGGACTCTTCCCAGTGACATTGCTTCCGTGGCAAAATGGATTTGGATGTTTTACTTCTATCTGCATCCCTCCTTTCTGGAATTATTTCTGATCAGCAAATATAGCCCCCACCCACTCCCCTCCCCCTGTAAAAGAATTGAGCCCAGATAGTCACCTTAAAAGTCTGGTAAAAAATATATATAGAAGACAGAAGTCTCACTAAGTGTGTTTACTGCAAAACTGAAACACATGGAAGGGTAGTACAGCAAACCATCTGCTTTGCTTACCTATCAACTGTTCTTTGACCAAAAAAACAACAAAGAAGGGCTAAGTTTGAACATCTGTGTCTGACATGAGACAATCTTGTATGTCAGATGAGTATTGTGGCAGTGTTTCATAGGAAAAGCACTGGGAGGGAAACCAAAGCAGAATGGTGTCTGAATTGAACTGCGTGTGTTTGGCCCACTCAGGAGCTCACATTCATGGCTTGAGACTTGCACCTGCTCTGTTCACTGCTGTGCTTCTGCACATGTTTGTGTATCACAGGCATCATTGTTAAATCCAGCTCACAGCAGTGCACACATATCACATGCACCACTAGGAACTGCAGTTTACAGCAGCAGCAAGTATAATAAAGTACAAAGATTTCATCGCTTCAGTCTTAACACAGTTCAGGAGGGTGGAGTGAAATGCTGAGGGCATATTATAGTAGAACAGTTTTGTTCTGCCCCAGGCAACAATTACCATCACCAAAATAAATCAACAATCGAGAATAACATTCAATAATACGTAACGTGCATCAGGCAGAACAGAGCTGGGCTGGATCTGTTGTTATCAGGGCACTGCACCTGTTTCGCTTTTCAGGTTGTTAATGAGGAGGAGATGTGATTTGTAACTGGTTTCTCCCACCACACCCATGGATGCTGCACTACCGTGGAGTCAAAGATCTGCCTAGTTCTCTATTTTTATCATTTTGATGGTTGGCCATAGAAATCCTTTTGTTGTATCAGTGTGGGAAAGTTGAAGAGAGCCTGTATAGGTGCAGATAATTTACAAAATACAGTAAGGTGGGACCAGTGGAATGTTTTGGCATGTGTTTTTTTAAATTGTAACAGAGATAAATTGATCCTTTATTTTTTCAATGCGTAAGGCACTTAGTTACTGTGGGGGCTGCCCATCTACCATATGATTTAGCTTATCTGCTGCAGTATAAAGGTAGAAGGGATATATAGCTGGTCACTTGAAGCATGGAGGAAAATCACAGAGATTAATTATTCCTTAGGGCTATTTGTGTTGCAAACTGAATGCCTTCACATCCTGTTAGTTTTTCTGCCTTGAGAACAGCGAGATAAATTACAATGTAAGCATACATATGGTGTACTTTCGTAGTTTGAGATAAAACCATCTGCATTCTGTGTACCACTGTGAGCAGGCACTTACAGCCCAGGCTGAGGCACTGAAATGGGAATCTAGTAGTAGGTGGGCAGTTGTTCTGTAAATTCAGCTTTAAGGTTCTCAAGTCTTTGAGAAAATAGAATGAGATTTTAACTGACTGCTGCAGCCAAGTATTCTGCTGAAAGGCAGGAGAGAGTCACGGATGTGACTCCTTGTCTTGCGAGACTGAAGTAGGTGAGATTTCACCAGGTGACTTAATATACAGTCATTTTTACAATTAGCTTAATATTGATTTACCACTGTTTAACTGTTCTTTTAATTTTGGAAATATTCCAGGGACAACTTTTCATACTCCAGCATGATATAGTCAAGATTTTTCAGGTCTAGGCACCACCAGATAATTTGTTGTTGAAGTTCTCCAACTCTCAGCACAAAGGTACTTACTGGCTTTACTGGGGAGGGAAGCTGGTCTCTTTTTCTGGCTCTGTAAATGGCTTGTGTCTGAGCAGGAGGTGCCAGCAGCACTATAACTCCCTACTGCACTTGGTAAGAACAAAAAGCCGTATGTGTCCAGAAACCACAGGTTTCTTAACCCGGTAGCGCTGATGGACTGTGTTTCCTTTCACAGGCACCAAAACCAAGGAAGGCGTGGTGCAAAGCGTGACCTCAGGTAAGAGCACAGCCCTAAGAGAGATGTGGGAATCTGTGATGGTTTGCCAAATGGGAGGTCTGTGGGCAACACCACTGACGTGTGACCTTCCAGATGATGAATGGAGGATGCTTGCCAGGAGCAATAGTTCAGGGTCTGGCATTTACAGTGGACATGGATGGGAGAAAATATTTAATTAGCATAGAACAGGTCAAAAAAATCTAACAAAGGTTACTTGGCAGGCTGGGATGATTCACTGCAATTTAGACCTTTCACAATGTCAAGTGCATGCCCAGCATGCAGAGTTCCTGTTGGGCCAAAACTGTGGTCTTTGGGAGACTCCTGTCAGGCAGTCACAGAATCAATCAAGAACCCAAAGGGTTCCTTCTAGGACTGAAGCTCCAAGGCAGAACAGCCATATGGACTGCCTTGAAGGGAGATAAATGGATCCTTTCCCTGGAGAATTTCATAATGATTACTTTTTTCTACCCAGGAGTATTAAATCAAACAGAAGGTACCCAGGAAGAGGTCATGCAGAGTCAACAATGCAGAATACCTCAATTGCACTATTGTCTCTTAGTATTTGACAGTGACTTTTTCATTCTGACAGTGAATTTTTCATTCTGCAGTTGCCCACAATGACTGACAGGCTGCAGTGCTGCTCTCTAAAGAGCATTTTGAGTCAGACAAAAACCCTCACGTCCATGATGTAAATTCAGACGTGATCTCATCTAAAAAAAATCCAAATAAGGACTGTATGAGGGCAAATTTCTTCCTTTACCTCAGTGCATTCATGTTACTGTCCCAGGGAATTTGGCAGTCTTTTGCCAGTGTCTAGCTCACTGACTTTCTGCTTTTGTTGAAACCCCAGTTGCTGAGAAGACCAAAGAGCAGGCCAATGTGGTGGGAGAGGCTGTAGTAGCCAGCGTGAATACAGTGGCAAACAAGACTGTAGAAGGAGCAGAGACCATCGTGGCCACTACAGGAGTGGTAAAAAAGGTATGTTTGTTCCTTCGGTGGTGTGCAGGACAGAAGAGTCACCTTTGGATTACGCTTAAAGTACCTTCAAACATTTTCAGTTGATGGTTTTACTTATTTAATGAAAGGTTTTCAGCATTATCTGCTTTGGTATAATACTTCATATTATCCTATAATGCGTAATGTAGTCACCGAATCATTTAGTTTTGAAGGGACTACTTGAGATCTCTAGTCCAACCTCCTTGGGACCAATGAGAGAGGACTGTGTCCAGCTGAGTTTTGAATATCTCCACAGATGGAGACTCCCCAGTATCCCTGGACAACCAGTGCCAGTGTTTGACTACCCTCACAGGAAGAGAGAGAAGTGTTTTCTTCTGTTCAGGTGGACACCTTAATCAATTTGTGCCCATTGCCTCTTATCCTATCAGTGGGCACTTCTGGCAAGAGTCTGGCCTTTCATTTTCTTATGAATGTAGAAAAGCATTTTCCCCAGGGACTTGAGCAGAAATGCAGCTGGGCTGCAGTGAGCACCTGGATGGATTCAGAGCTCTGGGACATGCAGGGTGGGAAGGCACAGGAGCTCAGCACTTGCCCTCACACCTGTGCCGTGCTGGTGGGATGCACAGGCTCGGCCCCGGCAGCTCTGCAGGCAGCAGAGGGCAGCAGCAATTCAGGCACAGCTCGGTCCCAGCAGAGAGCCTGACCCTGCTGCTCTGCTTCCTGCTGGTTTTGACAACATCCAAGCACTTATTGATAAAGGCCATGTGATCCAAATTGTGCACAGATTCAGCCAAATTCAGACAAGGCATCTTCTGTCCTCCCGCTTAATTTGGCTTTGGACTACTTCGAGTGAAGGGATTAAGGGGCATGTGAAGGGGCAGAACAGTTCCCTAGATGAAGGCAGTGTTGATCATTAGAGAAGATGCTTTCCCTGGGGGGTAGCAAACAGCAACTATTTGTACAGCACGAGGCTAATACTTGGCAGCTCTTTGGTAAGCCCAGCTCTTTCCCCTCTCCAGAGAGCTATGGTCACTGCTGTTGGTAGCCACATGAGCTAGATGAGTCACAACAAACCCAAACCTGGAATCAAAGCAAAGCCAGGCTGGCCGAAATTGTTTTAATTGTTCAGATAGTTGGCTGATTAATTTCCTGACCTGCACGTAAACACATTGTGATGTGAAACAAAACTTCGACACAGCATATAAATCCTGGGAGAATAGCCTAACAAAAGAGGGGAACAGCAGCTACGAGTGACGCAAAATGTCCTCCTAAAAGCATGTGAAAAGGGCAGATACAGGAGTTCTGCTAAACCCTTGGGATAAGATTAATCTCTATTCCCACAGGGAGTAGCAGTTAGGCAGTAGGAGCAAACAGTGATTCCTAATTCCATGGGGCAATAACACCCCCTCCAGCCTTTCGGCTGACCTGGTATGGGGTGATTGACCCAGGAGAGTGAGGAATTTGCTGACAGTAGGAATCCATCCTGCAGATATTGGACTGTCTCCCCTCTGGCAATGACTGAGCAGCAGCAATCCTGTTCCCCTTTCCTCCTAAGTGAGAGCCCCACCTCAAAGACTGACAACTACAATTTACAGCTAATTTCAGAGCTGGAACCAGTGAATGTTATCTGTTTCTATCCTTGTGAAGGTAGTCTCTTAGAAAATCAGTGATTCCTTCATTCTAGTAGAGGTTCTGGGTTATGCAGACTGCAGGCAATATGCAGAGTTTTTGGAGGGTTAAAGCATTAAGCATTTGAACTGTCATTTTGGCATCTTTCATTGATGTCTGACTGCTTAGAGTTATAGTGGAGATCAATCAAGAAATAAAAAGTTAGGATGTGTCACATGCCAGAGGGCAGACTAAATGGAACCAGGAAACTGCTTTGGACACAGCATCATGGTGTCATGCCAAGCAGCAGAGGTGGGCAGCAAAATGAAAACAGGAGGAGAAAAGCAAGACAAAGTCACAGGAGAAAGGAATTCAGGAAAAAAAATGTTTGTTTCTGTGAAAGAGGGGTCATCTATTCTACTGGTTTAGCTCAGCATAGGAGTGCAAATCTTTTATTCATGCTCACTCACCATACTTTAGCATCGAGCTAGACATGGAATATTGAGCTCTGTGAGCACACCGAGTGCCTCCCAACTGCTAATGGTTAATTGCCTTGGAGCTAGAGCTGCTCCTGAGGGAGGGCCCTGAAAGGAATATAAGGGACTGCTGGGTTCTCGGCACCGGCTGCTTTTTCTCCAGATCTGCTCCTCTTGTGCTGCACAGTTTGCTAATGGAAACATATCCAGTCTGTCAAGAGCAGCACTGGCCACTATAATGCCTGTGGGAGACCCACTGAAGATACACTAAGAGTGATAAGTTAAAGGTTTTAGATGTTTAAACAGTGAATACCTACTATTATCATCTTGCAGTCCTGGGGTCCTACACAAGCCTTTCAGCCCTTGAAGTCTGAGGGAGCTGTTGTATCCAGTTCTGAGACTTCTTTGTGTTCCATCCTGTTCTCCTCCTTTCTAATTGCACAGAGCAGTTGCTAATGCCTTGTTTCGGTTTTCAGCTATGTCCAGTGCTGTTCCCTGCTGTTCCCCCTTTACAGAGAGGTTGTTCAGAGCACCAGGGATCTGTGTGAGTGCCTGGCACTGAGCAGTGCAGGAGGGTGACTCGGGTCTGGGGAGGCAAGTGGCCTAGGAAGCATGTCCCCAGCTGAGCTTTCCCAGTATTAATATCAATTACGGAGAGCTCGTTGACATTTAATCTGCGCGTTTGACAGCTGGAATGGGCGGCAGGAGAGGGGGACTCGAAGGATTCTGAGTTAAGTTTTGCTCATGACAGCAGCCACGGGTTGGTTCAGTTCTGTGGGTGTATCACATGGTGAGTTGGGTCATGGGAAAGAATTCAGCCCACTGTTGGATCATGGCAGGCACTGAAATGTGGACACCCATGGGGCGGTTGGCAACCTGCTGCTCCTTGCTGTCCTTGGTGGGAGCACTCAGGGCCATGCAGAAGGAAATGAGGTGGGAGTAACTCTACGCCTATGGAGTGGTGCCAAGTACCAGATGAGAACAACCCTGAGTAGTGTTGGCATCGCCTGATAGGGCTTTGGCACTGGTCTGGTCACTGCTCACTGAGTACAGGGAAGTATTGAATGATTTGGGGGGTTTTTAAGTATTAACTAAAAAATATGTAAGTTAAGAGATTATAAACTCACCACCATTTTTCTGATCCACAAAGGAATGAAACCCATCAGTAATGTGTTCTGTCTGTGGCTTTGCACCCATCCCAATCCCCATCCCTGGGGTGGACATTAAGAGATTCCAGTGAGATAACCACCCACTGCATATCCCTGCCTTAGAAGAGGATTAATTCTTCGTCTGCATGACGCAGCACAGAGCTTGCTGCAATGCAGACACCACGTGGCTGGGAACGAGGGCATGTACACACACACGCTCACAAAACGTCCCTCAGGGAGTGAAACAATTTCCCCAGTATGATGCTTCACTATGCCCTCCACCTAGATCTTCCCCTTAGATCTATTTGTCCTGTCAGTTTTTATGATTTACTTGCCAGCTCGTGACTGTCACTTTGGATTGGGTTTGATCCTTCCTTTATTTTGCTCCATTAATTACCGGAGCAGTTGTCAGTCAGGTGCATCCTCTGGGTGCACTCGCTGGATCACAGCATGTCCCTGGGCGCCTGGTCTGGTGTGTGTGAGCCGCACCCACACCGGGGCTCGTCGCTTTCGTAACAGCTGAACGTTTCGGATGTGAACGCTCACGGCCTTGGTTCTGTTCACTCACACCCTGCAACGCCACCGAGGCCAAGGCACTTGCACTGAAGGAATTAGAAGCAGAAACTGAGTGACCTCCCTGTTCAAGTTAGTTTGGGCAGGGCAAGTGCCACTAGGAGGGAGCAACCAAGGGCATGTGGAGAGGCCAGCGAGGGCAGAGCTGCTGAGCAGGAGGAGCAGGGAAATCACCAGCTAAACTACCTTACAATTAAGTAGAATAAAGAGTTACAACTCTTTCCCTTGACATTCAAGCTTCTCTGTACTTGGTTGATGGAGTGATGCATCCCAGTGGTACCTGTCCACATCCCATGGAGATGGGAAGACTGCAAAAGCAGTGTGGAACAGGGTATTCTGCCTACAGGCATTTTTTCTGTGCTTCCTTCTTGGTCTCATTAGTGCATCCAGGCATACATTTTCCCATGAAAAATAGCTGAGTTAGTGGCACTGGTGAAGCCTTAAAGTCTATAAGACCATGTGTTTGCCTCATGGCTCAAGGCTGTGCCGCAGCAATCCTGTAGGATATGTTGTTAAATGTGTATTATTTCTATAAGCAGTCCCAGGAAAGTGTCAGAGAGTCTGGCTGTGTGAGCTGGATGAAAACAAAGCCACCGCAAGAGTCTGTCTGGATTTGCAGGGTAAGACGGGACTCCTGTGTGCCCGTCTGTCTGTCCTCCTGGTGGGTCCACTCTAGTCACAGGTTGATCTCTTTGAGCTGTCAGCATCACTCCAAGCACATTCAGCCTGAAACCTGCACAGCACAGCCTGTCCATAGGACCTGTCAGGTTGCCTGAGGGTTTACCAGGGAGTGGTGTGGGGAGACTGCCAAGGACCATTGTGTTTGCTCCAACGCCCAAGGTCAGGAGCACTACAGGAGGCTGAACCTCTCTGCCTTATGCAATTGATGTCCCACTGAGAGCTGTTAAATTTGTAGCAGATGGGGCTGCCAGTGAACCTCTCTGGCTTTACAGCATAATAATAATAATAATAATGACATCTTGCTCATCACTGAATTTTTTGAGATTTTAATGAGTCATATTCCAGCATCCAATATTGGATGTTATATAAGGAAGATAATACTAATAGCGTTGTTTTTGTCTGAATTTTTGGGAGCAGCGAAAAAGCCCCACTGGCTTATAATGTAATACAGATAAAAATATAAATTCCATTTCATATGTGGACTTGGAACATACAACTCAATTGCTAAGCTGAAAAAGGGAATTTCGTAGAACCTGGGGAAAAAAAGAAATCTGAGAAATCAAATTATAATTCATTATTTTTCACGATTTCTGGGTTTTCAAATCAGTTTAAAAAATATTAAAATATCTGAACTCAGGAGCCTGTAATGTAGTCTATTTAAGGTCTCCTAACATTACACGAGAATATTTTTATAAATGCCAGATCCTAATTTGTTAAGTTTTTCATTAGTGATAGCTGAACATGTACCTATGTTTCATAACCTTAGTGAAATACTGGTTTTTATATATATAAATCTTCTATAGTGTATACATTTTATATAGGAATATATTTTTATATTCTTAAAATATTTTAAAAATTGTGTGGTATTCCTGTAAGAAATTCTAAGGTCTTGTGTTTCACTGAACTATTATAACCTTAACTATAAGTCCTTCGCTTAACTATAAGTCCTTAATTTTTCTCTCTTCACTAGCAAAAAAGATTCAACTTCTCCCCCAAAAATAGAAGAAAACAGCCCATAGGAAACTGAATTTTTTTTTCATTTAAAATACTTATTCTGAGGCCAGGCATAACTTCTGAGGAGACAAAATCTGCTTTCCCTTTAAGAGCAGGAGGACCATTACTAATTGCTTCATAGTTTCAACATGCCTTTCCCTTAGAAAATCTTATCCCTTTTAATGAGCAGATGAACAGTGAATGGTAAAACTCTTGCTGTCCCCCAGAGAAGCTGGATTTGCACCCTTGCTTTCTTGCCCAGCATTCTGCTGTGGGTCAGTGTTATAGCTGGAGTTCGTACCCAGGGGTCTCTGGCTCTTTGTCCAAAGTGAAGACCCTTCCACCACATGGTCCTCCTCTGTTTTCCTGAGCAGTCACTGCAATCCCCAGCCAGCTAACACCCAGCTGAAGAATGCAGCCCTTCCTCGTCTCGGGATCGCTATTCTGGGCAGGGTGGGAAGCGCGTGAGAAAAAGGCTGTGAGGCGACATCCCTAACGTGGCCTGACACCTCTTCATCCTGCAATTGTGCTGGTTCCTCCACCAAAGTTTAGAAATACTATCCAGAAACATGGTTGTTTCCCTTTCTAAAAATAGATGGTTGATTCTGATCCTTCTGGAGCAGAGTCCTGGCAAGGAGAACACGATTTAAGGGATATAACAAGCAGCACACAATAGCTGAACGAGGATTCTTCAGCCCATCCATTGCTCTTGGATGCAGTGTCCTGAGGGTAGTCCTGTGAAGGGTATCCCTTTTCCATGACTCTTTCCACATCTGCCACAGCTGAGCTCCCTGCCCACAGGAACAGTAAGTGGTTGTACCCTGTAGAAAGAGGGAGTTCACTGCACTTGTCCTTGTGTTCCTCTGAGCTGTCCTCCGGTTTTCCCAGCACAGCTCAGCACCTCAGGCAGTCGCCTTTGACTGACCTTCACGATTTCACACAGCAGCTGGTAACTCCACCTGCAAAACACCTACGAGACACCTGTTGTTGCAGCTACCGTCAGTGGGTTGCACTGCAGATATCTTTCCTTTCCACCTAACAGTCAAAAAACCTGGTTGTAAAGCTTCAGAATACCATTTGAGGCTATTTACCTACTTTGGCCTAATGCATGCTGTGGAGTTATAAGGTGTAGTCCTTTTTATATGCATGTGAAGTCTTTTCAAGCCACAGGCTGGATCCTGAGGCTGGATGAGCCTGCCTGAATTCAGAGTAGTGAGCTGGTTGCTGACTGCAGGGGAGTTGCATCTCTGAAAGGCTGTGCTGAGTGGCTCCATCAGAGCAGTGGCCTCTCTGCAACAGCCGTGGTCCCTGCTGTGCTGGGAGAACCTGGCTTCCATGGTGTGCACAGTTTGATGTCATTAACTTACCTGGGCTTACTTAAAACATCTCGGGCCAACAGTGCAGTGCAAATTAAGGGCATGTTCCTTAGGAAAGGGTAGTCTCAGTGTGCTTCTCATCTGGAGACACCCCAGTGCATGGTGCTCTCCATAAACAAACTGATCAACTCTAGTCTCAGCAGGGAGATGAAGGGAATGTCTGCAGCTGTGACAGACATCAGTACTGCAGCTCATATTTTGGCTGTTTTCTGGTTTTGGTGGATTGATCTCATGGTAGCTTACATGAAGAGCAGGAAGCCCATAGGTAGGACAAGCAGGTTGCAGTGCTTCCATCTCCTGGCTCCCCTTCCTGCCACAAATGGACCTGTAGTCCAATTTCCACCTTAAATTTTCATGGGCTCTACCTGATATCTATATTACTGTCTATTTTTCCCTTTTTTTTTCATATCACCTCTTCTTCCATAATTCACTCCCAAAAGCAGCAGGAGTGCTCTCCTAATGATGAGAACAGTTGTGACTGAACAGGAAAATAAGGACATGTGTCAAAATTAAGAGTGGAGTTCCCGAGACACACAGAGCATGAAGTTCTGTTTACGGGAGGTTTGGCAGGAACATTTGATTTGTACTGCATCAACAGCACCAGGGAAGGTGATGGCCTTGTGTTTCAAAATGTTAAAATTCAGATGATAACTCTGCCCTCCATGCAAAATTGACTTTCCCTTTACATAATATGTGTGTCTCTGGTTCCCTCTATGTTAGCCCTGGCTACGCCTGGGAAAAGAGTAATTCAGGGAAACTGCTGGGCATGTGTGCTCAGAGGGAACAGAGAGGCTTTGTAATTTTGAGTTGTCTGATGATTTGGGGCTGGGCTATAGAGGTCCTTCTATTTCTGCTTCCCCCTGCTCTCACTGACTGATTCCACACAGGGGCACTTCTGCTTTCTGTCCATTCCCTGTGCACATCCAGTATGGTCAGAGTTTTGTCTTCTCTTCCCATGTGGCCAAATTGTGCTTAAAGTAATTGCCTGGTAATACAACCTTTTCTCTTCCTTTTGGGCTAGAAAGGAAGTTGAAAGATGCAGGCAAGTAGATAAAAGAGCCAAAAATGCCTATGTAAATACTTGGACTCAAACACAAATGCTTTGATAATGACACTTTATCTGAAGCATGACATTAACACCACCACAGTACTGCTGTATCTTAAATTAGTTTTAGTCTATGCAATAAGTGCTTAGGGTAAGTAAGATAATGTGGGGAAAGGTTTGGCGAAGTCTTATGGTAGGTAAATTTATTTGTTCCTCCCAAGTTTCTTCACACTGAAGGAGTCAAAACTCTGGTCTCAGTGACAGAAAAAGAACTTATTTTCTGTATGAAAAAGACCCTAAACCAGGTGGTAGGAAAATGAATTGCTTTTTCATAGATATCTGCTCCAACAAGCCGCACAACAAAAGTGGATATTAAACAACAAAAGCAATATTAAAGCCGGTGTTTTATTTGGGTGTGACACGCTCAGATACTGTCGCGCAGTCTGCTCGAACGGCCTGTCTAAGATTAGGGTGATGACTCTGCATGTGGCAGCAAGGACAAACATCTTGCTTGTGACTTGGCAGGAGGACCTGGCAGCGCCGGAGCAGCCGCGGGTGGCCGGAGAGGGGGCCCCGGCGCCGGGCACGGGCGGTGCAGAGGTAAGGGGGTGCCAGGGCCCTGCCTGCCCACGGGCTCTCGGCGCCACACACGGGCTCTTTCTGGGTTACTGCTCCCCCCCTGCCCGGAGAATTCCGCTTTGCATCCTGTGGTTATGGATCTGCCGTGTGAGGTTCCCATCAGTATTTCCACCTTCCTGAGTTATTTGACAAAAACCTGAGCTCATCAGTTCTCGCTTTTGCCATTTCCTTTTTTTTTGGGGGAACCAACAATTTTCTGAGTGGCAGACTGAACAGAGTGTAAACTGCTGCCTGATTTGGGTTGATTTTGTGGATGCACATGTAATAGTTAATGCTTTCTTTTGGTTTTGTCATGACATGAAACAGCTTTCTCCTGCTTGCAACCGTGCTTTAGAAGAGCTTTAGATAAAAAGTTAGATTTTTCTGTAGATTTTTCTACATTTAAATTAATTCTTTTAATTTTTGATCTATTCTACCTGCAATGTCCTTTTGAAGCCTTGGGTCAAATGTCAGTCTCTGAGCCACTTTCAGCTCTTGAACAAGAATAACTTAGTGTCCAACAAGGATGGTTTAAAGGGGCAAATGCTTCTCACGTGGTATTTCCTTTATGATTTCAGTCCTAAGGCCTTTGTCTGCCCACTCCACAAGTACTGCATGCACCCAAACCCCACATTTTTCAGCTTTCCCAAAGCTCAGACTATTTTTGTGGTCTCAGCTTCCACCTACCACTCTCTGCCAGCCATCACCCCTGCTGCCAGTCCCCGAAAAGAGCCCCGCTGATCTGACTGACTCCACGGCTGCACCAGTGCTCATGTCACGCTGCAGGAGCAGGTCCAGCAGCAGAAAGCAGGACAGTCCTGCTGGTGGCAGCCCGGCCCCACATTAGCTTGACTTCCACCATCTATGAACTCACACCCTCATTTTCCCTGGAGTTCTGAGTTACACTGGGAGTGTGTCTGGTTTCCAGAATGAATGGATATTTCATTTATTTTCTGCACCACATGTGGTCCTCGTTGTTTTGTAGCTGTTTATTATTTTTTTTGTGTGGTGACAATTAGCATTGATTTTTCTCTTAATTTTATTTATATATGTTTTCTGCTGGAAATGTTTAACTGTTTTCCTACCTGTCTTCTCTCCCAGGGTGAAACTGAAGGCGATCCATCAAGTTAGGGAATCCTAGCTGGAAAGAGACCATTCCAAGAGCATACGTGGAAATATTAGCTGACACTACAACAGGAAAATCCCACTGTCCATAGACTAACTGCATTCAGCTTTATAGTCCTTCACTTGCCTCAAAAACAGTTGTACAATATCTGTAAACCAGACTCCTCTGTAAGTAAAGTGCAGGTGTGTACTGGGGGGTGTGTCCTTCCCCACCTTCCTCCTGCCTTCCCAACCCACTTGCTTTGCATCTTTTGGTTGGGCTCACTGGTCTGTGTCTTGCGTCCATCAGCACTGGCACTTGGGATCTCTAGGTATTGTGGAAATTTTTTTTTTTTTAACTAATAAAAAAGTGTTTGAACACGTTTTTTGTTTTGTCAGTTTTATTTGCATGTTTTAGATGAGGATACTTCTGAACTGTAAAAGTGCAGTGTCAAGATACAAGGATCTTGAAACTGTAAGGGCCTTAAAAAGATGGAGGATTGTGAAAAATTTTGTTTCTGAAGTCAATACTGTAGGTAGACCAACTTCCAGTCTTTCAGGGCTGAAAAACAGATATTTCACTATTTAAATACTTGCCATGTTTAAAGGGGGTGGGGGGGAGAATACTGGACAAGAGGAGGATTTTTAAAGGAACGTGAAAGTGAGGTTGAGCTCAGTTTATTCTGCTTACTACAGAACTTGAAAACTCTATCCTGACATCTGGGTGCAACAAGCTGCTAGAAGGTAATTACAAAATGTGATGGGTAAGAGCCAGCCTGTGAGATCAGAGCTGCATTACTGCTGGCAGGGGCAGGGAGGCCGTGAAATGTGTGAGAGCAGCTGCCAAAGGAGAATTTACTGGTGCACCACAAACACAGGGCTGGTAGTGCACCACAAACACAGGGCTGGTATTGGTTACAGAAGTCTGCAGGTTAAGCTACAGAGTGAGAGCAGCAGAGACCTTCCACATTACAGATGTAGAGAACAGGAAAATGTTGCTACAAAGCTCGTTGCTGTAAATCATGAGGATGAGTTTAAAGTACGTCAGTAGGTATGGGTCTCAAAGGGGGTTCTTTTATTTACCTGCAGATAGAACACCCACGGATCCAGGAGAAGCCAGTGTAAACTGTTGAGATTTAAACTGGTTCAAAATCAGATCACTACTCCTCATCAAGCTGCATAATGATGATGACTGTGGAAGACATCACAGGAGAGACTTGCTGTAGGATGGAAGGATCTAGCAAGTGTGCTAGCAGCCCTTCTCAGGCATTAATACATGTAAGGCATTACATTGCAGAGAACACAGGATTTCCATCCAAGTGGGTGTTTGATCTCAACACTGAAAGGGAACAGAAGAGCCCTAGCAGAGGTAACAAGGCTCCTCAAAGGAAACTGCATCTGATATGTGTATGCTCTTTTCTGATGTCCTGCAAAAATCTGCCAATTAAACAGAATAACTAAAACTGAGACCAAGGTAAGAGGGCTTAAAGAGAAACTCATGCCCAGCAGCAGGAGGCTGGAGTCTATTGTTAGTGCTTGCTAGAGAGAGACAGAAAAAGGAAAAGCCCTTTGCTCCAAAGCTTTGCTTTATGGGAGTACAAAAAAAAGTGTTTTGCCAGCCAGGGGGAAAAAGGAGGTGAGTGCCTTCACCAGCTACAGCGTGTCTGGGAGGCAGGAGTGGGTAGCAGCTGGGATGGGTTGTATCTCAGAGGAGGAGTAAGCTGCTCCCCAGATGCCCATCTCTGAAGCAGGCTTCACCTCTGGTTCCAAGGGCTTAAACCAGGAGAGAACAATAATTGCTGGGACACTGCTCTGCCATACTGAGCTCCATAACTTGCCCTGTGCCTGGGCTGGACAGGCACTTCCCTGCTGTAGCTCCTGCCCAGGCCTGGTCCAGTCCTGTTGCAGTCAGAGCCCGGAGGAGTGTTTGTGCACCTTGCACAGGCAATCACAAGTCCTGAAGAGAGCATGACATGCAGTTTCCTCCCACGAATACCCTGCAACAGTGAGTGGGAACAGAGGAGTGCTGTGCCCATGCAATGGCTCAGTGAGCCTCTATTTCCTTCCCTTCCCCAGAGCAGCTGTCACCCAGCCAGGGGGAGCAGATGTAGCAGTCTGAGCCACCTTTGTCAGAGGTAAAAGAAAGGTGAACACTTGTTTATTCTGAGGCAGAAGGGTCTGTGATAAAAGAGACAAAAGATTATCTATTATCTATTCAACTGAAGTTCGCTGTATGTCTGTTTGGTTGGCTGCTTGGAAAAGAAGTCTGTGCTTTTAATGAGTATTCCAGCAAGTGTAATGAGAGGTGATAGAAAAAAAGTGAAAGGTGGAAGGATGGAGGAGATGCACCAGAAAAAGTGCTTTCACTGAGGAAGAGCTGGGAATCCCCTTGTCCCAGACAAAAGCTGAGGAAGGCAGATACTAACTAAATAATTTTTCGCTGACAGATCGTGATCTAGGCAATCAAGAGTTTCTTCTACTCATCTCACCCTGTGAATTATTTAAGTGGACTTTGTACATGTGGACTTTGTACATGTGATACCACTCTCACACAAGCTGTTGATTTAATCCCACTGTGCTGAGACAGTTCTTGGTGCCAGGTGCGGTGGGGCCACAGTCTGTCCCCAGTGACGTGACTCTGGGTGCTCACACTCCGACCTCTGTGGTGATCCAACGAGCCAGGAGCAGTTGCTGCCAAGTGTTGCATCAACTTCACCATACAAGTGACCAACAAAGTGCTGGAAAACACTTTTTTTTTCCCCCTTGTAACAGCAAAACTTACTTACCATGTAAAACTGCAGTTAAGCTTTATTAAGTGATTTGTTCTGATAGAGTTCATAGCCTGTGAGAGCTCCCCCCACCCCAGTTATGTTTTAGCCAAGGGCTGAAGGGCATGCAGTGCCTGAGTTTTTGAAGGTGTCTGTCCGGGATACAGAAGAGGAAGCAGTGGCTCTCTACAGAATATCTCAAACATCATTCCACTAGTTTAATGCAAATCAGGTAATAATACACTTAAAACCCCACTTCATCTGAAAGTCCTGTTTCAGTCTGCATAATGCATGTCCTAAAACTGAACTCAGAGCACCCGACTAAAAACTGAAGGGATGTTTTTTTAATACTGTTCTCTGTAAAATCACACATTCTCACCTCTGTGACACTTCTTTTCTATATTGAAACGCAGCTTCACTGTTTCATAAATGCATCAAAACCCTTCCCAATCACAAGAAGATATTCCATAGTGTTAATAGCATATCAGAAAAAGCTCGTATTAAAACTGAGCTTTCTGAATATCAGACAAACCCCTGCCTAGATGAGTTTGCAGCAGTGCAATGTTTCTGTGTCAGTCTTTGGCACTGCTTTTTTTTTTTTGTGGATTCCAGTATGGGAGCCAGGCAAGCTTGCCAGCTCTGCTTCTCCACTTTTCCTCTCCCCCTGGGCCCAGGGTGGACAGCACAGCTGTTTGACAGAAGGGCAGAACCACAAGACTCTTTCCGCTCAGTGCGCCTAGAGAAAGATACACAGTTCTTCTGTAGACTTTACATCCCAGCTCACATCCTCAGCTTTCCTAGCCAGCCACTGCTGGGATAGGACCAGTTATTTAATTCCCCAGTCCCATGACAGATCTTACGGTGGTAGTCCAGCCTTTCTCACTTTTCTTCTTCTAAGTTAGAGACCAGACAGTTATTTTTTTTTCCTTTCCTAGTCCTAAAGCTGCGGGGTATCATGAGACTCCACATATTTAACATGGTTTTAAGTGCTCCAGAAGAAAGTAGAAACATGACACTTCATGGGCATGTTGCCTCAAGATTAAGAAACCAGAAGGTAAAGAACTCCATGTGCAAGAACTCCAACTGCCCTTATGTTGATCTTGTGCTTTGAAGCAGAGCTGACTAATAGTTCCTGGAGGACGTTTAAAGGAAGAATAAATTGGACCACTTTTCTCCCAGAATTGTATATCAGAATTTGCACTGAAGGGCTAATTTAGCTTAATTGGAGCAACTTTAGTTCGATCCTTTAAATGACTAACATATGACTTACAATAATAATAATATCTTTCTATGAGCAAACCATTCTATTTCTCAAAACAATTCCATTTCATTGACATAAACACCACATCCCTTCCACACTAATGTCAATCTCTTTTCACAGCTGCAGGCGCTGAACACTGCACACTTCGTTAACTTCTGGAGTGATCTGTGTAAAACTTTCAGCTCTGACACGTCATTGCATTTGCCTTGCTGATGGAAACATACCTGCCTGTAAATCCCAACCCTGATAAAATTAAAATTTAAGAAAACCCAAATGAATGTCAACACTTCTCATTAATTAACCTCATTTGCCCATTTTCATGTGTAAAACATAAGCTCTAGCTCTGATCAGTTACTTCTCACCTTCATCAGGTAGTAATAGAGAAGGGTTCATGTCGCTGATGTATGAGAGGGTGGTGCTCAAAGATGCCATAGAAGATGTGTGAAAGGAAACCAGAACAGCTTCTAATTTCCCTGTGGTGCCTTAGACTCAACTCACAGATACATGTACTGCACATTTAAAGTTACCCACTATTTCCAGTGCCCGACGAACCTGTTTGTATCTGAGTGCTCTAATCTATATCTGACATCAGTTCAAAGGGTTTAACATTATTTTTAGGCAAGTAATGCTAACTCACAGAGTGAATAAATATGATGCAATATATTCCATTATTTTTCTATTGCAGTTTTGTAACTCTGCAAGCCACCTGATGCACAATTTGTCCCATCATATGGAAATAAGTACGTGCTATACCAAAGGTCCCTCTTCCCTCTGCTCTGGCTGTATTATAATGATCATGCCATGTCAGATTGCTTTCTTTTCCCTATTTTTCTGTTTGGAATCAGGATAATATTAATGCTAAGATTACCTTAGATAAGGAGTTCAAGCTGCTATGCTCTCAGCAGTGTAGGTTTTACTCAGAAATTTGTGCTTCCTAATGTTTTGAGCAGGATGTAAAGCGGGCAGCAACATCGATCAAACCATATTGAGACTGAAATGCTGAGATTTGTATTTGGAGGAATAATAGTTGGAGCTGGGGAAATCTAGGAAGGTGTCAGAGGAGAATTGGAGAGCAATATTTACCTGAACTGGTTAGAGTCTTTGAAGGATTGCTGTAATGTGGTGCACGTTAACACTTGATGTAAACATGCATCAGTTGTAAATGTTCTCCCAAACTCTTGTTGTCCCTTTCAGGCAGGCCACCCCAGCCAGCATCTGCGGGGCCCTTGCACCGAAAATCCAGCAGTTTAGAAAAGAGCTGGGAGGGCAGCTGGAAGGTATTTGCTGCTGGAGCCTGGGAACGTCCTCTCTCGAGCTGCGACAAGCTGCCTGATGGATACCAGAGAGCCCCTTCCTTCCTTCACTAACACTCCACACAGAGTAACTCGAGGCAGCAGTGACCTGACAGAGGGGGCTGAGAACAGCTGGAATCAACCCATTTGGTATGGCTTTGCTGTGGCTACATTCTCAGCTTTGGGCAAGAAAGATAAGTGGGTCCATGTTAGTAGTTTTGTTAAAAAAATGCCAGGGCCCCACAGTACTGGGTGAGTTTTTGCAAATCCAAGTAAGAAAATCATTCCAAAAGAGAAATCTTTGAGGAATTGAAAAAGATACCTGAGGTGCATATATAATTAAAATCCTAATTGACCCGTGGAGGGGGAAAGAGGATTGCTGTTTGAAATAACAAAGGAGTGGTACAAAAGTTGAGAGGAGCTGTCTGAAATGACGGGTGGAGCAGGAGCAGCAGAGGAATGCACGGAACCTTGTTTTATGCAACTCTTCCTCACTTGGGTACTAATGAAGTACTAAACTTATGAGAACTGTCAGTGCCCACACTAGTTTATCCATGGCATCTTGTTCTCATGCCTATTTCCCAACACAAATCTTTACTCAGGAAGACAAATATGGGTATGAGTGTGGCCATCTGAACAGAGACACTTTGTATGCCGGAAAATGGCAATGAGGAGCCCAAACCCCTCAAAACCAGAGGGCCATTTGGCTCCCAGCTCTGCCAATAGTTTACTTGTACAAAGCACCTTTGTACTGGGGATTGGTGGCAGGAAACACAAATTCCAAAGGCTAGTGGGAATCTGGGAAATGCCAGAGTTTAAAGCCAGAAACTTTTATTAATGTGGTGATGCTAGGAAAGGAAGTGATTTTAAGCATAATTTCTGTACTAACAAAGTCTGTACCACAAAGCCACATTAGGAAAAGGTGGGTTTGCTAATTTGGCTTTTTTTTTTTTTTTCCTTCCCCTAAGAACTGCTAGTGCTGGCACTGGTTACCTGCCTCACCCAGGCAAGGCCTTCAGTGATGATGGGATTTGCAATCCACCTTGAGCGGCCAACTGGAAAGATTTCCAGATTAGAATTTTCTTATAAAAATACACATAAGTGACAACCCTCACCATCTAACAGTATCCCACCTGACAAGAAAAGGGGATTAGTATTAAAACTGCTAAAAAATACAACAAATTTGGACTGGCTTCTGTTCTCATGAGGTTCTTCTCAGGAAGGAAAAAGAAGGAAGTCAGCCCAGTGGGGATGAAAGTTGGCCATGCCCAGGCACTACCACCTCAGTAGTTTTCCAGCATTCTTTATAAAGTTCAGTTCAGTGGCTTTTCTCTCTCTGTGATGGTGGAACAGGTTTTATTGCAGTTTTAATTTTAAAAAAAAACAAAACAACCACAAATTAACAAACAAAGACAGTGCTATGAAGCAGAAGTCTCTATCTGGGCACACCCTCTCATCAGGGAGGGTAAATAAACAACTTTTCTCTATTTTCAGCTCTCATTCCTCACATTCGAACTCCACCCAATGTACCAATCACCAATCACCCCCAAGACAATCAGCAGGTCTCATGGCAGAGGTATAAAAACGAGGACAAGTCAGGACACTATCACAGTGTGCCATACATCACCAGGTGCTTAATTTCATCAAAGCAGAGGACTTTTAACAGGTGTCAGAAGCCACGATGTCAGGGAGAAGCTTTCAGGGACTGAAGGAACAGGCTGAATCTGCAGCAAAAGATGCTGGTAAGAAAGATAAAATATTGTCGTATATTTGGAGGGGGGCTTATTTGCTACTTTGGCTCAGAAAACACACAGTCTGAAGCGACACTATGAGCTGCATCGGTGCTAGCAGGACACAGCTTCCTCTTTTTCCTTCCCTTCCTGGGAAGTAACTCTTGGCCATCACCTGGAGAAGACCCCAGACTGGCCATGGCTCTCTAATTGCTGTGGGCAGCTGCCTCCACCTGTGGCTGCTGAGCATTGTCCAACATCTATCACTCCCCAAAACATTAAACTTAATGTTTTTAGGGCAGTGAAGCATTTTTTGGTAATAATAACCTTCTGCATTTAGCTTTAGCATTGTGCAGGGTGGTCTTTTCTCATGTTCTGTAGTGGTTTCTAAACTGCTCTCCTTTTATTAGGTTGCAGCTAACTTTTGATTAATGTGTGCCACTCGGCCTGTCAGTGCCTTCTGGTAATAACTACATTGATTGCAATGTACAGTGTGTAATATGTAGTACAAGTATGTTTTTGTTGTGTTCTTCAGCAGTAACCACCAGACTGCAGGGTTTAAAAAACCCTGTATGAACATTTCTGTAATAGCTGTGCCCATGTCATAGGGCCAAGGTGTTATCATTAATGCTGTGCATCGGAAAACAACTTTCCAATGCAAAGCATAACAGCCTGTCCTTTAAATGAAAAACTGAAAAATGTGTGTAGCTTAT
Source organism: Myiotriccus ornatus (assembly GCA_036023395.1). Classification (NCBI taxonomy): domain Eukaryota; kingdom Metazoa; phylum Chordata; class Aves; order Passeriformes; family Tyrannidae; genus Myiotriccus; species Myiotriccus ornatus. Next base: position 8,560,385 of record JAYRBT010000178.1, read on the forward strand.
TCTAGCATTCTGTAGCATATTCCCTACAGTATTTGTATGCAGCTTATTCCTAGCAGTGTTCAATTTTATCAGGTATGGTCCTGGACTCTCATCCTGCAAACACTGTGTTGTATAGCTGAAATATGTGAGAAACCTCAATAATTTCTTCAAAGTCACAGCAGGTTTCCATATATCTGGGGACAAGTGTGTAGTAGACCCACAAACCTGACAGTAGTCGTTTCGGAGGAACAAAGTAGTCCTTGCTATTTGGTATGGTATGAATATATTCGTGCTATTGAGGAGGCACCTCACTCTTTCGTGAACTATCAGATATCTTACAATTACATGGCATCTCACTTTTTTAATGCTTTATATTCTGGAGTTGATCTGTTGTGTTTCTAGCTTCTTCTCCTCTTCTTCTTCTATTTATATCTTGTTTATAAAATCTCCCTTCTCCTGTCCTGCTCTTGTTTAATGCATTTGCTTCCATTTTGGAAGAGGCCCTACTCCCACATGGCCCACAGAGAAAATGCATGCTACGTGGCCAACCTTCCTCAAGCATAATAAGCTAGAAATCAATAAAAGCAAGTGCAGTGTAAAATAAGCAGCTTGCAGCTAAATGTCACCATTCCAACTCACTGCTAATCTTTGCTTCTTTATCTCCTGCTTATCTGTCATTGATTTGCTCAGCTGACCGTAGGTGCTAGGTGAACACTAATCTCATAGCAAGCTGCTCTGGCAACACACAGTTCCCAGGGTGCCCACAGGCAAAGGGCACAGCCTCAGCCTGCTCTATACCAGCCTGATCCCTTGCCAGGGGCATAGCCTGCTGTGGGCGTGCAGAAAAGGGAACTGACATTGGGAATTCCTGTTACCATAAATGGGAACAGCTGGAATGATTTTTTTTTTTACCTTAATTACAGCAAACAGCCTGGGACAGGCCACTCAGGATTCAGTCAACCAGATTACAGATGCAAGCCAGAAAGGTAGGAGCAATGATCAAATCAAGAAGATGGAGCAGCTCAACACAAGCCAGCAGTGGACAGTGCTTATTCTCCTCTGTCCCACAGGTGTTCTCAGCCTGAAAGGCCTTGGTTTCAACAACAACTTTTGGGCCTTTAGAAATCTCATGGGAAAGGATTTCAGGATCTGTTGCTTAGTGCGTCCACAGGTACTGCCAGGCAGTAGGTGACGCTCCCTGAGTCGCATGCACAGCATTCAGACACTGGCTTCCTCTTTAGAAAACTAGAGGGAACAACCTGGACAAAACTCTGCTCTTCTTTCTTGAGCCCTGTGCCACATCTTGCTCCCACCCTCCTCTCAGCCCTGAGAGCAGGACTCCATCCAGGTCCATCCCTGTAATGGATCCCAACACCTGCTGAGGCAGCAGCTGGTGTTGGTCCAAGCTGATCCTGCAGCTGGAAAGGTGCCATCAGGAAACTGTTGGCATCTTGCTGCTGTGGATTGGGAACAGGTCAAACTAAAAACTAAGCTCAATTTTCGTTCTTTTTTAAACAATTTAATAACTTTCTAAGAATGAGAGGAGATTTATCAGTTTTGGGGTCTAAAATACTTCATGAAAACCAAAATGCATTGGTAGTATCTCCTTAGAGCTGACACCCTCTACGGCTCCATGGATGAGATGAGAAGGGTGGGCTTGGACACCTGCTGACATTAGATGGGGAAGCAGCAAAATTGCCAAAATCTTTTTTAAAGATATATCGCTACATTTCTGTAGTCTAATCACCTTCACACCTCTCTTCCATCATAAATATTAAACAACGTTGCATTTTTCCAACTTCTTGCTTGTCTTTTTCCCTCTCTTGCAGCTATTGACAAGGCTGCCAAGATGGCACAAGACGGAGTAGAAAAAGCGACTGGACAAGCTGCAGAAGCAATGTCTGGCTTTGGGAAAAAATGTGGCTTTAAAAAATGATGCTGATTTAAGTCAACAGTATTGCATGTATAAATCTCTCTTTGGCTTGCAATTCCCTCCTCCTTTGTGTAGAAAAAAAATGAAAGCTGTTTGATACCTGGATAATTTCTCTCTCTTCAAGTACAAAATTTTAAGATGGAAGATCCCTCTCATCCTTCACAGAGGGAAAAAATGTATCCTTTAGCACATCTGCTCACAATCATCAACATGGCTCAAAGGGCTTCAGCAATGCTGTTGCCCTTCTCTTACAACAGCACGATTATTGCCACATTTGCTTGAGTGTATTTCCAAAGACACTGAAACTGTTCATACTTCAGGACAACAGAACATTCACATGATGAAACTGAGTTTTCTTCCAGTAATCAAAAGTTAAGCTGGGGTTGTATTTCTTGTCAGTTGTTTGTTTGTTCCCATCTTCTGTATTTTTAGATTAGGATGAATAAAGAGTACTGTAAGATTTCCACCACTCAGAAATACATTGCCTTGTTATGTAATCTCGTTATTTCGGCGTGGCTTTCAGCGAAGGATCACACAATGACCTGCAAATCTGTTTGATTCAAGGCCCAGTGAAGTCAGTGACCATCAAGTAAGGATGCAGAGGAGCCCTGTGGTGTCTGTGAGTGAATGGGAGTTGTGGTGTCCACCCGCTTGTCCTTTCTCCTTCCCATCTGTTGCCCATCTAAATTTCTTGTTACCCTTATTCACAACACATCTCCTGTTAAATCTCCTGGGGACAAAACCCGGCCACTTTATCCCGGTGCTCGCTCGCAGCTCTAAAGACGACTGGCAGCGCTGAGAGAGTCCACTGAGGGGTGCTCGGCTCAGCTCTGCAGTGCCTGAGCTGCAGTTCGTGCGCGGTGCTTCGAGGCAGCCCCGGGCAGGCTGCATCGCACTGAGGCTGCCTGCTCAGGGACGGAGCCGCTGCGGGAGAGGCGAGGGGGCAATCTTCTTGTCTAGGAGATGGAAATATTTATTTTAGATTGCTGCTTGCTGGGCAATCAGAGGCTGCTGCAGCCAGACAGGATGCCCACTTAGTGCTGCCTCTGTCAACAGAAGGCACTAATACCCACTTATTCACAGTAAGTGCTCTTACCTCGGCCTCTGGGTGTTTCTCATTGCTAGGCAGTATTTCCTTTGGGAATTTTTTTCCATTTTTTTTCCCCCTCCTGGTTTGAAACCTTACCAGCCTGATTTCAGTAAAAAACTAGTTTGTGCCTTACAAAAGAATTTCAAAGCAAGACCAAAGCCATCTGGATGCAATGAAATCGGGCAATCCAGATCTGTTGGAGGCATCGCTGCCTCACCCCTCTTGACCAAAGGCTATGGTTGACCACGGCTTTTTGGAAGCTGGTCTTTGTGAATGCAGTCCTAGGAGAGACTGGCCCATCCCTGAACCCGAAGACCACCCCTGCCTGCAATCTGCACAAGGATGCACAAACCGAAAAGCCTTTACAGGACCCCTATAAGTAATAGACCATCTGTGAGTAAACATAGTCCAAGGCTTTGCACCAAGTGTCCCTATGCAATGTCTCCTGTCATTTAAAGCTTTAAAAGCCTAAATATTTACCCAAGTACAAGCTCACAGAAAAAGCATTAGACTATTACACTCTCAGTTACTGGGCAACCCTCAATAGTACTTTATTATTTAGTACTTTTCATGGTTGCCTCCCTGATGGTGAAATCTTGGGAGACTGAGCTCTTTAGGATCAGCATTTCAGACACCACTGCTGTGTTTGTGCGTGATAGTGGCCCATACACCGTTCTCCACTGCACCTTTTTTTTGCTGCAAACCACTTCTTAGTTAATATTACAAAAAGAAACCCTGAACAGTTGTGGGTATTTTCACCAGTAAAACCAGTTATCTCCTCTCACAACCGATGCTATTCCTGCTGCTTTGTTCGTGGGGATCAGGGCCCTGACTCCTGGTGTGCAGATTTATATCTGCAGCTCTGGCAGGGCAGAGACTGGACTGCCTGGCTGGAGGGACCACTGAAGGTCACCTATGACTCGAGAGAGAAGACACCTCCTCCATCCAGCCAACAAGCACCTGGAGGCAGCTCCTGACTCCTGGTCTCCAGTGCAGGGATGTCTCTGCTGCTTCAGGAGCCTAATCAGAGTATTTCACATCTCTTTTGTCCTGAGGGTGAATGCTGTGCCACAGGCACCCGTGAGTCTGAGTCACTTGTTGGCAAGTGTTTCTAGGTCTAAACTTAAGCACTTTGCTCCACAGATAAGGTCCCGGCCTTAGTCACAGTGTTCTTCCGTCTTGAAGTATTTATTTGGGGCTCCCTGTCCCTTGTGCATCACACATCACACAGGATTGTGCCTTCCCATCACACCTGAAAGCTCCAGTAGTGTAAAACCAAAGTGGACATTCCTAAAGCCCCTACCAGCTCCTGTACCATCAACCCTGTGCCTGTGAAGTTATCTAACACTTGAGTTCTCAAATTTCCTAAAATTTGCTTCTGGGTGTGCCCGCAGCTGCCTGAGCTGTGAAATGCTGAGCAAAGGGGATTCATGTTTCAGCCTGGCTGGGCTGCCCAGCACGAGCACCTCCTACTCTGCACCCCACTCCAATGCTCCAGAGACCTTCCCAGGACGGCTGGGGGACATGCAGTCCCCACCATCTCTCCTTCACAGCTCAGCAGGGCAGGGGAACAAGGGGCACAGATTTTACTAGACTGCTCAAAATCCACCTTCAGCTCTTTCCTTTGCCCAAGAAAACAGGAATACTCATCTCAGGTGAATGCTTTGTTCCAAGGGTTATCAAGATCCAAGCTCTCTGAAACCCGTCTTTGCAGCCATAGTTTCCTGTCATGTGGCAAAATACAAAGGTGATGTTTTTTGTAAATCCCTGTCCTCTCTTCTCAACCCTGATGCTTTTCTGAGGTTTCAGTGCACATTCCAGCCACAGTGAATGGCCCAACCTGTGTCCCTGTGGAGCACTGGTGGGGTCCTGGCTGGGCTGGGATCCACACCCCAACACCACTGGGGCCAACAGCCTCAACAGACATGTACATGAGCCATTTTCACTGTGCTCCTAAGCCTTGCTTCATAGATGCTTCTCCTGCTTCGTATCAGCCCCTCAGCTGCTGTTGGTAGTGCACAGTACTATCGCACACACACACATGTGGTGCTTGCTCAGTGTCTCTTTTGCCTTCACATGGAAAACTACCAGGAATTTCATGCAAATAAACCCTTTTTATGCGTAGCTCCTTCTTCCCATTTAGTAAGACTTCTGGGTTTTTTCCTTTCTTTACAACTCCCAGCCCAAGCACCTTGCAAGGGCCCTTTGAGCATTTCTTGCCCTCATGGTTAATTGTGAAGCTGGGAGAGCAGAGCAGATGTAAAAGATGGACCATAGGGAGCTGTTGAGCACAGCACAGCACAGTGTTGAGCACAGCAGGTGACTCACTGCCTGTGCAGGGAGATGTGCTGTGGGAAATACTAACCAAGCCCTTGGTAAGGAAGGCCCATCTTACTGTTCTTGTGTTGGCTTTGGCATGAGCAGCCCCCAGGGCCTGCCTGCATCACCTCACCCTGCCTCAGCTTCTCTGGATCCCACGCTCAAGTCTTCCTCTCTTAGCTGCCATTTTGCTTCCCGTGTCTAGCTTACAATCTTCTTTGCTTTTATGACTAACCCTCCTGCTTTTATGGCTTCTCCCAAATCACCCTTTTGACAATCGATCAGGTTCTCATGTCCTTCTGTGGCACCTCCCACGTCCCTGACCCAGACCCACAGGTCGCGTGGACAAGACACAGGTGGGACATGGGTGGCTGCTGCGGGAGGATGGTATGTTCTGGGAAGGAGCCACAGACGAAGTGGTGCTGATGCCCGGGGGGTGTGAGTGAGGGAACAGCTTGCTGTTTTGTGAGGATATCATGGAGAAGCTGCTTGGCACAAGTTGGAATGGCATGTCCATGAGGAGAAACTTGCCTTCCTGAAAGTAAGACGAAGAAAGCTGAAGATGAATAAGCTGGTGGTGTGTTGGGTGCTGTTGCCCACATGCCATTGGTATGTGCTGGAGCTGCTGTGCAGGCTGCACACTCTGCCTGTGTTCTGCCATTTCAGCACAACCTGAAAAAATGCCAGGTGACCCTCCTCAGCAGCAGCAAACAGCAGTGATGGGACAGGTGACTTGGGGACCCCTGCAAACTCGGCCCCTCTCAGCACCACTTCCTTCATACTCCCAAACAACCACGATTGCTGGATTAACAATGTTGGAGAATATCTCCCAGCACTCCCCAGAGTCTCTGTTTATGAACAACGTTGTCCAGCTCTGTTTTGGGCCTGCCAGCATTGTCTGCCTCCAGGGCCCATTGGAACAGTGGGGTTTGCTGTCCACAGGACGAAGGTGACCTTTCTTTCATATTTGAAGTTCATCTCCTACCCATTGCACACATCAACCCTTGACTCAAAACCCCACAAGGTTTGGCAAATAAGAGCCCTGCTGCAGGCAGGGGCCCTTCCCCAAACCTACTGCACCTCGGCTGGGGTGGAGGGGCCCTTCCCCTAAACTTCCCGCACCTTGGCTGGGGCTGCCCAGCTGAGCAGGGCGGTGGGATGGAGAGGCTTTAAAGGGGCTGCGGGGGGGCCCAGGAAACCTCCTGCCTGCGGACGTGGCCGAGGGCAGCTCCTGACTGCGGATGTAGTGGGCAGGAACGAGCCGGGCATGCGAGGTGTCGGTGCGGGCGGTGCGCTCTGGGGAAGGGCGGGTGGGTGGGTGCGTGTTGGTGCTGTGATTTCTGCCTCGGGGTGCGGTGGCTGCTTTGCGGTGGGATGTGACCCGGTGGGAGAGCCCGGGGTGGCTCCAGGCGGTGGGTGCTGGCAGTGCTGGTGCCCAGCCCACCTGGGGGAGGCGCGTCCCGCAGCCCCTGCTCGTGGCCAAGGGTGGCGGGGTTTGCCTCTGCCCTCCAGCTCGGTGTGTTTGCCCGTGCTGGCTGGTGCCTGAGTTTAGGAAGCCTCTGCGTTTGTGCCTTGGCAGCTCTGCCCCGTGCTTTTCGCAGGCTGCCCTGGCTCTGCTCACTCTGCTGTCCTGGGCTTTGTCTGTGCGATCCGGAGGGGAGCGAGGCGCGGCGCCAGGTCTGTGCATAGAGATGAGCCCTGCACTGAGTGCAACCTAATGTCATTTCAGTGCATCCGTGATGGAAGTCCTGGTGTCTGCAGAGACCTCCACCTCTTCACTGGTTTTCTATGGTTTTCTTTAGTGACATAGAAAAGGTCTTCTTTGTATTTGAGAATTGTGGTGTGTTTTAATGCTGTGTTTTCGCTCCTGTGATGCAAACATCACCTTCACCTGCCTGCAAGGCAGTGTTGCAATGGCAATGTACTCTCTCCCACGTTACAATTCAATATGTACCTGCAGTGCGTCCGCGTAATATAATTAGGATAGGCTCTGTAATTTCATTTCTGCACTGATATTCACTGGGAAGCCAAAGCATCAGTGCTGGTGCTGTACCAATCTGCCTTCAAGGAAGTTGCTTGTAGACTAGTGAGGATGTGACTCTTTAAAAAAGGAGTTGTATTTGCAGTACTGGAGTGTGTGAGAGCAGGAACTGTCCTCCACTTTCTCGTAAGGATGTGATGGGGAAGGGTATTTCCAGCGTCTGGTGACAATATAAAAACTTGCCTTGACAAATACACAAGCCTGTTGCTGACTCTGAGTCTTGCTGTCTTCACGTATCTGTCCCTCTCAATAACTGGAGCAGCAGCAGAGTAGGACTAGGAAATCGCAGTTTCCTGTGAACAAGGCCAGCCATGGGCAGTTGAGGATGTCACAGGGAACAATGTGTGCTTTCTACTGCTTGGCTGCCATGCAAAGAATTTCCATTGGTCAGATGCTAGTCTGAGTTATCTGAAATATTTCAGAGGGTTTTTCTTCCTGCACTGTAGGTCTGTTTTGAACCTGGTTAACAACCCTTGACTTGATGACAATTTAAAACCAAAAGTGTTACTTTCCTTCTGTTTTATTGTGAGCATTTTCTGACAGAATTTGCTTTTAGATATGGTGACATGGTAGCCCCTTCCTACCCCCAGAAACCCCTCTACATCGCATTTAACTAACAAAAAGTAGGACTTTGTGGTCTGTAATAAACTGTGATGGTAGGAAGGAAACAGAACTTTCGCTGTAATGCTGGAAGGGACATTGCAGGGGAACTGTTGTTCATGGAGTGTCATGCCTGGGATCAAGATTCCTAGGGCCTGCTGTGGTGGCAGCTGTAGGCAGAAGATCAGTTTGATGAATAAACCCTTGTTCTGAGGTAGGTTAGGCTTTTTGCCTTGCCATTTGCAGCAATAATTATTTGATCAACAGAGAGAAGCCTCCTGTTCTGTGTGAAAAGGCATAAAAGTAGTTTTGCTAGAGGGCAGGTAATTCCAGAAAAAACTAAGCCTAGACTCTTGATGTGAGACCAACTCCTGGGTGGCTGGACAACACACAGGTGTCCTGTGAGATGAACCAGGATGGTGTGGGGACCATGTGCCTCCCACTGATCCCATGCCACATCCCATCTCGTTGGCTCCATCTCAAAGAACAAGGTTGGGCCCCTCAACTTTTTGTCACCTGGGCAGGCTGAGGCTGTGGGGCTGCACCCACTGCCCCTTGCTGATGCCCAAGGCCCTGGAGCCTGTGCTAGGTCCTGCAAAGTACTTGCTGTGGGGAAGGGCACAAACCTATTCTGCTGAGCCAGACCTCGGAAATAAGAGGTTAAAGTATTAATTATGACACACCACAAAATTACAAGCGTTGTGTAACACAATAAAGATTTCATCAGATGCTTTAAAAAGCAGGGCTAGCTCCTCCCATTCCTTTTTATAACCACGAATTTTAAGTCCCACGGAGGAGCAAAAGAATGTGGGCAAGAATCATCCGAAACTGGATACTTTTCTATGTAAGGTTTTGAAACGCCGAAGTTGATTTAAGCAATTCTCCAGCTGAGTGCTCTGCGACGCAATGTTTTTCTGCCCGGTTCACGACTGGCTGTGCCAGCCTGTGTATCCCCCCTGCGGCACTGGCTCGGGAGCCTTTGGTCGGGACAGCTGTGGCATGCATGCTGTTTACCAACTCCTCAGTATGGAAAAACAAAGCTTTCATTCCTGGGCTATGGAAAACTTCTGCTGATTAATCCACGCCCTCTCTCCAGGGAGGAAAACATAACAAACATAAATGTCTCTTCACCCTTTTATGCCTGGTATATTAATCACCCAACAAGGGCTCATGACTTTTCCCTGTTCCAGTTTGCATTTGCCCTCTAACTACTGGGAGGAGTCCTGCTTTGTCTATAAAAAGCTGCGCTTTGCCAAACAGTGTAACAGAACCGAACTTAGGGATTCACTCACCCATCTCATCCGGGGAGAGAGGACTGAGCAGCCATGTTCGGGATTGGGAAGAAGCTTGCCGAGGAAGTCGCGCAACAAGCTGAAGTTGCTGCACAGGTGGCAGGTAAATACAAATTGCTGCTTTCACTCCTCCTGTGCCTTTGGTGTTAAAGTATTTGCCTGCTCCTGCCCCTGCTGCTGGGAGCAAATCTGCCCCTGGGGCATGAACTAGAGATGCTGCCCTGAAGGGTGGGGTTGGCACAGCCTGTAATCTCCAAACCCCCTAACACTTAAGTAAATGAAGGTCCCATATTAACTATTGGTTTTCCAACAACTTCTCCTGCTCTGGCTCACACTGTGTGGGTGACTCGATGACGCACTGATGACAGGACTGCAGAAAGCCGAGAGGGGAGGCGAGGCTGCTTATTTAGGACTCTGCTTCCTAGCAGGAAGGGCCATGATAAATACGAGCTGCGTAGTAGTGTAGTGTATTAGCTTCCTGAAGTCTGAGGGCTCTGATCTGCTCAGTGTTGCACAGATAGGCACAGTTAAGTCATCTGCTGTCAGTGTCGCAGTCACACACCCTACCAAAGCACAAGTGCAGTTGCAGGGGCTCAGGGTACCCGAGATAAGTTCACTCCTTCAGAGAGGTTTGCTGAACCGACCCCAAAGTGAAATGTGCCATTTAAATAAGCCACTGTTAGTGTAGCTTGAACACAGACCCGCACTGCTGAGATTCCTTAAATGTTTGTCCTTAGTACATGAGCAGTGGAAACTGTTTCGGATTTCTTTCTGACATTTGGGTAAACTCTTGAAATCATTTTTTTTTTTTGTGACTTCAAATGCAGTGGAAATACCACTTGCAGGCTATGTGCCCAATGAAGCAAGGGGGAAGCCCGTGTCTTATTTACCATTACTTGGTTTCAGTTTGCTAGGGAGATGCAAATCCCACACCAACTGCCTCCTTTTCCAAAAAAATGTTTACATTTAATTCAGCTATTCTTATGCTGAAGCATGAAAGTAAAACACCAGGATGCAGCAATTGGAGAGTAACTATCAGTTTTTCAAATAAATATATCTTTCTGATTTTGCAGCACAGTAGCCCTAGAAATTCATGTCTTGTGGAGGTTTTTTGATATTCCTAACTTCTTTGACATTGGGGAAACATCTACTGTTTCCTATGCTGGAAGATCAGAAGGATATTTTAGGAATGATATTTGTCATCTTGAAGGAACTGAGTAGCAATCTCAATCAGCTGATGGAATTAAGTGTTTAGGAGTCAATAAACTCCAAGAGCAAAGTTTTAAAACAGTAGCTGCGGTCTTTCCCCCTCTGTCCCAACTACTTGGAGCTGAACCAGTTCTTTGGACATCCTTAGTCAAAATCCCTTTGCCTGAACCCTGCACATATCTTCCCAGTAAGTCCTGTGCTGCAGATGACTCCTCCAGCTGGAGCTGGATCCTGGAACAGCAATGGGAGGTCCCAGGCACTGGCCTGACTTTGGTCACTTATGTACAATCAGCACGTACCTTGATGACAGGAAGTAAATACACAGCATGTGATGCTGAATTTGTCACTACAGTCAGTACTGCACCAAATCCTGGAAGCATTCTAGAGGTACCCTCTAAATCCCCATTTAAATGAAAATACAGGGGGGTTAGTGCCAGATTTCAGCTAAAACAAGACTGTCCTACTGGTAGTTCTATTAATTACCTTGTCTCTGAACTACTTCTGCTGTCCCTGCACGTGCCCTGAAGGAACAGTCCCATGAGCTATTGCCAAGTGCAAAGTGACACAACTGGGCTTTGCAAGTATCTAAAATTAGCACCTATCCCACAGGTCCTGAAAGGAGTCACGAACTCTGCTGTGACCCAAGATTGCTACGGGAAGCATTTTCCTTCACTTGCACCTTATGAGCCATGAACATCATCCACGTTAGGAAACTGCAGCAAAAGCTGATGTGTGATGATAATTAGCATGTCTTTTGAGCAGTAGAAAATGTCTTACAAGCTCAAGGTGAAATAGGTCACTGGGTTTTACAAGACACTTAAAAGAACCACCGTTTAAAAGCCATTCAATGAAAGCCTGGAGTCCTTTGAAGTTTTAGGCACTCCCAGTCCACTTGAATGTTCTTATTCACCTCAGTATTTCTCCCTTCTCCTGTGTCCATGACGAATCTGGCTTGCTCAGTCAGCCCCCACTTCTGTTGTGCAGAACATGTCTATGGTGTTTTATAAGAGGTAGTATTTGGAACCAGGGGTAATAAACAAATACAGGTTCAACTGAAGGCCATATGCCCCAACCTTCTGACTCTTGAGCAAGACTTCCCTCATCACAGTTGTTGGACGCTGATCATCCAAATATTTACTACTATGTTTTTTGGCTGCAGGCCTTTAAGACAGTACCTTCTCTTGCTCTTCATGTCATAGTATGTCTCTTCTGCTGAACGTTTCCATGCCTTTAAAACTAGTCTGGTCTCTTACAGAGTACATTTTTTTTCCCTAGCTGCAAGAGAGAGTATTACACTATTCACTGAAACTTTGATGTGCTGCTCTTACAGCAGTTAAGACGAGCATCAGGCTTTATGTAGCTAGTGAGAGAATCTTTACCAACCAAACTGCCCCAGCCTGCTCTCAACAGATCTTAGACAGGCTCAGTAAAGGGAAGGTTTCATCACACCCAGTTCTCTACTACGGTTTGTTTCTTGACACTGGAGGTGACACATTAACATCCATAATTTTCATTTGTACCAAGACACGTGGATACTGTGGGGAGATAAGGACAGAGTCCTAACAGCACCACTAGTAGATCAGGGTGCCCATCCTTATGGAGTAATTTTTCATCCTCTTGCCCTGAAACATTTAGGGGAACCCTTTTAAAATATGATTACTGAATTTAGGGCAAGGGTAAGGATTGCTTAATTGACACTTTTTTCCTCCTACTTCCAGTGGACACGGTGAGCCAGACTGTGCAGCAAGCAGCAGAACAGGCTAAGGGTGCTGGTCAGAAAGGTATGATAACGTTTATTTCAGTAATATCAAGGCGGTGAAAGCCCAGATAGAGCCCCAGGCTCTGCCTTGCTCTTTGTCCCACACGTGGTGGGAAACGGGAAGCTACTGCAGTGATGCTACAGTTACCATTGTTTTTCTCTTTTAAAAGCACTTGATGAAGTCTACAAAGTTGCTGAAACCGGTGAAAAAGCTGTAAAAAATGTAGCAAACCAAGCAACTTCGTGGGGAAAAAGCTTTGGACAATGAAGATCAAAATGTATCACTACTGAAATTTTTGTAACCAACTTCCTACTACATGTACTCTTAAATAAAGAAAATACTTATACTCTGCCTGGCTTGTGCGTATTCCTTTGGCTACACACGTCAAAAAACATTCACAATCACTGGTGTAGAAAGACTGGATTATTTCATAGAGCAGACAGCTAGAGTTGTGCCATGTTCTAATGCAGACACTGGGGTTTTAAAATTTTTTTTCTTTGGGGTGGGCAAGCATGTAAAGACCAGCACTTGAAGGCTGGTCTCTCCCATTCTGTCACTGAGCCTAAATCACTTGTGTGTGTACACATCTCACCAGCTGAGCACCCAACAGTCATCTCAGACAAGGTAAGCACCCATCTGCTTCCATGACTGTTTGTGCTTCTGGTTCTGTTGGTAAAATCACAATCAGCTACTGTGTTGAGGAAGACTCAATTGCGTTTAAGGTGTATGTAACCACTGTACAACAGCACTCTGATACTCAGAACTAATGCCAACAGCAAAACAATGCCTTGCTGGCAGCAGAGTGCTCAGCTCCACTAAGTGCTTGTTGCTGTCTGAGCTTGGTCACTGGTACAACTCCAACAACTCCGCAAACGGCAAGGGAAGGATGAGCAACGCAGGCCACGCAGTGGGGCACTGGAGGCATTCACCACATCCTGTCAAACACTGATGGACAGTAATCACACAGCAGCTGAAAGAATCAAAACTATGTTTAAAAGGTAGCACAAACAAACCCAACTCATCCACAACCCAAAAACACCCCAAATAACAGAAGTAATCTGTGTGCACATCAACTTAGAATCTGAAACTACAAGCTTGTCAACTACTAACAGAGTAATTCAGAGGTTACTTACTTGGCATTTTGGAATGAAGCAAGAATTTCCATTGCTCTGATTTCTGATGGTGACAGCTGCCATCAGTGAAAAGAGGTGTACTACTGCGTTCTTTTCTGGGACGGAAAAATGATTGTTCTGCTTGCTCTTCTGTATAATAGAAATATTTTGCATTTAGTAGTTTGCAAGGTGGCATGTAACCCTGAACACTGTAGTTGCTGTGCTTCTGCAATTCACTCCCGGCTTCAGAGTGCTTGCTGCGATGCTGTAACACAACGTACCTACCTATGCTGTATTAAGTGTTAATGAGAGCTTAAAAACACCTGCTATGGTGAGGATGTGCTTTGTTCTCTGTTCAGAGCCGTTTCAAGTCTGTGCTCAAACCTAACTTACGGTACTGACTGGCTCCCTGCCACACAACCTGGCAAGTTTCTTGGTGAATGTCAAGTGGCATGTAAGTGCCACTGCTTGTATTCAATTTTGTTAGCTGGCAGATAAGACTAGTGTGTGTGGGTGTACATATACATAAGGAGGGTCTAACACCTAATTGAAGTTACAGTTTTAGTAAAAAAAACGGCCAAATTTGTAACATACAACCCAGAGAGTGATTGCTTTTTTTTCAGCTGTGGCTAGGGACTGGCAAAAGGCTAAGAGCTGCTTTGCTTTCAAGCCTCTAAACCCACATTAACTCATAGCAACTGTAGCAAATTTTACTACTCTCTTCTTTCTGTTGTTGTTGCTGGCTTTGGAGAGGTATGTGTGACAAAATGTGATATGGAACATGTGGCTCTTTTCTTTAACTGTCTGATCACATTAGGATTGAGGCCAACAATGCTCAGAAATAGTGTAGCCCTCACGTATGAAAACACTTCACAGCAGGCCATCACAAGAAGTCTGGAACCAATGAGTTTGATTCTTCTGCTTAGCTTCAAGCAAAGGGCAAATTAGCTAATATGTGGTAATTTTAAGTCAGACTCCAAGCATTGTCTCCTTGATAATCTCAACTCTGACGAAAAGTACCCTAAACTGTCCTTATACCAGCCCCTGGATATGCTTGGATTCATGCTTCTCATGTCTCCAACACCTGACTCCGTTAACAAGAGGTCAGTATCCCTTGCAATCGAGTTGGCTGAGGAGAGATCCAGTCAACCTTAAGGGCTCCCCTTGGGGATTGGTAAAATCTTGCCAGGTGGGAGGTCTGTTTTGGCTTTTTTTTCCCCTTCCAATTGGTAGGAGGTAGAAGATACCCCAGTTAGCTACCTATGCCAGCTTTCTGTATTCTCCAGCCCTGAAAGGGTCCTGTTTTTCAAGTCTGCACAGCCACACTAGTGGTGCTTTACTGTCTGCAGAGGAAATGAAGCAGGGGAGGGAGAACAACAGTACACATCTTGCTTTTAACAAATTTGCTGCCTGGTAATGCAACACTGCTTTTAAGATTCATTCTCTTTTTAATAATACAACTGTTTATTTGTGAGGTTCTTAGCCTCTAAGTTTTGGTTACAGTTTGTCAGAGCTGAATTGCTAAAATACTTGTTTTGTTTTGTTATATAATAAATGTTTATGTAAAAACTGCACTGAAAAATATGATCCAGGATACAGATCTTGTGTTTAGAGATCCACACCTTGATCACAATAACTCTCTCAAGCTCAAAGGCTTCTTATTTTTTAAATGATGCCAGTATGTGTGTGTGTATATATATGCTGCACTGGTGACCTGTAGTAGTACTTTTATAAACCTAGACATTAGCATATATGATGGAGCAAGCCACTAATTAAATGCATCACGTCAGTTTATTGCTCCATGCTAACTACTAGAATAGTTCCTCACACAAATTTGAGTCGACACAGTAAAAAGACCTGAAATGATTTACCAAATATATCCAATTTCAAAAGTCTTGCTGACAGGCAAGTTCAAGAGAAGTATTAGTGAGCCCTCTTAAGAAAACTCAGGGGCAGCATCTTAGCAGTGAGTGCATAATAAACACACAAGTGTGCTGTGAAGATTTTCAGATTGATTGTAACTACAGAAAGCTACTGCATGAAATAGAAAACAGTAATACACCACCATAGTAGGTTTGGAAAGGTCAACTTTTTTTAATAACTGCTCTCTCTCCAGGTTATGTCATGCAGTTACAAAGTAGTTAGGAAAAAAAGCATGAGTTTCTGGGAGGGACTAGTTGTCTTTTTAAAAAAAAACATTCATATTCATTACATAAATAACATCTGGCACTTCAAGGGGACTCCACAGGACAAAAGCCTTACACTTCAAAAACTGTGCTTGATCCAATATTTGGTTGAGGTCCCTTTTGATGTACTCTAAGATGTTCAAAATTCTCAAGACCTCCTGATGACAAAAAAAAAAAAAAGGCTGTGTGTGTAAAGACAGTGGATTAAGTTTATAGCAGCATCTTAGCTCCTCTGTGGTTTGGCCAATGATTTCTGGGTTCAGTTTCACTTTAGTTGTTCACTGAGGCAGTATCTAATTTTCAGAAAGCCTCTGAAAGGAAAAGACTGGAAAAGAATTCCAAAAAAACCTAAGTATGATTGCTTACCAAATTCAAAATATCCCTTTTTTTAAAAAAAGGAAACACCCTATAGTCAGAATAATTATGGAGATAACTTGATTAAAAACATAACTAGAGTTGCTTGATAGTTTCAGCTTATAAAAATATTAGTCTGTCAGCGCTATATACTTCATGATGATAGTCAAACTAGCTTGAACAAGCAATAAAAGGCAGTCCTGTAACAGCAGCACAGTTAAAGAAAAAATATTGCCTAAAGAGAATCAGGCCTGAAGCTTTACTACAAATAAAAACTAGAGTCCTATCAAAGTTAATCCCTGCTGGAGGCCCATTCTTCCTTTGACAATGCCACAGCATTGATCATACAAGGCCTTACTGAAAGTGCTGAAGCCAAAATTACGTCATTAAACAAAAGTGCATGAAGTAATAATGAGCTAAGTGCTCACAGAGTACAGTATCTGATCTGAAGTCTGAGAAGTGGCTCAGGTGGTAAGACCACTCTTTCATACATAAAATGTACCATTTTGTTTTGTAGGCGAAATACCCAGAATGGCCCCCACAAGTGCAGATGAACTGTTATCTTCAGATACATACTTGTATACAATTTCCTAATCCATGGATTTTTATTGTAAAAAAGACTACTTTGGAACTGAAACTAATTGAGAATAGAATCCACTATAATGTCAGAAGAAAAGAAAATTTTGTGGTTACATGTAAACTTGTGATAAGCTTTCTCGAGAAGAGGGTACATTAACAGCGAGAGGGGTGGGATACAACAAGGAGTGGTAATGGCCTGTTTATGTAAAGGTCAAACCAGCCTCATTGTACACTTTGAAGACTTTCTCAATTGCATTGACATAGGCAGCTGTTCTCAGGTCCAGACCCAGGTTGTACGTCATGGCAGTACGCATGATTTGCTGAAACAGAGAAGGTTACATGTGATTTCTGTGAGTTCCTCCCTAGGAGCTGAACAATTTTGCTTGCAGGATCCCAGTTAGGAGTAAAAGGAGCTTCTAGATTGGTATCAGAGCTCTGATTCTTTGTGGATCAATTATAAAATGTCTTGATTCCCCTTATAACTGAGAATTGAAAGGAAGAAAATCTTTCCCAGGTTATTATATTAGCCCTTTTCAAGTCTTAGACTGGTATGTACTTCACATACTTGAAACATCTTGTCTCTCCCTGTAGTCTTTATCCCATTAATTAAAAACACAGCATAGAGGGATCAATCTAAAACTGCTAATGGTAAAGTAAAGCACTCTTATGTATGCATCCCAGATTAGCCAGGTACAGGAAGACAACTCAAAAATTTTTAATTACTACAGCTTCTACTAGAAAATACTTCTTCCTTTCCTGAATTAATCTCTAATGTTTATCATATCCAGTTAAAGGTGGCCATGACGGCACAAAGCAGAAATACTTCATACTCATGGTAACTCCCATTATCATGTATTGTCTATCTATTCCTTTAATTGCAGAGAAATTCTGTACAACCTATTCAAAAACTGTCCCCAAGTCAGGTGGGTTTTGTCTCATGTAAGTCTCTACAGTAATGCAATATTTACCCGGGCAGAACGCTCCATTGTATAAGCCAACCCAGAGTGGACAATGTCTTTCTCAGATGCACCCTGCAACAACAGGGAATAAAATCAGGGTTTAATCCAAAACACAAAGGGATTAGGGACAATGACAAAACACAAAGGTGCATTAGGGACAATGACATGTTGGATTCCCTTAATTACTGGAGCTTGCTCACTCATTTTCTTCTAAAGATTGGTGAAGAATCTAAATCACCTTTACTGTGTTATTTGAAGAGCTAGTTACGGCCAATTCAATTCTAAAACCTCAGATCTAAGCACTGAAATCTTTTATAGCTTCTACATGCATGATGCATTCTTTTATTGATGTAACTACTGTTTTCAGCCTTCAGAACGCGCAGTAAATATTAAACAAAAAAGCTCCCAAGAGTCCATAACCTACACAAGCTTCTTGCAATTGCTTTGAAGACAGTCAGGTTTTAGAAAGGGCATAAATCCCAAATTCATATTCTCCACATTGTATTAGCCCTGAGCAACTCCAAAACAACTTTGTTCCCATTAAAATTTAAATACACAGAGCAGTAAGCAGTTGTAAACTGCCTGAATTAGGATGACTCAGTTTCAGCTTCAATATTGCATTGTCCTGATTGCTGTAATTTACTAATAATTTGACAGGTGCCTCCACAATATATACACTTTCCCTCAAATTTGGGCTGGAAGTAGAAAGTACTATATCAGTTTCTATGACTTGTGTTTAAGAGATCCAGCAATTGCTTTAAAGCCATAGAACTATCAGGAATGCTACTCATAAAACCTAACGTATGAAAATGCTAGCATCATACTGGATCAGGCTAAAGTCTATTTCTATCACCTGACAGCAGTCCAAATCCACATGCATTTCCCTGTTTTCTCCTGAGGGAGCATGGTTTAATGTTTTTCACAACTCAACTGGACTTCTATACCCCATCATTTGCCCCACCTCCTCCTGAACTTGTGTTTGAAAACAAGCTGACTGATGCTTTTAGTTTCCACGTATCTCTTGGCAGAACAGGCTGCTTTGCTAGGAACCATCCCCTTATTCTTCATTCTGCACCTCCCTGTGCTGGTTTTGTTTGAGCACATCCCATTCTCTTTCACCATTCCATATGGTGAACTATCTATCTGTGCCTGCCTATTTTCACATCACTCATTCTATAGATGACTCTCTCAACCCCCTGCCTAGTTCAGGCCAGTAAGATCAAGGTTAGCTCATTGTTCCATGTATGAGAAGCTTCCATACTTTTGGTTATGCTTGTGATCTTGCTCTGAACTTTTCCCACATCTATAATGTTTTGAAGATCCAGAGACCCAACCTGCACACAGTATTTAGAAGGCAGACACAGGGGATTTATATGGTGGCATCACTAATCAGTCTTACATTTTCACTTCAGAATAATTTCTAATGCTGGGTTTGCTTTTTGATTGCTACGGATTTCTAAGCTTATATTTTGTCATTACCTCCAAAACTTCCATTTGAATGCAAATGGATGAACTCACAATCCATCATTTTATATGGAAATTTCCCCACCATGAGATAGCAGTGAATTTTACCTGAGGCATATTGCACAGGCTCAAGTTAAAGAAAGAAAAAATAGCTTATTTCCAGTATTCTTAAGCAGGTCTGATCATTTCCTTGCTTTATTTATTTGACCATCAGGCTAACTAGGTGTTAATGCCTTGCTTGGGGAAAAATGCTCTGTGGTAGCTACAACAGTAAAATTCAGATTGCAGTTATAATATCAGGATACACCTACCCTAACAGTTAAAAATCCAGCAGCAGCTACTTACCGATATCCTATCCTGAAATTCTGCTGTAGGCACAACTGGAATAGTTCCCCCATGTTTCCCAAATTTTCTTTCCAAGCTTTCCTGGACAGACACTAGAAAGGAAAAAAAACAGATGTAAGGCAGCAGACAAGGAGAGCAATGTGCTCCCTAACAAAGGTGGCAACCTTTGAGCACTCAGTGGCATGAAGTGCAGACTATAGGGGTTGTGGGTAAAGGGAGTCATCTTATTTTGTTTTTCTAAAAAAAGAGAAAGATACTGATTTTTTTGTGGTTTTATGTGTGAATGACGCCAGTATTAGTAGTAATATTGCTATAGTACAATCACAGGGCAAGGAACTGGATTTACTGATCTTTAACTAATCTTATAAAACTGATAGAGTAATCTGGATTAATTTTCCTAACTTGACAAATAGTATTAGACAAACTATTTCTTGAAGTTAAAGCAATCAATTCTCCCATATTGCACTTGGAATATACAGTAATTGCTAAGAAAAAAGCCCAGGTGGAATTTTAGGGTTTTTTCCCTTAGGACATGAGCAGTGCTTTGGTATTTTCATTGATATTTATCTCATCTTAATTCCTGAAATTCCAAAACTCCTAAACAACATCACAGAGTATCTTGAAGCTAAGGAAGGGATTTAAATGAGAATTTCTGTAACTCTCAACTACTTTAGAAACACCTTGGAAGTATGATTTATGAGAAAAGGTTATATTTAAAATCATGCAGGTGTATGTTTTGTGAAGTCCTATGTCTCAGGATTTACACGTTTCCTCCAGAACATTGTTTAAAATGGAACAACATCCTCCAGTACTTCTCCATTAAGCTTCCTCTCTCCATGTAACTGGTATTCTTTCCCAGGAACTACGTAGCATGACCATAAGTGGAGCTGTAGGCCATAAGCAGATTTTTACAGTGCTTGTACCAAATATATCATTGTCCTCTACCGTTGTATGTGCAGAACAATGTTACCCATTCAAACCGAATAATTCTCAAATACCAAGTGTACAGCTGAAAGATGTTTTTTAAGAAGTAATAAATATCTCACATAAGTGGCTTGACTTCAGTATTTTTACAAAACTGAGGGAAGAATGAAAAGATAATTGCAAAACTATGTGTTTAACTTAAGCCATCAGAGTTGCAAGTCAATTAACCCATGAAACCTTCTCTGTTCTTCAGTACAAAGTAGTTACAGACTTGTCAGGAAATTGTGGTGAATTTTAATTAGTTCTGCATTTATTTGTCCCACATTTGGTGTTTGTTAGTCCAATCTATTAATTAAACAGTGTGTGCAAGTGGAACCGAGCACTTACTGAGCAAGTGGTAGTTTGAATCCCTTTCGTATTTGAAAGTCAAACGGCCATAACTGACGTGGTTCAAGTTTTTCAGCCATTCAAAATAGGATACTGTTACACCACCAGCATTCAGGTAAAGATCCTGCACAGAAATAGCAAATATTTTGAATTGTGACGATGTGACAAAGGCAGCTCTATTGTATTATGCAAAAGCAAGCAGAACTATTATGTACAAAGCACTAGTTTAAACTGCAGTACGGAAGAAATTCAGTTCTTACTCTTACAGGACAGCACTTACCCTCTTCTGCAGTCCAGGCATTACTTCTACTGATTTAAAAGAGGACTTGACTTTAGAACACCTCAATTTCAGGTGTGCTTGACTGACTACCTCTATATTAGCACAAGTGTTTAATCAAAAAAATCCGAGCATCCTTAGGCCATCTCAGTGAGTAAAGGCTGAAGATCAGCCACTCTCTAGCAATATCTCTTGATCAGGGCAGCCTTTCTCTAGGAAAAAATTGTCATTATACCTGGCTAGGTCTTATTCTTTCAAATTATCACTACAGACAACATTTACTCTGTACAGTCTACAGTATCACCCAGATACACAATGTCTACAAACTGGCCAGTATATTTATTCTTCCTTCTTCCTTTGCTTAGTGCACTTTTTAGTTGAGCAGATGTCAGCTAATAATCCAAAATGCAGAACTAGAGATTTAGGAACCAACTGTGCATTGTTCTCTTTTCCAAATACATAGCCTTCATGTAACAGTTATCTTTGGTCATTTACAGTTGCAGTGAGATCTTTAATAAAATACTGCCATTCTTAAGCAACATTGACACCCATTTCCTAGACATCTGTTATTAAAAAACCACTCTGAGAAAATGAATGGCTATTAATAAAAGCCTTCAATAAATAATGTCTTCCTACAATTCACAAAAACATTGTTTTTGTAATTAAAATCAAAGGTCATAACAGAACCTTACAGGGATAACCATGATATTCCGCTCCAAGAAGATTTTGTCAGCTTCAGGAGTTGTAGGCCCATTGGCACCTTCAGCAATAATCTGAAAGAAATCACAGCAGAGTAACTCAGAGGTTTATATTTGGTTTTGTTCATGCTAATTATAAAATATTAGTATTTAGCTAGACCTTTGCTATTTTTCATTCACATTTGAATTCTTTGACTTACTTTTGCTTTAACCTTGTGAGCATTGGCCTTAGTCAACTGTTTCTCACTGGCAGCAGGGATGAGAATGTCACAGTCTGTTTCCAGAATACTGCCCTCGAGTGGCTTTGCTTTAGGGAAGCCCATGATTGTCCCATGTTGCTGTGCAGGGAAAACAAACCAGGGTGTTTTTAGTGTGTGAGCACTTGTACGAATTCCTTCCCTTCCTCTGACTTCCAAAATAGGAGGAAAAAAAAAAAAAGGAAACAGTACTAGAAAGACAGCACATAACATAATTCTTATCTTTACTTAGATCAGATATAAAAAAGCAAGATACAAAACTCAAATAACAGTCAAAGTTCCCAAGACTGGGATTGAGGCATAACTGCTCTCTGGACAAAGACACTGATAATCATTTGGGCTCTAGTGTATTAAAAAAAGGGTCCCCCTCAGCTCTTAAAATAGTTTTCAAGCAACTGAAAAGACTCACTAGTGCTACACATAGGCTAAGCTGCATCACATAAGATTCAGAAGTACCCTTTTAAAGTACTACAATGATAGCCTTTGTGTAGTGACAAATCTTTCCGTTCTTCTGAGAAAGAGTGATAAAAACATTCAAATACTCCCTATCTAAAGGAAGAAACACCAAATAAGGCTCTTAGAAACTTCAAGTAGAAGACTGCATTTTAGTGCCTGTCCCCTCAAGTCTGCTTCGCTTGGAAACTGAAATAAAAAGACCATATCCAGTTGTCATTATAAACTACACATTCAAGTCACACTGCAAGACAGGCTTTCACTCTTTCAGAAACATTGAATAGTTAAGAAGCAGCAGAAGTGTAGGTCTTAAAATGACCATATGCTTGTGATTCTCCGTCAGGAATCCTTCAGGAATCTCCTTGCTCTGGTTCCTTAAGACATCTTTCCTAGTTTAGGCACGAGAAAAGCAAAATAATACCGAAGTCCAATTCTGAAAACAAAGTAATTAGCCTGCACATACGCAGGCATTCTTCTGAGAGCCAGGTCAAAGGGTAAATAAGGAGAAAAAATCAGAAGAGTCAACATTTCTAAGCCATTTTGTAAGGAATAATTGCAGCATGATTTAAGTATCGCAAATTAGCACCAGTCTACAGTGTCATCCTATGTACTTGCAAAGCTGACAAAAATAAAACATTTTCTGCTTAGTTAAGTTTCATACCAATTTGAAATCTTCTAGTTCCTTGGGGTCAATCCCATCAGGATTCCAGATAGAACCGTTAAACTCCCCGACAGCGACGCATTTTGCTCCGTAACGATGCAAGTATCTCATAGAATGCAAGCCCACATTACCAAATCCCTGAAGGTGAAAAGAGAAAGGGGAAAGTAGTTAACCCTTCAGCTAAAATCATGATTATTATTGTTAAGGTTTACACAGTTTTGAATAGTTTTAAATAATCTAATCTACTGGCACATCCTGGCATTAGATGATTACGTATAGGAAAGATGGAAGAAATTTACATGCATTCCATTCTTGTCTGAATATCACTGCAGAATTTATGTATTGTAGCCAGCAATACACAGTTGTGCTAAGTTTTTTATACTGGAAATACAGAAAGAAAGAACTAATGCTACTACGAAAGTGTCAAAACTATGATATTTATCAACATAGGAGCTTTATGTGTATTTTATAACTAGCATTGTCTTATAGGGATAAGTAGATTTTTGTATGACTATTCAGAGGTTTGACTAACATTTGCAGGAGAAGAAATATTCTCATTTAACTTGTGTAAAGAAGGATTACATGTGTAAAACCATCCCACAGTGGAAAGTATTAAACAAAAGAATATAACTAGTTCTTCACACTGAACTTGCAAACTAGTGGGAAGCTACGTAATTTCTAACACATTCTGAAGTGGCCCTGCCCTGTACAAAACAGACTCCCTAAATTTAAATTTAGATAATCTTGTATTTCATTATCATGCTTTACATCCTTACATGTGTAGAAAATGTAATTCCAGGCCATTATGTTCCTTTCCTTCCAGAATGCTGACATTCTGGAAGTAAAGGAACACACAGCAGACCCAAAAGTCACACGATCAATGTCAAAAGTTTGCAGTACAATTCTGTGCTAAAAAAAAAAACCAAATACTGAAGTCCTGTCTAATGTAGCTCCAATTATACTTAGGATTTTTGACTATGCATTAGAAGCAAACTTTGATACAACAGTCTGTCATGCATGAGGTCTCTTTGAAATGCTTTATGCCTGTTTCCCTACAGGAATTTTCAGCTATTCTTACAGCCATGTTTTCAGCCTAAGTTATGCTAAAGTGCCTGTTGGTTAGTCCTCTGCCAGGCACAAAAACGCCAAAGTGCAGGGAGATGACTGTGCTGCAGGGTCCGTAGAGGGCAAGGATGTTTGTTCCAGCCTACAGGTTAACTAGAGGACAACTTGGAGGTTACAATTACTCTGCTATTTCTAACAACAAAGCAAATCAGTTTCTCACATCCTCCATTTAACATACTGTTTAAAGCTGAACAAGTAATTTCTTTGAAATTCAGCTAACATAAATCCTCAAGTCTTATGAACACCAAAAATGTGCATTCAACCTACAAATTTAGAATAAGGTATTGGTTTCCTATTTTCCCAACTGCTCATTCCATAGTGAAACAAGAACATAAGCATCAATTTCTTTTCTGCTCGAATTTTTTATTATAAAACAATGCAACAGGTTTTGTATAGGCAGAAACAGTGTCACAGCTCACTGAAAAGTGTGCAAGGCCTTAAAGACCTCCTGTAATAGTATTTCATTTTGCTGTTTGCAGCCTATGTTCATAAAGACTAGAGATTTGGCTTTGAGCCTGTAGGGTGCAATCGAAAGTTCAGTTTTTATAAAACAGTCCAAAATAAAGGGCACCTATGTTGCCTGAAAAGTGTTTCTGAAGTTTGAGAGTAAAGGTGAACTTCAAAGTTTTAAAACCCTATCAGGTTTTAAGGGCTACAGCTCTTTTTAAAAGCAGCTCTACTGAAAGTCTGTTTCCTAGTTTTTCCCTACAGTCAAAGGAAAAAATTTACCTGAACAGCAAATGTTTTATCTCCAAATCCAGGAGTCATTCCTAATAAACTCATATATGATGCTTCATTGATGAAATTTTCAATTCCATGGAAGACACCACGACCAGTTGCAGATATACGTCCATGGATCCCACCTTGGCTGATGGGTTTACCAGTTACACATGCGTGGGCATTAATATCCTGTAAAACAGTGAAGGACTTGTGAGATAGGGAATTAATCAATCAAACAGCAGCTGGAACAAGAAGTTTTGTACACTGTAGAGATAAGGGAAAAGCAAAATCTTAAGAGTCAGAACGTGATATAGCTTATATACGTTTAGGTTGTAAAGATGATGTCCTTCCTCACTGTGTGTGAACACCTCAGAACTACTCCAGTAAACGTCAGGGAAGTTGTGCAATGCAATATTGGATATAGCCTGTAATTCTTTGATGTCTTTAAGTGTGTATGTTAACTTCAGTCTGTGTTTAGTTAATCATGGTGACATCCATGTTGTACTGTTAGCAACAAGCACGCCTTTGACAAATCAAAAAGCTTTAAGAGATGTTCCTCAAAGTCAGCTCCTATTACAGCCACAATTTTCATTATTATTCTTGAAGTTTTAATCTTTTTAAGGGCTCAGACATATCCCTGGACTGATTTTTAACCTTTAAACAATGTTTAGTGTTCCTTTATATCAAATTCAGTTATTT
The DNA here is from genome assembly GCA_036023395.1 of Myiotriccus ornatus. Classification (NCBI taxonomy): domain Eukaryota; kingdom Metazoa; phylum Chordata; class Aves; order Passeriformes; family Tyrannidae; genus Myiotriccus; species Myiotriccus ornatus. Next base: position 8,585,808 of record JAYRBT010000178.1, read on the forward strand.
TGAAAGGACAGGACAGGCCTAATGCGTTCTTGTTGTCAGAATACAGGGTTGTTTGATCTCAGAGGAAAATCTGTAGTATGAAGGTCATACGGGAAAAGTTAGATAAGTAGGTTACTTTTATTCAGAAAAGCAATATATACAATCACGCCTCTATTTTTAATTTGGTGGCAATAAAATTAAGTTTTCCACATGCCAGATAGTTAGCCAAGATAAAATGGCTATTTAAAACCAGAATTAATTTTTCCAACTGAAATTAATAACTTGAAAAAAATTCATCCAAACTAGACACTGGACCTCCCTCTTCTGTCAGCTCTGGTTCTCATGCTCCCATACCCTGGGAGCACAGTCACATGGTGGCTTGGCTTCCAACGCAAGTGAAAGAGTAGGGATGAAAGGGAATCCACTGCAATGAGTCTGCCAGCAGCCGGATGGGTTTCCATTCCACCAGCCACATATTCCCTGGAAGGCTCCCTCCTCTCCATCACTTGTGCCAAATGCATTTGCATGCCTGTGGCATGAGTGCAAGATGCTCGGTGAGAGGAAGGAAAGGAGCAGACAAAAGTAAGTGGAGACAGCGTGGCTGGCAATGACTAGAGCCATAATAAAAACTAAAGCTTTTTGTTTGAAAACGATAGTGAGCTAACATATAAAGACAAAGGTAACTCTTCCTTAAGAACAAAAGTGATCCTGGGCTTGCCACAAAATTCATAATTCAGTTTCCCAAAATATAGCTGCGCTTCTGTCCGTAAGCTGTCTGCTCCCTCTGGTGGCATATCAACTGTAACCAAGAGCAGCAGGGGGGTTTTGCTAGGAACAGCTTGGCCTGGCATTTCGATGGACTTTTAGGTTTTTATTCTGTTTCAGATTTAGGTTTCATGGACTCATAAATGAGGATATACTTGAAGAAATACAGCCTTCCACTGTATATAAGAATGTATTTATCCAAGTCCCTTTGTGTGTCCCAAAAGTCAGTTGATTGTGTCAGGAAGTACAGACGAACGGAAAGGATTAATTTAATAAAAAACTTTAGCCATATGTAATTCAGTGATCCAGCAACTTCAGATGGATTTTCTGGAACAGTTAACATGGTAGTTATTAATGACTTGCATGGTTTGGCAAGAAAATAGAGCATGACAATGAGGACAGGTCCAGATCCTCTTCAAGTCACATATACAAACCACAGTTGATGTCAAAGTCCTAAAAACTTTGATTTTAAGTCAATAAGCAAACACATTTAATGTGTCTTGGGCCAAAAAGAAAGGGCGTGGCTTTTAATGAGAACCTTGGAATATGGTTTATGGCTACCATTAAAGACTTCTGCATCAGCACCAGTAGTTTATGAACTTAGTTGGCAATGTTCAGACACTAACTTTTGTTCCTTTCTTAACCCCTTTTCACACTGCAATAATATTCTTCTTGTCTCTCCAGCTTCCTGGCTCTCTATGCTGGATTTCAAGCAGACTTTCCCTATCTGTTTGTATCTGTTGACTTATCCTTTCCACTTGATATTCCCCGAACACATCTGTGTGCAACCACACTGACTCATCAGGGCTGCAGATTTCTCAGACAGATTCCTCTCTCTGAAGTTATCTTTCCACTCAGCTGGATGTAGTCTCTTGCACAGTTTCCATCTGTCTCCAGAATTATGGCTAATCGCACTTATGTTCAACGTTCATGTTCTGCTCCGAGTTCTCTTCCCTTCTTCCCCCGTGGCCACTTTTATCTCTTTAGTATTCCTTAATCACCTTTATTTGTGCTCTTGCTGTCTCAAGCAGATAGTTATCTGCTTCCTCTACAAACTGGTTTTGATGGATTATTCCCCTTTATACAACCTTGTCAGAATTGCCATTTGCCTTCTCCACACCTGGTCATTCTCCACAATAGCTCTGAAGTTCCACCACAGCTACCATTCTCTCTTGCATGTACAAACAAGCAACCCAACAAAATTAAGTTTAAATTCTTTAATTAACTACTCAGAAAAATGTTCCTACATCCTCTCAGGTTTTTTTATTTTTCAATAAGATATTGCCATGCAGAGAGTCTAGGAATAAAAGAAGCTGTTGTAGCATAATTCAAATTCTATTTTTATCCCCAGCAGTTATTTTATTTTGTCACTGAATCATGAGTATATGTAGGACTACACAACAAGGTGAGATGACAAAGTGGAAAGAGTAAGAAATTCAGCCATTTGAAAACCTCTCCTCTATCAGTGTTTAGTTTTCCACCTATTAAAAAACCTGAAGCTTTTGTATAAAACTGTATGAGAACTCAACCAGTACAGCAGATCTTAAAACAGGTCATGTGCTGCGAGCCTTCTGTGTCAGTTGTAAAAATACAATGCTGTTGTATCACAGTGAAATATGCATTTTAGTGCAATGAGTTAAATGTGAAAATTTAAAATGCTTTGAGACAGTAGCTTTGTTAAATGTTGGAATTTTAAGTTATGACTGAGGGAACTAGTTGCCACTGCGCGTGTTGAAGTCATTTTGAAGTCATAATTTTAGGGTTTTATCAGGTTTCAAGTTTTAATTAAAAAAATTTACATATGTGAATAGCAAAAAGCAAGTAATGTTTTACAGTGGCATCCCTATCTAACAGACAGCTCTGTGTAAAAGCGATTTAACTCAATCACTCTGCCACAGATGATTCCTCAAGCATTCCTTTTTTTTTCTCCCATAAGTTACCTTAGATCATATTTTAGATGTAGAATAACCTGTGGCCACTCCATCCTCCTATTGTTAAAGGCAGCAGACAAGTATTCTGCCAAGAGACTGTCTCAGGAAAGCTGGGCACGTCTTGAACAGACACGCCAGAGGGAAATACGTGTCGGGTGGCTCTAATGCCTTACCACTGGAGGCAGACACCCTGCTGTACTTTGGAAAAACTGTTGGAAGGGACTGCGGAATGTACAAAGAACGAGTCTTTTCATTTTAAAAGGAGCTGGGATAGACAAACATGCAATAGATTAGCATATTAATTAACACAGCTACTAAGAAATAAGTTGTTCATAATACGTTTTTCTTTCATCCAACCTGTCAAGAGTATACAGCAAGTGTTTGGTCAACAGTCAGGTGCTAATAACCCCCACAACATAAGGGCAAATGGCAAAGTAAGGGCTAAGATTAAAAACATTTTATTGCTTCCTGGGCAATAATTTCTATCAGCGGAGAATTTGCTGAAATCTACACCAATTACTTGTTACTTCTAGGGGACTGCAGAGAACATTACAACTTTAACAGGTTATACCAATAGTGCGAACTTAACTTACATGGTCTCTTGAATGAACAAAAAGACAAGCATTTATGTCATGAAACTTGTAAATTCTTTTATCTGAAATGGAAAGATTTCAATTCTCCAGACTATACAATCTATTATGAAGTAAATGTTTAACAATTTTAATAATTATAGTACTAATGAAAAATAGAGGGAAATGGTAAAATAGAAACCTGTTTTAGATCAACTGTACCTTTAAAAACTGTGTATTTTTTTTTACTGAACACTTGGAATTAGTACTGTATCAAACAAACTTTTTTGAAGGCTAGTGTAAAAACACTAACCTTAAAGCTATTTTTCTTTAACAGTACCCTAAAAACCTCACACCAATTAAGTTGTCACAGTTTGCAAGAATATATTTAGATTCCCCTAATGAAACAAAATCACATGATTAAGCATCTTTTCTACTTCAAAGCCTCTGCTCAAGACTTACATAGTGTCCTATGGTACTGGCATAAGTGTCGGCAATCCAGGACATCTCCCTCTCCCCTGTGCTCATATCAGGAGCGGGCACATCCACACCAGGTCCTGTTGGCAACAGTGCAAACAGCTTTTAAGGGTCCAACATTAAGAGTTATCTTCAACCATTATTCCCTTGGGAACTGTGCAGGCCTTGGCAGAGAGGAACTGTTTTCCTGTTTAATCCTCAGTCTATTATGCAAACAACATATTCTTCTGGATTCAGTTCAGGTTTAGATGCTGCATCACACATTTCTACAATACTGTCAAAACCTCCAACCTTTCACATAAGCCACTGGATAAAATGAAGGTCAGTTTCAATTTTTTCTAGATAACTAAACCCAGTATTTGCCCAAACTACTTAAGATCAGACAGGTTTGCTCAGCAAGGTTTTATACACAGCTCTGCTTTTATATTTTTTTTCTAAGTATTTTTAAAAGGTTTGATAAAGTTGTGTAGCACCCACCATAAAGCCAAAAAGGAAGGCAAATTTAATCAAGCTATTTTAATTGTTACTGAACTAGCAAACACTATAGCTGGCATAGGGTATAGCATTACCCTAGTCACACCAGTGTGTTTATAAAGAAGCTTAATTTAGATGATAAGCACTCTGGCTGAAAAAGTAAATGACAAACACTCCAGCTGAAGAGCAAGAAAATGCAGATAAATGGATATACATTCCTGGGGCAGTCAGACATCAGGAATACAGGGCAGACCTTTAAGTAGTTACATGCCTCATTGTTCGTTGGAGTAACAGCCTCCTTCATGTAAAGCTCCTCCCTTTAATTACAAGTCGAGCTAGTAACATTCAGCTGTCTCCAGAGCCTTCCAGATAGCAGCTCCAGACAGCAAGGTATCAGAACAGCTCAGGGCTGAGAGTCTGAATGGAGCACCTACTAACATTACAGAAGCTGAGGTTCTGTTACAACAGGCTCCCATGCTGCTTGCCTACGTTCCCCTTGCGGCCTGTGGTTGCCATGGGTGAAGCCATCAACTTTTGCTGGGGTGGATCTTCTATTTCCTTCCTCTCTTTCCTCAGATATCTGCCAAAAGCCTCAACTGAGACTACAGGAACAGTAACAGTGAAGAGTTTGCTATTAGAGATTAAAATTGCCACAAACATGGTCAAAATTTTATAGTTTAAGAGAAATGTGATTCATTTTGGATACTGTGACCTCAGCTTTTGTGGCCTCTCATAGCAAAATAGATGCTAGAAAAAAAGTTAAGACGGTTGCCTTTAAAATGCACTAAGATGCAATGACTCAGTTCTTTGTGCCTCTTCGCTGAAAGTTCTGTACCCAAATTGTTTCCAGCTCTCAAAAATACTGTTCTTTAAGGATATTGCCTACTGCCAATGCACAATAAATCAGGTTCCAAATTTGCATAGTAAAGCTGCCCAACATACCAATAAAGCCCTTTTTTGCCAGCTCCATGGTAAACCTTCTCGTGATCTTTTCCAATTCATTGTCCTATAGAGAAAAATGCAACAAACATCAGAGGAAAATATTAGTGCTTATGAGTATTTGCTAGAACTCAGCCCAAGCACAAACAGACACCCTCTTCCTTTAGAAGAAAGAATGATTCATAATTTATATAATTTATATGCCACTCCCTAACAGACTGTTGGTATTCAGGCAGCACAAGAAACACTCGGCTTTCTTTCCGTACATTCTGATCCATGGCAAGTCGGGAGCATGGCACAGGAAGAACCACCTGTGCTTGCAGCAGAGGTTTCCAGCAAACAAATCTGATATCCTGTGTGAGCGATTTCCAGCCAGCAGCAGCAGTAGCTGGGCTGCCAGTCGTGTAATCGAGGCAGTCGAACGACTGCACACAAACCCTTACAGGAGCTTTGAGCTTGGAATATCTGTTACGTACTCCAGTGTCCCTCTCTCTACGAGTTACTTTAATTAGGGCAAGAAGGCAAGCCTGCAGTAAACCTTTCATAAGCCAAGTTAGTTATTATTCACACTGGAATACTGCATACAATGGTTTAATGGAGCATAAAACTATTTATCAAAATAAACAAAAACATTAACTTTTTTTCTAAGAGTAATTTAATTTAAGCTTTTATTAATAGTATCAACTTAAAAAAAAAATCAGGTTCCAAATTATTTGTAGTTTCCTGACATTCAGGAAAAAATTAGTAAATTAAATAATTGAAGTATTCTACCTCTGAAACACAGACATTTTAAGAATTCTTTTCCTACCTATTGCATGCACGGGCTAAATTCAGCATAGGCAGAAGTGGCAGGAAGTTTTAAGTGGTCAATAATGCCCTTAGAAGAGCTTTTTTATCTGGCTGGCTTCAGTACTGCAGATAATCAAATTTTTATCTATGATTAGGCTTACTGTGTAGTTCTTGGGATTGATCTTGACACCAGCCTTTGCCCCACCAAATGGCACATCTACAAGAATGCAAAGGAAAATCATTTTACTTTTTCAACAATAAAGGCAGAACACGTGAGTAATATGTGTAATTCTATCTTTGATTTTGGTTTTGCCACATTTAAAGCTTCTCAGGTGTAAGCTAAAATTTGATCTATAAAAATGGGAGATATTTCAAGGCAGCTTAGAAATGGTCTTTGAAACACTAAAGTTCACTATTTAAATTTTCTATGCTTCAATCTCTTATCCCTGGCACTTGTAGAAACAGTAAGTTTTATGATTTATGTTTTACTGGAGTAGCTCAAACACTTTACTTTGGAAGTCCTATGTGTCTTTATATACATTAAGAAAGTATTTTCTTTCCTTACACACAATGTGCAGATTCTCTCCAAACTCCTCTACAGTTTAGTAGCTGTGTATGAATTGTACTTCTTTGTAACCTATAAAGGAATTTTGTCCTCCTTTCTCCACAGCTCCCCTGCCTGAATCCTTTACAGCCTCCATCTGTTCCCCCTAAAATTAGTCCCCTATTAATCCAAGTTTGTCACACTTGGATTTGAGTTCAAGATGCAGTACTTTCCTGGGGGAGGGTAGCTGGCAGAATTTGGACTTTCCAAATGAAAATGCAACTTAATATTTATCTACAGTAACAGTAGAGGGAAGATGTATTATTATTTTGGTAACTATGTTTTTCCCACCTTGGTACAGATTTTAGTTAGAGCTTATTATTCAATTTAACCTTTTCAATGTTTTATTTCCCTGTAAATTACATCAGTACTGACTGAAACTGAAGACTGAAATCTTTCTTGAAAAACAAACACTTACCAACCACAGCACATTTGTACGTCATGAGAGATGCTAAGGCTTTCACTTCATCCACGCTGACATCCATACTATAACGAATACCTGCAAAAGACATATGAGAAAAAATAGGAATTCACTGAGCAACTTCACAGGTATTTATAAATTGGGAAGGATAATTCTACATCAACCATCTGTAACATGCAAGCATTAATTTATCAACTTACTTGCTTTAAGATTTAAAGAACAAGCCCCTGTTACCCTGCTTAAATATTTTTCTTTTACTTAGCAGAAATGCAGGACTTCAGTAATTCTCTATTAAGTAGCTTAACAGCAGTATTTAGCCTTGGGAAAAATGTGAATATTCCTTGTGAGGAAGTCAAGCTGACAGGTAACTAGGAGTAGAGTTTCCAAGAGGCTGATAAAGCTCTTCAGCATTCCACAAGATCTTTAGCTGTGGACTTCATTCATTGTATATCCAAGATGAATTTTGTTCCTGAACATAACTTAGCAGCACAGGTTACAATCAAGGTCTTTTTGCTGGAGTAATACAAGCTCCTGTTATAAGCCTTGGCTTCAAAGTTCTAGCTGCTAGACACAGCCGTGTAACAAAAAGCAACAAAGCACTCTGCTAATTCAATTTTTTTCTAAACATTTTGAGGGGATAACTCTACCCCACGAAGCTTGCATCCCGCACCCGCATGGAAGCCAGCCCACACCTGCAGGTGTGTGCTGACACGTGGTGCCAAGTGCAAATTCAAATTGTTGTGGGCTGGCAGCAGCTCAGATGCAAAATTGGTGATCCCAGCACTCAAGAAAGTTTAAAACTGAGTGGAAAAACAACTACACAAAGGCAAGGAGATCTGCCCAATTCTCACCAGACTTTCAAAAAATGGCTTGTAGCTGTCCAGTAAATTGATTGAACTCATTTAAAATTCACGTATTCTGAAGGTAGCTGCAGAGTAGAAAAATACTAAACCCAACTGACTGGACACATAGACAGAACTCCAGAAGCCTAAACATGACGTTTAAGATCAATACAGTGCCCAAAGTCATGTGGCCACAGCAAAAAAACCTCTACAGCTGTTTGTTTGTTTCTATTCAAGCTTTTCCTACACAACTAAGCATGTAACAGAGCCATGAATAATTTATTACCCCCATCTCTACTCCCCAAATCCTTGGCTGTAGGTTGTGCCAAGTTGCACGGTGGTTTGTAGCGGGCACAGAGTGTCCTTTAGATGCCAGAACATGGCACCACAAATTTCCTATTATGTAAAGAGAAGACCATATTCAGGTCCTTAGGAGTGAAAAAAGGCCAGCATACATTATCTAAACTAAAGTGCTGCTATGAAAGCCATTCCTGAATGCTTTGGAAACAATCCCAGTTTCAAAGGAACTGAGTGCTGCTCAAATAAAGCTGAGGGCCAAGTGCTGCTTTCTTATGTGAGTTCAATCAGTAAAAGAAAGTACCATTCCTCTGCAGAACTGAATTTAAATTTGTTGTGTATATGGGGGAAGGGTGGTCTCCAAAAGCAAGCTAACTAGTTCCTAACTTGGGTAGCTGCAAGGTCTTCATGCCTGGGCTTTTAATCACCTTCTCACAGGAAGTATTATTCAAAATTTAAGTGGAATCTATCAGAGCCCTACAGACCAGTCAAAGTTACAACATACATGAGGGGGTGGTTTAACATGTCTTACTCTGATGGTTCAGAGGAGCAGTTATCCTTCTGCCAAGCTCTGAGCAAGAACAACACTACCTACAGCACTGACTGTCCTGCCTGAGGAAATCATTCCCTCTTGGTTGAGCAGGTACGCTGGGCACAGGTCTCATTAGAGTATTGCTCAAGCCAGCCAAGTCTGAAGTCACGGTCTATGCTGGCCAGAAACGAACTCTGCCCCTCCACCCCCAGCTGAACTAGATCACTGTGTATTTATTCAACCCATATACTTATTTAAACTTCCAAGTTGTGTATACAAAGCAGTTTTGCTATAAATGTACTCCTGCAGGCACACAAAATGTTGTTTATTGATATACGGAAAGTAGCAGGGAAACTAAATAGTTATGGATATCATCTTGAAGAGGTAAACAAGCAGCAGTTTAACCAGAAGACTCAAACACATGTAAACAGTTAGATCTCTGGTTTCCTTTTATTACAGTCAAGGATTATTATTAACTTTAATGTAATAAATGTAACTTTCATACCAAGGGAAACAGGGAAAAAGACCCAAGACCAACTAAGTACTGTCAGGCTTTCAGCTGAGCTGCCTATTTATCAGCCACACCAGAATAGGGCCAACTTTTATACTTGAGGCTGAAACTGTCCTTTTCTGGACAACTTGACATTTCTGAGGAAGATTTAACTTCTTTTCCAGGCTTTTTAACAGTTGTAATTGAAGTGGCTTGACTGCTTGGTAAGTGGGAGACTAGTCAATTCTGAGAGTTGTGCTGATTTCACTGGTTACTTTTCTCTAGTTTATTTGGTAGAATCTTTCACTACAGTGCCAGGTGAAGTTCATGGTGTATATCCCAGGTCTCCAACAGGTGTGATGAGTTTTTCCCTTCGGTGGCATGAGCACATAACACTTCAGATACACTAACATTTCATTCCTTTTCACATTCAGCCATTTACTGTTTTCCAGGAACTGTAATTACTCTGCAGGAGGCCCACCTCTTGACAGGGAAGTTATTTGTGCTAAGCTGTTAAGACTGATGAGAAGCAGGCATCTGAGAATGCTGTACATTCCATCTGCAAGCGGATGCACAAAGATAAAAGACTTACTTAATTTCTATTCTATTTGGACATCATTGAAATTTAGTTTGACAGCTTCCTAATTTGGCAGGAGGAGAGTATTGCCATGCATTTTTATGGCTCTTTTGGCAGTGTGACTATGCATTCAATAGCCTGAGTCTAAAAGTGGACCATATACACAGATAAAATTTGGGTTTGTGGTTTTTTTTGTTGTTTGTGGTTTTTTTTAAAGGTTCTTACTGCATAAAAGCAAACGAAAGTTGCTGTTAGGCAGCAAGATTTTAATTTTTTTTATTTAATAAGTCTCGGGAAACTTGTGGCTTTTACAGCAAACTAGCTACAGAAAAAATAGTTTGAAGAAAGCCTCAAGTTACAGTATGACTCACTGCCATGGAAAATACTTTTCACTGGAAAACATACAAATTCTTGTTCTGGTTGAGAATTCTCTTTCCTTGCCACACCCCAAGAAGTTAAACACTATCCTAAGAGAGACGTTGTTTTTCTATGCACAAAAGCTTCTAGATGAGGAAATGTTTTCTTTTTAATTTTGCTTTAGTATTGGTCAGTATAAAGAGAAGGATTTATTATCACATTGCCTTGCTTATGCTTTTAAACCCTCTTTATGATCTGTATTTTGGAAGATATTATACTTCACTCAGATATCTCTTGCACTGAGCTCAGTAATTGTTTCCTCATGATTTAAGCTTAGATTCTTAGATAATGCTATGGATTAATTTTCACTCTTCCAAGTGAAGGTAGAAAGCACTTGAAATGGTGTTCTTTTTAAACACATGTCAAAGTAGTAATTATCAGTAAGACTGTGTTTTGGATTCTATAATAACAGCAGTCGGTTATCATTTGGATCAGCAGGTTTATAGTAAGGATTTTACTAACATGCATATAACAAAGACCTTGATTTCCAAGAAAACTGTTTACACATCCTACTAGATTTTACATTTCATAGATTTCAGTATGTTCTGTGATGTTCAGTGTGTTTATTATGCTTTCTTAGGAAACATGATGTACGGACCTACCAACTTTTCAAGGAGGACTACTGCCCTCCTAGTATGCCTACAAATCTACATTTAGGGAAGTTAGTTCACTATTTCCTGATCTTCTAGTGCAGTGATCTTAAATGGTAGTACCTACATATGCCCTGACCACTAATGAGCATGAAGTATTCAAATTCTCAAAAACTAAACAGTTGCCATAGTAACAGTTCAGAGCAAAACACTTGGTAAACTACTCTTCCTGCACTAAATTATCTTGCAAATCTTAGCAAGTCTCTCAAGTTCCCCAGAACCTTGAACACATTTGCACCTAGGCCTAAATTAATAATATCTAACCAGGGTTTTGTCCTGCTTTGACTTCAGTGTTTTCTTCTAGCTGTGATGATCTTGTGAACTTTGGAACTAATTAGGGTCCTTTACAGACGACAATTCTCGTTAAGATGGTGCATTTGTTCTGCTCACCTCTATTTGCAAAGGGCTTGCTCATCAAAAGCAGCCCTCCAGAGCAGCAGCTATCCCATACCACCCATACAGCACTCAGCAAAACAGATTTCATGATCTCCTTTCAAAGTTTTTAGGACCAATTAAAGCCATATTAATCTCCCAATTAGTAACACTGGATTCTGTGGTAGCTCTGTGCATTAACAGCATGCCTGACCCTGTCCAAAGGCTGGAGTGTAAGTCTAGAGCCTAAGGAGCTTCAGTAAAGATGCTCACCTTGCTCAAACTACTTCACTAAATCCACAAATCAGTCCCAGCATTTACTGCAGTGCCTTAGTTACTTAATGCTGGATTATGTATAACATTTTCATGTTTGGTAAGTAAACAAGTGCAATTGTGATTGTACTGCTATCAAACTCTAAGTAATCACTGATAGCTAACTCAGTAGGAACAGATCTTCCAAGCAACCCTTAGACTCTTTCAGAACAAGCACATTTTTCTGGATTCAGAAAAACAATCCAGCCTTCCCTAGAAGAAAACTGCTTAACTTTATTTAACCATTTGGAAATTGTGGCAGCACAGTGACAAATTTGTCATTATTGAAAACAAAGAAATTCTAGATATCTCTAACAAAGCAAGATGAGTAATTCAGTGCTGGACAACAAGAACACTGTACACCAATCAGCAACAAGAACTACTAATTCCTAAATTCAATTCAATAACTGCCAAGAAAGGAGATAAAAATATTCATCTCTTCCCACACAGCACTAGCCAGCTATAACCTGGTGCAGGAAAGAGATTCCCCTATGGAGTCATCCCACTATTCTGATTTAAGCACCAGTGTGTATAAAGTGACCATAAGGTACTCAACCAGACAGAATATTGCAGCATACTACTTCTTGTATGCTTTTACTAAGCTGCACTTATACTTGAAATTACTTAAACATATACACATACATGTTTATTTTGTTCCATTCTGAGAATGCTGTGTTTTAAATGCGAACATGGCAAATTCAGTACACCACCAGGCAAACACATAGTAAAGTCTCTCACCTGTAGAAGTACCTCAGCCCTACCTAAAGCACTAAGTGGCTCATTAGACTGCACTCAGCATTGTAATAACAGGGACTGGAACAGAGAGACGCAGTGAACGGCTTCCACGTCGATACCAACACCACGCGCACGGGTGTGTGTCTGCAGAGGGCGGAAATAACACAAGCCGGCCCTGCCTGATCCAAATGCCACAGGAGCCACAAAACAGTAAGCCACCACAGTGCTGACATGAGGCAGGCAAATTCTGTGCTCTTCCCAAGAGCTTAATTTCTGACAAAATGGAGTTGTTGCAATGTATGTGACAAAGAATACCTGCTAGGATCACCCAGAGAACAGGAGGGAGACTATCACACAGGAGATTCCTCTCCTCACCACCCCCAACACGTGTTTATCCAGAAAGCCCAACGCTGAGAGAGGTATGATCTCTCTATAAATAGACAAGGAGCCAACAGTAGCAAGGGAAAACAACTATCAAGGACAAAGCTGGCTACCGCACCAATGGTATGAGCTGATTATATGAAAAAGCTGAGAGTAAAAAGATTCATAGCCAGGAGAGCAAGGCATAGCTTCCTACAAGAGTATCTGAGGTAAAAACATAAACCTGATATGGTTCACTGAGCATTGCAACTAGTTTAGTAAAGTACAGCAAAAGCACAGGACACCCATTCCTTTCCTTTTTTTTTTTTTTCCAATTTGCAATTTAAATGTATATCCACTTGCACTAATTGTAAAGTTAGTTAAGCTACAATAAGAGAACAGAAACCTATGAAAATTGGTCAAAGGTTGGACTCAATATTAGAATTCTTTTCCAGTCTTAATGATTCTATGAAAATAAGGCACTTGTATAAGCTTTAGCTATAACACTGTAAACGTTATCACAATTAGGCTAATCACCTTTTTTTTTAAAAAAAACTCTCACACTCTTTTGAAGTTAGATCAGTTTTCATCTTTGATTTCGAATTACTGATGGCCTATGTTATAGTTCCATCTGTGGCATGGTCCATAGGGTATGTTTCCGTGTCTTACTCTGAAAGACTCCTGGGCCAAAGACATGACCTCTTAACTTTCACCCATTCATGGCTTAGAAAAGCAAAGCCACCAATATAACCCCAGGATAAGCAGCTTTGATGAAGCAAAGATACCTCATAGCACTACTACTTACTTACCCCTCTTACAAAAGGAACAATGTCATGATGGCCAAAACAGCACATAAGGTTGTACTGGTCCAACTCCTGCATGTATAGATTTTTCTTCTGAAAGTAAGGCTACCATCATCATGTATGTACTGTTTTAAACAAGATGATGTGTACAAGAGAGGATATCTGGTGAGTGGGCACTGAGATTAGTGACAACCTTAGAGCTCTGCAACTGGAAAACTGGGGCACGGGGAGCATGAGTTAAAGTCACCATATGCAGTAAAACTCATTAACAAGAACCTACAAGTCAAGTGAGAAGGATTAGTCCTGACAGGCAGAAAAAAAGCCAGAAGATAGCAAAGTTTTGCAGTACTGAATAGCTCCTTCACTAACTAGCCAAGGCACCACCACACAGGAAATCAGATTCATTCACCTTCAAGTCAACTCATCAAATAAAGTAAGACTCATTTGTCTTTATATAAAAGAGTGAACTTAAAGTAATGTATGAAAAAGCTTTTCAAAATTCCTGTGTAAGTCAAAGTTAGACTAAATCTAGTCTGGAACTAAAGATGGTTGTAAAGCCTTCCTGCAATGAGGAAGCAGCTGAGACTTGGTCACGGCAATTGTGAGCACAAACAAAAGTTAGCCTGTTTCCCAGCTCTGATTCATTTGGTTTCCCTTATAACAGACCTTTTGGACAGTTGGTCAACATGAAAAGCCTTTAAAAAGTTTCAAAACCACTTAGTAGCTTCATATCCCTGCAGTAAGTGCTGCCTAACAAACACAAAGTCATTTTCATACGACTAAGCAGATAGGAATTCAATAAGTTTATTCTATTCTCTGAAACTGACCCATTAATGATAAATGGCCATCAGCAACCACATAAAAAAGCAGCTTAACCAGTTTCACACCTATGGAACCCAATGAAATTATTTAGAAAGATTCATTATTTTAAGCAGGAACTGCCAGACTACTTTCCAACAAAGCCATCTGTATTCAGACACCTCATTTCCTGTAGCCTATTTGTTTTACTTCTTTAGGCAGCTGTCAGTGCAGTGAACAAGAGCAGCTGTGGTTTCCTGCTAGCGCTGGCCACCGGCACGCAAGACACCGCACAAGCAAAGGAAGGAGTGATCTGACCCACAGCATTACTTCAGCTACCAGGCACCATCAGTCCAGTTGTACAAATACTACGTTTGGATTGTAAGCAACTTGAGTTCCAACACAGGAAAACTGCTTATTGTATGTTCCCAACGGGACGAGGAGGCATCTGAGTGATTTTTCTTTTCCAGAGAACAGTTACATTGCAGAAAATGGAGTTTTTAAAGCATGAGACCTACCGCTTAAGTGGGGATATTCATGACTGTTCTGTAAAGACTCCGAAACCATAAAAGAGATGCACATGAAAGGAAAAAGAATTACCACCTTCTCGAGTGGCAAAGGTTTGCAACCCTAAAGTAGAATTAAGGATTGACTTCTACATCTATAGGTAAGTCCCACATTATTCAATAAGAAATGTTATTTCTGGGTTCTCTCAGGAAGGTGCAAAACCCCCACAAGTTATATCCTGAAAAGAAAGCATGTTTCAGTACCTAGTGCCTCTTTTCTGGAAAACCACTTTTCTTGACCCAAAGCAGAATTGTGTAGTGACAACTATGTCCAACACAGCCAAGCTGACTTGTGTTCTTACACCTGCTCTTGGGAAAGAGAAGAAAGTAGGATAAGCCATTAAACAACTTCCTATTTTCATGAACAATGCTTTAGATGGTTAGAATTAGAGTATTAAGTAAGAGCATCGTAGTTCTTGAATAGAAATGTGACGGTCAGGTTTCCCACCAAGGTGTAGAAATTTGCCGATCCAAAAAACGTAAGACTGATCTTGAATTTGCCCTCATCTGGTTGTGTCAGGCCACAGAGAAGCCAGCACAGAAGGAGGTGCAGAAGGGCTACTAGTCAAGGACCTGATGATGTCCACCAGCAGATATCATCTGCATGCACATGTTATAAAGATCAACCTTGCATTTAGAAGTTTGGCCCTTTCCATATTTGGGCTGGACCACTAAGTAGGGATTGAGGTTTCACTCCAGAAGAGAATGAGCAGGCAAAGAAATTAAAGATGATATCCATGACAGAAGGAACATAATCTAAATGCTATACTGTTATCTACAAACAATTAGTAGAAACAGAAGCTGATGCTAAAGTGCAGATAATTAAAATGTTTATTTAGATTCTGTTTCCTTGAGTAATTCAGCTGACCTCAAGTTTAGAGCATTTAAATCTAGGTTTTTACATTTGATTTATAGTGTAAACTCTTCATTAGTTCATGGTTAAATCTGTAAACGTCCTTATAAACAGAAAGGTATTCAGAAGTAACATGCAATCACTAATGCAGCATTTTGGTACAGATGTACAAAAAGAAATTGGGAACAATTAATGGAAGGCAGCCCTTAAAAGGCCTAAAAGTATTTGTTTTCCTACATTCCATACTTGACTCTTGAAGTGTACTTTGATAATTTGTCTAATCTGCATACAGAACAGTATTTTAATATTCTCTAAATAGAATCTCTTATCCCTCAGTTTATGTAAACCTCAAGAAATACAAGAAATGAGCTTTTAAAGCATAATGCTCCTTGAAAGAGTGACAGGCACGACAAAGCATCCCAATTTGCTAATGATCACCTAGCAGTAACTAAACACTATCTTACAAAATACATATCCCCCCCAAAAAAAGGCAAAAAGAAAAAACAAAATGGGGAACCTCACTTGACCAAATTTTACTTCTCAGGAAGTGCAAAGTTAAAGGTCACAGTTCTGCATTTGAAAAGATCTGGAAGCTGTGTTCCTCCTACTATTCTCCAAGCCTCCCACTTGCCAGCTCACCCCTTCTTTTCAAAGGTGGCCTTATGTCCCTTGCTGTTTCTTCATTGGAAGAAACTAACATTGAACTACTTACATTGGACTCTGGGGTCCACAGTGTGTAGACACTCACTTCAGCATGTTTTCCCATTCCATACTATTCTATGAATTTTGGGTTGTATTTCACTGGGTTTGTGCTTTTATTTCTGCGGAATCTACCAGGATTCTGGTTGAAAAATCCCTTTTAGACAAAAGCTCATTTTGGGTGGATCAAATGTGCTCTGAATGCTGAAATATCTTTTCTGCTTAAACTGCAGAAGAGTGATAATGTTCTACTTCCTTACACTTTTTTTCTCATAGCAAGTTTCAAGCAGTTGATGTACTCTTAACATGCATCCCATTTAAATTTACTGCACATCCAAGATCTGTCATCTGATAGTGAGCAAATTCCTAGAGAGCATTAGGAGGTGAAATCCACTAATGATCACTACGCTGAAGAATAGAAAGGAAATATCATTTGCAATTCCTTCCCTAAACTGACAGGGGGTAGGGAGCAGCACAAGAAGAAATGGACAATTTATTGAGAGTTCCGATTTCCTTTAGCTGTCATTTTCAATTGCCTTAAAATTTACAGTTGTAACTTTCCATAAGTGCTCCAGAGTTTGTTTCAGTGTCAGCGCAGAGAGGCACAACAAATGCCACCGAAAATCAAGAATTCTGTTGAGGATTTAGAAGTGTAGGTATCAGAACAGAGGATGTCCAATCACCCACTTGGTGGGTTTTGTTAATGTACAGTGTTATAAAGTACTGTATAATTTTTTTGTTGTGAAAACATTAATTCCTTCAGTCCTGAGCAATACTAATGTGAAATAATAGAAGCTATAATATGTTAATACTATGTCATTACTTTGTTTTCCACTGAAGTGCATTTTATTATACAAGCAGGGATCTTAAGAGTAACACAGGCTGTACAGCAAAGGACTTTTTGTAAGCAGCAGCAAGAGTAACTTAACTGAAGCACTGAGAAAACAACAGTGTAATAGCCATCAGTATATTAAAAGAAATTATAGTAATGGCAGTGAAACAGTAGCTCCACAGAGTAAGCTTCAGCCACGCCCAAGCTAAGACTCAGCCTGATGTTGGTCATTCTTTTTTCAAGTAAACACCAGAAGTTGAGTTAGCCTCTTTTGGGTAAGAATTAAGCATGTCACAGGACACTCACTACATATTTGATTTTGGAATGTTAGGAACGACATTAACAGGACAGACTATTTGGGCTGCAAAGAGAAAAATCCCCATGTCACATATACACACCAGCTGAACTGTCACAAACCCAGTTACCTAAGAACACCCTTCCTACTCTAGTCTCGACGTTAGAGGTCTTCATTGATAAGAAATCAGTTGCTTTCTGTAACCATCATTATTTACCACAAAGCTGGTCTCCACTGAAGAAAAATAAATGTGTTTACAAACTATAGAAGCTCTGGTTTGAGCCACAGTCCTGAAATGGTTTCCAGTGCCTAACTGTCTACAAAGATCAGAGGTCTTAAGTTATGCTGGAGGACATCTGCACTTGTTTTTCAAGGAAATGCCATCTATCCCAGACTAAAAGGGAGTTTGATTCCTCTGAGATCACAGCCGATCCCAGGAGAGCCCAGCAGGATTCACCCTCCCAGTCCCTTGCCCATGTGTCGGTGTCACCTATGCCGAGCTAGGCACTCCTAGAAAAATCATTTTTGTCTTCCCGTGTATCCAGCCGGTAACTGGATACACAGTTAACTTGTTATCAAAACTTGTTATTTTTCCCTACGGATGTTTGCTGTGTGAGCATTCGGATTTCGCCAACACAGCAGGTAGAGCGCTAAGGGACAGCGGCTCCTGCAGCTCCCGACTCAGGAGCGGGCACTCCCCGCGCGCTGTTCCCATGTTTCCCAACAAACACTACCGAGGTCTGAGTCACACCGAGTTAAAATCCGGCGGGCGCTGCCCTCGCACCGCTCTCCTCGCCCAGGGCCAGCCCGGCGGTGGCTGCGGCCAAGGCCCGGCCGTGACACCGGCCCGGGTCACCCGCGGGGCCGGGGCAGCGGGGGGACCGCTCTGCCCCGGCCTGCCCTCGGCTGTGGATCCCGCGGGGGGCAGCGGGGCAGGCCGGCGGGGCAGGCAGGGCTGCCGGGGCACGGCGGCGCGGGGCGGCCGCGGGCCCGGCGGCCCGGCCCTCCGCGGGCCCGGGCAGGTCGGCGGGGCTCACCTCCCTTGCAGGGCGTGCGGTGCTGGCTGTGCTGCGCCCGGTAGCCCTCGATCACCTCCCACTCGCCGTTGTCGCGCTTGATGGGGAAGGAGACGCTGAGCACATGGTTGCAGGGCTTGATGATGCGGAGGATGCCGCGGACGCGGTGGCGCCGCTCCTCCATGCTCTCGCGGGTGCGCAGCCCCTCCACCAGCTTGTCCTCCACGATGCTGGCGCCGCGATCGAAGAACCCCTCCACCATCTTGAAGAAGTTGGGGTCGTCCTCCTTCTTCGCCGCCTCGCAGTAGTGCCGCCGCGGGCACCGGCCCCCGCCCCACGCCGCCGCTGCTCCCCCGGCCGCCGCCGCCGACGGCCCGCCGGGCTCCGCGCCCGCCAGCACCGAGCCGGCGGCCAGGCGGGACGCCAGCAGCTCGCCCAAGTAGCGGTACATGGCGGCGGCCGCCAGAGGAGGGTCGGAGCGGCGCTGCCGCTGTCACAGGAGGCACCGGGCGCCGCCGCCGCCGCCTTTAAACGGGCCGGGGGGGGCGGCGCGGGGAACGCTCCGCGCCTCCCGAGCGCGCGTGCGCCCCGCGGGCCGCGCCGCCCCCGGCGGGATTCGCGGGCCG
>JAYRBT010000178.1:8604859-8643613 GCA_036023395.1 Myiotriccus ornatus
CCGGGCCGAGCGGGGCCTGCGCGGCGGGAGCGCCGCCCGGCCCGGCGTCCCTGCCCTGCTTCCCTTCCCCTTCCTCCGCCGCCGCCCTGCCGCCCTGCCGCCCTGCGCCGGGCGAGCCGCGCCGCTGCCCCCGGCCGGGAGCGCTGCGGCCCGTGAGGAACCCGGCGCAGGTAGCTTGCACACGCTGCCCTTCAGCCGGGGGGAGGACGGGGCCTCTCTTGGCGCGGGTGCAGCTGCGAGCGGGGGTGTGTTCACACAGAGCAGCACTCGCAGGGAAAGCTGCCGGGATAACCCGGCTCGCCCACGTGTGTTTATGTGTCCCCTGGCAAGAGAGGACGGAGGCTGCAAGTGGAGCTGTTTTAACATGGCAGCTTTCAGAGAACCACAGAGTCACTGGGGCTGGAAGAGACCTCTGAGTTTTATCTGCTTTGTCTGCTCAGCTGTTGGCCCTTTGCTGGGTGTTGGTCCATTAAAAGCCGTGGTTTTCATGTAGCTCGGGTGTTTACACCTCTAAGACTATTGCTTTAAACTGTGCAGGATCTGCTTTCGCGCGTGGGTGATAGTGTGTAGTAGTACTGAACCATGTTCGTTTTAAAAGTAAGTAAGTGGATCATCTTCTGTAGCTTTGGGCCTCTAACTGGAAAATACAGTGGGGTGTTTCTCTTCTTAGGCTTGTGGGAGGCCAATGCCCTAGGGCGGGAATAACCAGGAAGTTGGTTTATCTCTGTGGAAATCTCTCTAACCACTCTGGACATCCAAGGGCTGTGCTCCAAGGCTTGTGGGCAAGTAATTTAATGTGTATTTGTCAGCAGGAAGCTGAGTCATAGAATCTTTGAACATACATAAACTCTTTGGGCAATTGATATTCAGTTTTTATCTTGATATAATGTGGTTCTCTGTCCCAAGATTCAGAAGAATTTATCCTAAGGTCCACTTATAAGACTGCTTCTTATCTGTAATGAGGATGGTTTATACCTGTATCCTAGAGAACAAAGATCCTTGATATTAAGTGATAGGGAAAATAAAACAAGAAAGGAGTTTGTTCTTAGGCCAGTTTGTTCTTTGGATGTTCCCACAGGGCTTCAGAAACAAACTTAATGATTTGCTTTTCTGTCCATACTCTAAGTGGTTCATGGAAAACTTCTATTTTGGTGTTAATTTTGAGGTCACAGGGTTGCAGTGTCCTCAGTGGTTGTATCAGCTTTGAGGTACTATTTAATTTCAGTCATCTGCAGGTTCTCAGTTAAACCTCAATTTCTGTACAAGTTCTTAAGTTTTTCTTAGGAAAGAAGGTGGTGAAAGATCTTGTGGCAATTAGTCCTTATGAGCTAATTATTTTCACCTTATTCCATAGGTTAGAATACCATTTCACATACACAAAGGTTAAATGAAAAATATGATTAGCCAGTTTGGTCATGCATGTAGAGGTATATCTTAAGGTTAATGTGCTTAGCTCCTATCCTGCTTTCAGCTGTGGTCTCTCTGATTTACGAGCTTCACTTAATTATCAGCTGCTTGCAGTATCAGCCTATGTTTGCAGTACACATTTGGGGATGTGTTTGAGACTGAGTATGGGACACGTCAGTGAAGAGAACCAAGTGGATCTCTGCAGAGGTTCAGTCACAGAGTTGTTTTTGGAGCAATGCAAATACACCAAAGCCACCCTCCCTTCTAAACAGGACTGGATTTTTGACAAAATATTCAACAAGCTGTGTGCTGAATGCTGAGAATAACTGCATCAGGTTGTTAATTCTCTTAGCCTTTAAATGTTGTAAGAGAGAAGATAACTAAGGATTTTTGTTTGCCCATTCTTATGACTGAAATAATGTGTACAGTTTACAGGCAGTTTACCAACCTCCATACCATATCTCTGTGTGATTCAAGTCCCTTCTGGAGGCAAGAGGAATGACACTGAGGCTATCCAAGAAGAGTAACGGAAGTCATATACCCCATTCCAGTGTTCTTATGTGATAAGTGATGAGCAGGTAAATATTTATCAGAAAAAATTAAAAATGGTGTGCTTTAGAATAGATTCAAGAAGGTATGAAAGTGGTAATTGCAACAATAAAAGAGGAACTGTATCATCTTTGGTCTTGTATAGCATGTGGGGTGCCATCAGAAGATTCACGTTTGAGTAGCATCAGTAAAAAAGTCACTGCCTTGATTAATTTCATACTGGATGTTTGTCTTAGGCCTACATCTGGAGAGAGATGCATAGAGAAAACTCAATACCTGTGTGGTAGGAGCTGTCTGTATGATTCATGGACTTCGCAGCAAGGTCATATTCAACTGCGTGTACATGATAGGTGTCTGTTTCTATTTAAACTCTGTGAAGTATAGTTGAGGGACACAAACAAGTTGATTTAATTTCCTAAGCTTCCTCTAAAACATCTTATATAGAAATTTTAACAGTTTATTTTGATTATAGGTAAGAGCAATAATAAACGCTGCATTGTGCCTTCCTAAAGCAATCTGCAGTTTCAAGATGTAAATTATCAATATCATAACAAGTGGAGTAATTTTCTATGTGCCAGATTTTAAAGTTTTATTGAAAAAAGTGATTTAAGACTGGAACCCAATACTTTCTGCTTTAATTCATTATATTATTTGAAGTACGAGCTATTTAAGATTGTGTAGATGAGTAGCATGATCTTTTTGCTGTGTCTAACATCATTAATACTGGTATCATAAACAGAAGACATGTTTTTATTAAAACTAAAAGGTAATTTAGGTTCACCTTGGTATTACCTATGGAAGTTCCAGGATGCACTGGTGCTGAATTCCCTCAGAAGCTAGGATATCTATTCCCAGCTTGCACCCCAGTTTTCTTACTAGCTCACCAAAACAAATGAGAACAAGCAGAGAAGTTGCAAACTGGGGATTCTCAGAGGGCTCTGAATAACTCTGACTAAGCCCTTCAAATCCAGGGGAACGATGGGGTTGCCTCCTATGTAGAGACTCCAGAGTCTGAACATCCATTAGACAACATGCTCAGGAGAGAGTTGATCTGTACAGCAGGCAGAGAACAAGTTCCTCTCTGTGGTAAACTATCTTCTGGGAAGAGAAATTGGTTTTGAAATAATCTGCAAAGGGAATTACAGTTGTGTCAGCAAGCTTCATTTTAAGCTGTCAGCCATATCATATGAAGCATTTGACAGTTTTTAGTTACCCTTTCTTTAAAGAATTGATTGAGATAAATTCCAAATACTGGTAACACTTACACGCAAAGACTTTTTTCCCCTATTGATTCTAGAAATAACAGGGCAAGTTGTAAATCTGAGGTTCTAGGCCAGTGGGATGATTTAGAATATTATACAAATTGAAGCAAGTTCTTGTTCACTTTTGAATTTGCCTTTGAAACCTATTGCCTAGGCTTCCCTTCCTCATTTCACCTGAAATTGCAAAAAAATGCTTATTTTCCTTGGACACAAGTGTTATGCTGTATAGCTTTGTGTAGACCTTGGTAGTGTAACTAGATAGGTGAGAGCTGGGGTAATTGTCCTGTCCCAAACTCTGCTGCAGAAACTGTTCATCCTCTGAGTCAACACATCTCTGGACAGCTGCGTAATAGTTCCTGTGAGAATGGGAGGATATGATCTGACAGGAATATTAACTGTAGTGCTGTTCACACATCTCTTGGCTGAGATCCTGTGTTTCTGTTAAATAGAGGGTGTGCAGGTAAGCAGCAGGTATGTAGGACCTCACATAAATCCTCCTGCTTTGGACCTGACTGCATATTGTGGGGAAGTGTACTAAAATACTACCGAAGAGCAATCTGATTATTTTCCAGATCTTTAGCTTGAGATATTCCCAAGTTTCATGGGCTATATTTTCGGCCTTCACAATGCTTTAAAGTAAAACTTTGTGTATAATTGGTTTTGGCACGGCATGTGTAAACAGAGATGGCAGTTTCTTCATCTGCAGGAAAGTGTACCAGCATTCAGTCTTCAGAGTAATAGTGGGTAATGTTGGTATAGCATTTGTTCTTTTAAAGATGTATTGTTTTATAAAACAAATATACTACAGCCTAAAGAATCTAATGAATTATTAATGTAATCTGAGCTTAATTTTTATTCCAAATTTGTGAATAAGTTGTTATACTCTTAAGTACCACATTTCTTGTTAATATTCTTCCCTTTTTATGCCAAGCCAGCACCTGATATAGCAGGAGTGAAATGAGGTGTGTGGGACAGTTTTCTGGCTAGAGGGCTGGCTGTGTAAGATGCTGTTACGGGCAGCACATGAATCAGGTGAATCCCAGCAGATTCTTTTAATTTGTGACTGTCTATATAAGCACTTTTACCAAATGAACACTTGACTAGAAATCTTCATTTCCGTCATCTGTTTACAACCAATTAGGCATTAAAGCTTTTTAAAAGCCTTTTTACTGGTAGTATAACTTATCAATACTTAGATCTATGGGCTTAGAGACTTTTCTTTCCTCTATAAATAGCTTCAGCTGTGTTCAGCCACATCAAAGCTGGAGAGCAGTCTTGCAGGTTTTCTTCATTTGCTCCCTTTGCCTTGAGAAAAAAAAAAAGAACACAAATTTGGTGCTTTTCCAGGCACAAGCCCATGACAGTTAGATTTCCACATGCTGCAAATTTGAGACGTGCTTTCTGTAATACTGCAAAACATTTCAATATTTTGTGTTATTTAGGAGATGCTTAGGTACTTGTGGTCTGATTATTTAACATTTTTATGTATTATTTTGCATTAAAATGATCAAGTATAAGCTGCTAACATCCTATGTAAATAGTAACTTTTTTGCTTGTCTATGGCACTGTAAAAGTAGGGAGTAAAACTCATAATTGTACAGGTAAATAGGAAGCTTTTAGGTTTAGCCTAGTAAGGACCAGGCTAAAGTAAGTCTTTTTTTTTTCACTTGAGGTATTGCTACAAAAATAATCTGTAGCTGAGCAAAATAATATTTAGATTTATTTTTTTTTTTTTACTTTTCCAGTACTTCTGCAATAAGATATCATTCTTATTTCAGAATTGTGGCAGTAGATTTATTAGCCTGTTTTTCGGAATGTGAATTTGATAGGGATTCCTAATTCTCTCAGTGAAAGGTACTTGATAAACCCCCAGTAAGTGAACTAGTCTACCAATGGTTCAGAGCAAGTGTCAGGGAGCAGTTTTCTGAGCTTTTAACATGTTAGTAATTCTGCTGCGTACATCAAAATATTGAATAAATTCTGCTAACTACCTCACGAGTCCATATTTTTGATTGCCATGAAAAGTGTTGGTGCTTGTGTTTATTACCTTTAAAGACCTTCTGTCTCCATCTGTTTATATAGTTGCTGTGCATGATGACTGATGTTGCCAACTGGTTACTTCAGCTCTGTGACAGAGCAGATATAAAAAGCTCTTCATGTGTGCAGAGATAACATCCTCATCTCCTGCTCAGACGGTCTATAGATATGCAGAAATTCTCAGTGCCATATCTCAGTTCTGTTATTGTAAATATATTGCTAATAACTATAGACAGATAATAAATACGCTTTTTAATAACACTTATTTTCTGTAGTGCTGCTTGTGGTTTTCAGATGGGTAGGACAAAAAGTGACTTGCTGTGGAGGCTGCGGGTCTGACTCAAAGCTTGCTGAGGTCAGTAACCGATTAATCTGATTTCAGTGACCTTTCCATCAACATGGCCCTTCATGAAATGGTAGAGGCTTTTGTAGGTCAGTCTTGTCCTTTCTCAGTTCCTGTATCAGTGAGAATGTGTTCAAGTAGCTGCTTTGTGTCATTGTGAAATCATCTTTAGCTTTTGCTTGGTATTTCCTCCTTCCTAATCTAAAAGAGGGCATGATGCCAAACCCCTATATATTTGAGATTCCCATCTAGCTGTTAAATGAGTTTGAAATGAGCTGATGAAAAAGCTAGTAATGGGAAAGTTGTCAGATATACAGGCATAAAAACTTCCACAGGTGCACTGTGAGCATGCCAGCTTTGTTCCCTTGGATAATGTTAGGAAGGGAAGAAAGTACTTTAATAATTTTATTTCCTGGAAATTATGTTTTTTAGAGAATTGCTGTCTATTTGACTCAACACAGCAAACAACAGAGAGTGTAAAGTAGTTTGCCAGGAGTGAACCAAGAATTTGTTTGGAAGTAACATTTACAATTGAAATGGATGGTTTTTTGCAAGTCTTGGTGTCCTTGGCTGTCTGGTTGAAAATTATACCTGAGATCTTACCAGCCTGGAATCACAGCATCAGAGACTGCAAACCAGTTTTTTCCTGCTTTAATACTCAATTGACAATCAGAAGTTGTTGACATAAATGTAGTGTGTGTTGTTTAAATAACAAACATTAAAGCTCTTATGAACTAGAGAATACTAGTCCCCTGTAGTGCTTTTGTTTGCATTTCTATTAGCAAAATCAACTTTAGCCTCTTTTGCTTTGGAAGTGTGGTTATGGAAATCAGTATTGTTAAAATGCGTTTCAAAGCTTAAACCTTTGTGAAGTGTGTTGGTGGGTAAGCCCAGATACAAAGAAATAAGAACTGCCACTTAAGTTTGTTAGTACAGTTGAAATTGGCATTATCAGAAAAATCCAGGAGTACGTTGGCTGATATTTTTCAACACATTATGGATTGCCTAAAAAAAAAAAAAAAAAAGGAAAAAAAAAGTCAATGGTTGTGCTGGATGTAAAAATGTATATGTGATATCTTTTCTTAGTCACCTTTCACAGACCTCAAGATTGTTCATGATGCCCACTGGATGTAGAGATCCAGCACAAAATGTCACTGTTGTATAGCTCGTCCCAGAGGAATCTCAGAATGAGAAAATAGGTCAGAATAAGAAATTATTTCTGTCTTAATTAAATTGTTCTGTCTTGAGCACACTTGAACATTTTTTGAAAGCGCTGTATTTAAAAAAAGGTAAACATTTTCCTATCCTTTTGTTTTGTCTTCTAGATAAAGGGCTTGGCTTATCAATAATATCCTGTGTAAATTAAGTTACATATGGTGCTTAGGTGCCCATATATCAATCCTGTTAGATGTGTAGTCATGCAGTGCCAGACATCAGTGCCACTTTAAGAAGTTGTGGCAAAACCTGCACAGACAAAATCTGTGCATCCTGGAATGTTCTCTAGAGGCATTGTGGCTGTCATTGTTACCTGGTGCTGGTGTGGGAGCAGCAGGCACCTTACGGAGTAGGGCTGGGATGCGCCACGTGTTGTCCAGTGCCAACATCCAGAGATGACATGAGAACAGTTTGAAATTCCTTCTCTAAACCCTCAGTACCACCTTAGAATCTGACTTAGATAAACATTTCTTTTAGCTAATAAGCTGAAGATTTTGTGCTGCTAAAGTTTTTCTTGATTATTATTTATTGTCTAATCTTGTCAGTGTTGGCAAGATAATATCTAATGTATCTGTTCTATTTTACCTCTTCTTTCCTTTGGAAGTCAGTAGGTTGAAGTTAAGTTTATTTTGAAATACTGGTAAGGTAGAGTCTCTGCATATAATTGGTAGCAGATTTTCTGGTTTCAGAAGGACTAATTTATTGTGGTCTTCTGACTACATGAGTTTAAATCACCATGGAATTTGTGAAAGCTTCTGATTTCTTTTGTCTTATCAGTTTTCAGATAAGCCATGTGCTTTTCTTTAGTTTAGTAAAGCAACATTAACCAGCAGTCTAAATAATGTATGCTTTTAAATTGTTCAGTCATCATTACAGATCAATTTTCTTGAATAGAGGATGCTTTGTGTTCATCCCAGGCTTATAGGCTACATTATCACTGTGTCAGTTACATAAATAAATGTAACACGGGGCTGTATAAGCGGAAAAGGAGCGTCTTCCTCATGTGACAAAACCCTCAGGAAAGGAATAGAGGCGGAGGAGGAAAAAAGAAACCAGTCTCCTTCACTGTTCTGTTCTCCCAGTATAGTTAACGCCTCACCTACCAGTGAACCCAGACTTGTAGTGCAAGTCCATTAATGTTATTTAGTTTTAGGTGTAATTTATTCTTGTTTATTACACCGCTAATTCTTTGAAGGTTATTTTAAGTCAAAGGAATTAATGGACCTGTTAACTAAAAGAAAATAAAAAAAGTTCTGTTATTTGGCAAAACACTATATTCATCTTTTTTTTTCCCCAGGGTGTGTTCTGACGTCCCAACAGAACATACCTCACTGGCTCAGGACTTAAAGTAACTCGTAACATTTTGAAAACTAAGGCTGAACTGTGTGGGTATGTTCTCAACAGTATATAAGGTAAGAGAGAACCTCTTTCAAATAGTGCATGAGGCTCAAGAACTAAAAAAAAAAAGTAATATCAGATGCCCTTTGTTAATCTCAACTTTGAATCATTTGATTATTTTGTGCTGGTGTCATGCAGCACAAGACCTCAAGTAGGGAACAAAAGCAGAGGAGGACAATGAATCTGGTGTTGTGGGAAGAGAGAGAAAATTGCAGATATAGGAATGGGATAACCAAGGATGATAAATGTTAGAATCTTCAGTAGGTAAGCTGAAAAGGCTAGATTTGTGACTCATCAAAAATGCGAAGGATTATGTACTGGGGAACAGTATGTGGGAATGCAATGTTTAAGGGATGAGTATGTAAGATTCACTCAGTGAGTTCTCCGTTCGTTTCAATTTACTGTGCAAGCCAAAGTAAATTACTTAAACTTTCATTCCCTCAATTCCCATGAGAAAAACAGATGATGACAATTTTCCCCCACTTGTTAAAAGTATGGGAACGACAAATGCATAAAGTGTTGTTTGGAACCGAGCTGGTTGTGCAAACTTGTGTGGTCTTCACATCTGAATGAATATAGGCCAGAAATTACAGAGCACGGACAGTATTTATTTTTAAGGAGAAACTTTTGGAATTTGCTTTTCTAATAAACTAATAGTTTTGCTTTCCTGTCAGACTTGGGTTTTCTCAAGAAATACAGGAAAGTCTTAGATTATTTTCCACAGTGATAAGTAAAATTCTTCTTATCTTGAATGTTTATTCTTTATCAGACCATATTCAATTTACTCATTTTTCTCCTTAGGAACAGAAACACTGAGCTCTAATGGAACTACAGTTCATTAATTTTATGTTGAAGATGATGAAAAATAGAAGTTATATAGGCGTTTCCAGGTTCTGTTGGATTAAAAGAATCCATAGAAATTAGTATTAGAGAAATGGGCAGAAATTTTATTAGAATGACAGTATCTGTAGCTGCATCCATAGGTACTTTAATGTGTTTGTTTGGATAAAAGGAATGATTGTCAAATACATTATTCATGTGTTTTGCCAGCAGATTTAATTTCAATTACTTTCATACTGTATGCTTCACGTGTCTGAAAAGAAATCAGACTTTCAGCAAATCTTTATCCAGCAAATGGGGTAATGGCAGGTGAAGAGTAGGTGATATAACTTGATCTGTGGCTATATTTGGTTGTAAAAATTTCTAAAGTGCCAAGTAAGGTGGAATTACTCTACAAACAAAGGAAATAAATACTGCAGTTGGCACGAGTTCTTTGGGAACATGCCAGTCTAGATATGATTGTGCATTTTTGCTGAGAATGTCAGATCAACTTGTTTAAAGCAATGTATTTTCTTGAGCTTTGTCTACACTTGGTTTTGTTGTTGTTGGGTTTTTTTCTGTCTTGCCACCCTAGACCATAAAAGAACATAAAATTGAGATGAGATGGACAAAGGTGACTTTATCTGATCTGGAACTTCATGTACTGCTAATTCTAATTGACTTGTTGAGACTATGGACATTGCAGTTGAGCTATTCCCCAGCTTCCTACAGATCAGTCAGGATCAAACCTGGCTCTGCATCCGTTCTTGCAAAGCACAGTTAGTCCTAAAGATTAATGACAAGCTTTCTTCCAGTGGCTCAGCTCTTGACATCTAGTTCTTGACCTGAGAAGTCAGTATTTCCTTTTTAGGATAATAGGATAGGACTACCCTTGAAGTATCATGAGTACTGTTATTAATGCGAAGCATGGTGGCAAATTTCTGTCATGGAGCCTGGAACTGCACCGGAAATCTAATGTAATGTGGAAAACCCTAAATAACTTTTAAATTGGAATGGTTTCAGTCCACACTGAGCTGTATTTTGATTTATATAAGATGAGCAATTGAGAATTTGAAAGAGTGGGGTTTGACCTATTCAAGTAGGGTTTCCCACCTCTTTCTAAAATACTTATGATGGCTGCAAGAGTGAGGTTTTCTATACTTTAAAATTACCTGGATATAAAATATAAGTACTTATTTTTCAAACACTGTGTTTCCCAAGTTAAAGGGATAAGCATAGGCAAAGGGGCTTGACAGTTGATTCCCATTTGGGATTAGAATTTTAACTTCCTTTAGAGCTGGAAAAGTAGCACTTATTTTTTTGCCATATTGAGAAAGGAGCATCGAGTAACATCATAATGTGTAAAGGAGTTAAAAGCTACACAATATTATTACACAGTTCTTAATTCTCATGATGTTACCTCTTCCCTCTTTTTAATGAGGAATGCAATTTAAATGGACATTGCTTTGGACGCAGCTTCATCAAATCTAATTCTTGCACTTGCTTATTTTGTAAAACTCTCCCTCCATACTCTTATTAATTTTTTCTCACTGTGGTCAGACTGTTCAGGTTTCTGCATGTTTTTTCCCTTGGCAGCTGCAGTTCATAATTATAGTATAATATATTGTAACGTCATACAAGTGACATGAGAAAAACACGTTAATATTTTGATTCTCACTTGTCTCTGAATACCTTGTATTTACTCAGTGAATACTAACTTTATTTTGGGGAAGATGCCTTCGATTATTTTTTAATCTGATTTCAGTAATATAGACTGAATCTCCATTTGTTGCTTTTTAGATTTGTCCTGACAAATATGATATCTTAGCTGTTTGGTTTTATGTGTTTTATTTGTCTCAAATTTTTCTTCTGCTCCAGTAGTTCATAATGGTTAACATGAAATGTTGCCGTGTTTCACTTAATGCTTTCTGCGTGTGCATGGCTCCTAAGATGCCATTCTTTTGGATGATATATTAGTTTTACCTGCAAGATAAAGGTTTTATATATATATATATGTGGTGTTAACATCAGTATAGTTCTTGCAATGCAATGTCAGGTAACTCAGAACATGAGCTAAGACAGAACAAACTGTACTGCTTTTTGAAATTCTTCCTGGTCTGTTGTAAAGGTTACTAATCTCTGGAGAAAGATAATACATCACATGTTTAATAGCTTTTTGTTTTTTCTGCCTTATCTGCTATTTTAAAAATCTTTTAAAGTTAAGCTCATATAAACAGGTTTTACTGCGAAATTTATGGGAAGAACAAAACCCATATATATTTACTCATTTCCTGTCATATGTCCAATACTACAGTAGCAGATTATTTATATTCTGTGTACTTCCTGACACAAGCAAGTAAAATCTGGAGTTAGTCAAATCATTAGCTGAATACAATGAGTACTTTGACATGGAATGGATACCGAGTTCCCTGTGTTTCTTCATCTCTCTGCATTAATCATAATTTATTTTACCCCTAATTTTCCTCTTTCATGTTTTTACAGAGTGTAAGGTTCCCGTGTGTGTGTGTGGCCCTGGAGTCACAAGTCACACATAGTAGTTTTCTGTAAAGTGACATCCAGTAAGGGCAGGTTACGAGACACTGTTTAGAGCTACTTCAGCACCCAAATCATTTGTGTGTTGGGGCACTAAAAAGAGCAGTTCTGAAAAATGTAAGATTGCTAACTTCAACACTGCCACTTCTGTTCTATATGAAAACTTCCCGCTTGTGTTTTTTAAAATATTTTTTTTGAAGACTGCTGTGATTTTACCTTTGTTTGGCAGTTCACATGGATGTGTGGTAAAAATTATGCTAGTGTGCTAGTAGCCACATTGGTCTTGTGTACATTATCAGTTCTGTTGTTTCTGTTCTAGTAATGATCAAGTATAGAATTTGCAACATGGGTCAGACAGAAAAAAGATCAAATTTGCAAACAGGATTACAATTCCAGTACACAAGGTATTAAGTAAACTATGAGGTGACCATTTCTTAAATCTCTGCTATTTTCAGCATTATATTGCAGAAAAAAGCAATTTATAGTTTTACTTGAGCTTGGAGCAGCTTCTGGAGGAGGACAAATGAGTAAATAGATAAACTTCTTTAGTTTCCATCCTTACCTCTTCATAATGCAGGAGCTTTGGAAGTTACACAACTTGAAATGTCATTATTCTTGCACATTTCTGTAGCGTTGGTTCTGTCAACATAGTTGGGTGGTAAGACTGATCATCTGGAGCACCAGCTTCTCTCTGAAGAAAGGTGCTTTCCTCCAGGTGAGCTGCTGGTGTGTGTGAACATGTGAAGACTGCACATACTTGGCTGGACTTTCTCCCACAGCACAGGATGGAAGAGTTAGGGTGGGCAAGGACTGTGTAGTACTGCAAGTAATAAAAGCACTTGTAGAAGTTATTGAAGTAAAGGCATCTGAGTGAAGGTTCACAGCAATAGTCATAATAGCACAGTACAGATCATAACTGAGTTATTGCCTCTGACAAAAACAGTGAGGAAAATGATGCCCCTTTACTGAGAATACAGGTACAAGAGGGTGTTTATCATGGGTTACACTGCTGTCCAGTGCTGTTACATCCTGTGACTTAGAAAGTAGAGGGAGAGCCAAGATTACTTGTTACTGTGTACCTTGAGGTTTTTTAAATCTACTTGAGGTGTTTTCAGACAGCTGAATTACCATGGAAAAGGGTACAGGCCATATAAATGAATGCTTCCGGTAACTAATTAATGCACTTTATTCACATTTTGTTCCATTGTGATGATTAACTTTTCTGGGCATAGTAGAATAGAAATTGTGATCTACAGTTTTTTGAAGTATGTATAGTCAAATTACTTTTAATAACTAGTCTAAGTGCATTGCTGCCTTCAAGTCTGAGAGAAAAGTTACCTCTTTCAAATAAGAAAATTTGCATCTAAAAGGCACCTTTGGCTCAGTCAGCTGTGTTGATAGTTACTCAGTGTCACCTGTTCCCTGTTAAAGCTTAACCAGTTTGCTAAACGAACATCCATCTAAACCATTGAAATGTAAAGGCTTATATATTAAAAAGCTAATGCTAATTTCCTATATGTCTGATATCTTATTTTTTTTCTTGGGTAAGTGTCAAAAGACTTGAAAATATTCTTTTTGTTTCCAGACGATTCACTGTAGTTCTCACTCACTGCATTTTTCTGAATTTTTTCTCTTGGTTTCCTGCAGTGCCCTGGTAAATTAACAACTTTACTCCTTAGCTGTAATACCTGTGAAAGAGCATTTGCTTGGCTGACGTTCATGCAGTTCTATGAAGAGGTTGTAGCTATGTTGCTTCTGTAGCCACTGTAAGGAGCAAGTGTGCAGTGAACCATCTGTGATCTTTGTAATGCCATTGAGCAGTGTACAGAGACAGTTTGGCCCGAGTCTGAAGGTTATATTTCCTTAAGGGAGCTTGATCTCTTAAAAAATCTTAAACCTCTCAACTTCTAGATAGAAGAGCATATTTTTTACAGTTAAGGCAGAAATGTATTCTCGGAGTGTGTGCAATAGGGAAATACTAAAATAATCTTGAAATTGCTTTGCCTTTTCAAGACCAGAAATTCTAGATTTGAATATAAAAGTCAGTACTGCCATATAGTTAACGTCTGTCAAGGCTTTTGCTTAAATTACAGTGCTCACATCAGAAGCATGTGTTACAAACCTTCCGTTTGAGACTTTAGATTTATAGAAGAGTTGTGTAAAGCCAGCTTTCATCTTCCTGAGATTTCAAAGTATTGAGAGTGCCTATTTAGTATATCAGGTTGCTTTGAGCCTCACAGAAATACACTAATGATACCACAGAAGGGATGTAGCTGCATACTACAGGAGCAGATAAATTGTGCACGAGTGGCTTGGGTTGGGGAGAGAATAGGTCAGGTCTGGTGCCATAAGTTTGGTCCTGACAAAAAGTGCTTGCTGCTGTTTCTGTTTGGAGGAAGGTTGAGTGTTTGCTCTTCTGGAGGAATCCTGTATAAACAGTGATGAAGTCCTAATTGAGCTATTGGTCTAAACGTGTCTTGTGGGCTTGTATGCCATCCAGCTGCTTCTGGACCTCCTTGTGTAGTCTGTAGTTTTGAAAAGACTTGGTACATGTCTTGATGTAGTAATGACTTCTTTGAGTGGGTGGCTGTTTTTTTTTTTTTAATTAACAGACAGCAAACTTGAATTGTATAGTGTTGCTGACAAATGAAAAATATCCCACTTAAATGCAAGAGGAAGGGCAGCTTCTGTTAGTCTACTGCTAACATATCCACTTGTGGTGGAGAGGGAAAGGTGTTTTCCTATCACTTGTAGATTACTTATATAGGATAGATCAGTAAACTTTTGAATTATATGTTTCCAGCACCCTGTCTCCCACAGTACAAAAGCACAAGCACTGTCCTACCTACAGCTGTTGTCCAAAACATTGATGATATCCCATTTTTGCCCAAGTAGTCAGCATCCAGTTTTTTGTTATAGAACTTCATCTTTTTTGAGTGAGGTTTTTGTAAAGATGAGAAAATATTAGTGGTATCTTAGCATTTTAAATATTTTTTTTCCTGCCATATCACGGAAGCCACATAAAATATGGAGGAGTAAATTCTCTTTCCCAAACCACTGAAGCAACTGGAATTGAGAGAGCAGCCTTTGGTTATGGCTCTAACCATGTTCTGTAACCAGATAATCCCAGTGATGTATGTAATTGTTGTGAAAGATGGATTCCAAAAACATTCATAATGGGAAATACCAGCTCACATCATTTGAACCTAAATAAGAATCCTTTTGTTTCAAATGCACTGAATTTGTGCAGGAAGTTATTCTTGGTTGTTATTATTACAATGCTTGTTGCGCAGTATCACAGTGATGTTTTGGCATTTGTGTTACTAAGTCAAGCTGAAAGATACTTGCAGTTCTGGAAATAGATTTTACAGAAAACCATTCAGTCAAAGCCCGGTGAATGGTTACTCAGTTTAGATAAAAATTCTATTTTCCTTGTTAGTCAAAAAATTCAATTTAAGAAAACCAAAAAGACTTTTTACAAGAAGGAAACAGAAGGTGATGCTAGCCTAAAATATTTTTATTTCTCCTGATACTAATAAATCAAGTCTACAGAAGTTAATCATGAAAATAAGGCTATGATGATAATGTTAGTTTGACCAGTTGCCTGACTTTCATCTTAGGTCCTGTATTGTTTTATCAAACTCTTTATCAGAAGGATTCAGTCCTAACATAGATTTTCATCATTAATGATACTTGTGGATAATTTTCTGCAGACTTAATTGTTTTTCAAAAAAACCCCACAGTGATACCATTCTAATAATGTGAGGTTTTTTAATATCTTTCTTGATAGAAGATACAGCAGTTTAGTGCTTTAAATTGTTATCACAAGTAAGGCTTTGGGGAAAGAGTGTTCTGCAATAAAACGTGCACGACACGTCTGTGTATCTTTGACCTTTTACCTTTATCTTTCTTTCCGATTCTAAAGGTCACTGTTCTTTAGAACTTTTAGCTTCTTTTGTTTTTGTAACATCCACTGTATGCTCATATCTCCTTAATTATGTTTTTATGTATTGCAAAACAAAAATCAATAAATAGCATTTACTTAAAAGGACATCTCGAAAGCCACAAAGGTAGTAGGGAAAGAATTATCAAGTTAATCACAAAAGCCTACTACCTTTACTCCTATTTTCAAACACAGTGATGACCATCTCAGTGGCTGGATTGAAAATGTATTATCAGTGTTCAGACTTTTGCATCATTTGGTTCCAAAAAATAATCCTTTTAAAGTAAAATGGCTGATGCAGCTGCTCAGTAGATGCCTCTGTATGATATAAGCTTATATTTGCAGAAGATATGTCTTTGTTTCAGACCAAGGGAAGTTTTTTTCTTTTAGAGCATGACTTCAGAAACTCAGGCCTTGATCCTGCAGGCAAGTAGGTACATATTAAATGTTAGCAATAGCAATGCCATTTGATTGCTTGGCTTCTTTTTTTTTTATTTTAATAGTTCAGTAATAGTTATGAAGAACAACTTGGTGTTTCTTGCTTCTTAGTCAGTATTTTGATTTAACTTTTCTAACAGTGGCAAGTCTGTGGAACGTCTCAGAACACTGATTTTTGGTTGAAATTATCTACCTGCCACTGCAGGAGTATTTAGGAAGGTTTCTATTGCAATGCCCAAGTCATAGGTGTTTCATATTCTAAAAAGCATTTTGTTACTGAAATCACTGCAGATTAAGGAAAAAAATGTTGATACCTCTTGTTTCTTGACTCCATATTGCTGAGTACAGGATTTAAGTATTATATACCAGCTGTACCTGTCTTGAGGCCAAATGGTATTGCAGTCCTCTGGTAATAGCCAGTGAGAAAAACTAAATACTGAATGGATTCATATTGCTGCTACTTAATGTAAATAGTAAGTACTAAAGGAAATTATTTTATGGCCAATAATAACCTCATTTAGAAGTTACTTTATACTAATTACAGATACTGCTGTAGGCAAATGAAGGTTTATGATTTTCAAAACTTTTGACACTGACTAGCAGGATTCTTGCTCTACTACCATGTCTGGTTGACAGCTGTCTCTGTGCACAGCATTCCAGAAACATGATGTTATTGCATGATGTTATTAAACCAAATAACCATCTTGGCATAAAATTACTTTTGGTTAAACCTGTCAGTTATGGATAGGACTACAGTCTTTGCCTGAAACCTTACATTGCAATTTAGATAAAAGGTTTTTGATGATTGTTACAATCACCAAACAAAGGATGGCAAATAAGACCTTTAACTATGTGTCCTGTCCACTTCCCCACTTGCCCTCATGTCAGTGTACTTTCTCTCATGAGCATATTCTCTTGGCTTCTTGTTGGGTCCCACTAGCCTGGTCTCATGCAATCCACTTCGATCTCCTTGAGCTGCCATTCACCTACACATATAATTTTCTTTTAAGCCCATATGATATGTTTCTCACTGTTACACGGAATATAAATTTGCTTTGGCTACAAGTTGCTTATCTTGATTTCGTCTGTCAGTTTTCATTTTCCATTGGGTTCTTTTTAATACGTATCCATTTGGACCAAGTTGCCTATTGATTTGGTGGATAGGTGGTGTTGCTGGTATAGCGATTCACTTGCAGTGCCAGCAAGAGTTGTTGGCATAAAGATCATCCTTCTTTTTCTTGCACAAGTTGCAAGCAAACATGGAATGAGTTCATCGCTTCATCCCAGAGTTGTTTCAGTTTCTAAGTGTATAAAACTGTTACTACACTGCTTGCTGTTCTTCTACCCTGAAGATGGCTATGAATAATTCAGTTTCTTCTGTTGTAAGGTTGATTAATTTTGTATACTACATGTAGGAGGAGTGTAAAATCAAATATGTGAATAAGGGAGGGGAAAGCTTACAGTAGAAGTTAAAATTTATAATTTAAAGAATATCCTATTTTATGTATTTCTTACTGGGCCAGCTTTTCAGCAGGTAAAGGACAATGAAAATTCTGGAGGGTAAAGTAAGTTACATTTTTGCATTATATTGCTATAATCCTTTGTCTTCTGATGCGTTGCTCTCTGTTATTTCTGTAATTTTATTTGTAGCTTGAAGCTGTAGCGTGAGACAGATATGAAGAAACTGTTAACTAGAGGTGGAATTAGTGTGGTTTACTTTGGGTGTATAGGGCTTAAGTAAATGGACTTGATGGAACTATTTGGATGTAACTTTCCAAAGCAGGGATTTAGGCAACTGGCTACCATTAATATTCAGGAATGATAGGAAGCTGAAGCTGTGTCACACTCTTAAGTTACCTTGGCCTAATGCTTGGTGATCATCATGGTGAGTGAATACTATTAATGAATAATGAAATATGGAATAAAAGCAATTAATATTTCTAAGGTATTTTAGGGATACTTTAAGGTCATACATGTAGCATCACACAACATTTCTAGAGTAACTATTGGAAGAGGATTTTTAAATCTGTTTTTAATTTTGTTCCATGTGTAGCAAATCACTAGGGATTAACAATCTGTTAATAATGGTTCATTTAAAAAAAACCCTAAAATTGAGAATTCCTGTCTTAGTGTTTAGCTTGGAGGAAATACATTATGTAGCACATTGTATTTCTTGTAATAGGTATATTAAACTTCAGTTGCAGTGTCTTGCAAATGTAAAACTTGCTGATGTAGTTACTGTTTTTTAATAGATCATTGACCCGTCAATCAGACTCTGACCATTTCAGAGATAAAAAACTAGGCTTTCATTGGCTATTAGGAATAGAGCAGCTTTCCACAAATTAGGAAATGGTGTAATAATTAACAGGTATAATGGATATGTGCATTCAGGTTTCAGTTGTATCTTTATGAGCTTTAGCTCCTGTTATCTTTAGTGTAGTTAACCCCCTATCTGCCCACAGATAATGTAACTACACTATAAAATGCTAATAAGATTGATAGATTTTTTGCTTATTTTTTCAAGACTTATAATGAATTGTTTCTTTAGACTCTTTATTTAAAACAAGGCACAGAACTTCATTAACAAAACTCATTAAAATAATAATAATTCTGTTCTAAAGCAACATAGCAAAGGTTCTGTATACAATTTTTCAAACAGAGAATTTAGGTAAACTTTAATTTATTTTTCTTTCTGATTTACAGACTTAAATAATTTTAGGTACTGATGTTTCCTATTACAGGAAGGAGTTTGGTATCTTTGACCTAAAAAGTCACTTGAAAATTGCCAGTGGAGATGATTTGGTAGTGGATTTATTATGTGAACTAGAAAATAGGCAGAGGTCACTTACCATTCCTAAGCTCTAAGTATTGTAAGAAAAATGTAAATTTGAGGTTTTGAAAATATAAATTATAATTTAGTTGAAAAAAATCATAATTGACATAAAGATTTAATTGCTTTGGTGTAATAATAGAAAGGCTTGGGTTGGAAGGGATCTTAAAAATCATCCAGTTTCAACTCCCCTGCCTTGCACAGGGACACCTTTCACTAGACCAGGTCACTCAGGGCCCCATCCAACCTGGCCTTGAATATACTGGCACTGCAAAATATGAATAAAGAAAGAAAATCCTACATTCAGAGAAGTTACAGAACTGGAAAGTTAAGGAAAACTTGCTGAATCTATGTGCAACTTTCTAATCCTTTAACATGACAAGAACCGAGAGAGCAGTGATACTTACAATGAGAGGCTGATAAATTGCTATATAACTGGACCT
Source organism: Myiotriccus ornatus (assembly GCA_036023395.1). Classification (NCBI taxonomy): domain Eukaryota; kingdom Metazoa; phylum Chordata; class Aves; order Passeriformes; family Tyrannidae; genus Myiotriccus; species Myiotriccus ornatus. Next base: position 8,624,097 of record JAYRBT010000178.1, read on the forward strand.
TTGCCAAGATAGAGAAATTATTTTTATTTTTAAAAATGTTTTCCTATTAAAGTGTTGTTGACTTCTCAGTTAGCAAACAATTCATGTTTTGTTACAGGTGTGTTCTTATATACCAGATATTTATTCAGAACACATTTGTATGGAGGCTCACATCTTTAAATTCATCAGTCTATTAGAAGACTGGCATAGACTTCCTTCTGTTATAAATTCAGTTTAATGTATCTCAGGGAAATTCAGTTGCCTAATGATACCAATTGTTTATGGTAGTAGATTGTGGCAGTGTTCAGTTTATTTTGTTTTACTACTGTAGCAACTCACCACTTACTATTAATACATCTTTTTCATGTCAATGCTACCAAGGTATAAGGTGTGTTTATAAAAGGAAATACTTGGATACTTGTCTAAAAAGAAAAGTATTTTTAAAGTACCCTTTAATATTAGTCACAATGTGTTTTTATAAATATAAATGTAAAAAGATGAGGCTTTTTGAACGAAAAAGCAGAAATTTTTCCATTGTATTTGGCAGTGTCATGCCTGCTGTAACTTGAGTCCTAATTACTGCAGCTGCAGTAGGAATTAGCTGGTTTAGATTATACTGTGAGACTGTGCCAAGATCTTCCAGGTCCTCGAAATTAAATCCTCAAGGGAAAAAGGTGTAATGGTCACAGTAGTTGTCTTTTTCAAGTATGCCAAAATAACAGCTTTGTTCATTTCAGACTCTGCATAAAGACTTTGAGTGTAATGTGTGTGTGTATCTATATATATCTATATATATGAACTGAGAAGAAGGTCTGGGGCTATTAGTATATGTTTACATTTACATTTTGTTGTTTTCATTAATTGGTAATGCTTTTGGTTAAAAATAGTATAGTAGTACTTGGGAATTAAAAAACAAATCCGGTTTTCCATTAGCTTATTATGGGGGGTAGACAGAATTGCAAACAAAAAACCTAAAGCTTATTATTTGATCCTTCAGTGATGGTTCTTCAAGTCTTAACTGGTTAATTAATGGTTCAACCCTGATTATAGGAAGAATGTACTTGAAATATGATACAGGATATCTCTGGAAGTAGAGTGAAGTACAGCTGCCTTTCTAGGATCTTCCTTTATACTGAACTTCAAGTATTGAAACGGTACGTTTAGCCCATGAAATATAAAATTGTCTAAAAGCTTTCCTTTGTTACTCTTTTCTGGCTTTAAGCTATAAAGTGCAGAAATTTGCTCCAGTACAGTATGTGAAGTACTGCATTTTATACACAAAGTAATCTAGGACACTTGACAGTTTTTTAATTTTAATTCTGAGTAGTTTACATTATGGCATCTTGAGCACTAACTTTTCTATGACTACAAATCTCTGAAGGGTCTTGCAACTCCAGGTTGTAAGCTGGCCTCTAAACATACTGTTTGAATTATCAAAAATTAGTACACAAGGTAATCACAAATGAAAAAGTTACTAGTAGACTTAGATATTTTTAAGTGGAAGAAATTATTTAATCTCATCACTTAGGTTGCGCTTCTGAAGTTCATTTAAACTAATCAAAACATTTTCTGTTTGTCATAGATTTGTTACTGAACTTGTTTTTATGTCATGTATTGGGTAGCCTCTTATCTACAGAACTTATTAACACACTTATTTCGGGGTTCAACCTCACTATCACTTTGCTTTGTCCTTCCCTTACCTGATCCGTTATTTTATTGTTGAACTGTAAATTCTGTCTTTCTGTTTATTTGTATATTGCCATTCTTTATATAACTGAAAGCTTTGAAAGGTTTGAGAATTGTCCTTTAAAAGTGACGTTCTTATGAGACTAAATCTAAATGTACAACTGCAGAAGTTTGGATACTCTGATGTTTTAAGTAGCATTCTTTTTTTAATGAGCATAAAACTGAGTGCAGACAGTTACTGTGTTTTGTACCTTCTTTGAATTTTGCCATATCTAATTTTAGTGGTTGTATATTGCTTTTCCCGTGACATCAATAATATACCAGAGATCAGTGTTCCAGGATGTTTATAGCTTTTCCATGTTACAGTGATCTTTAGGGATGTGCAGATTTATCGACCCCTAGTGGGGTTGTTGGGAAAATGGTTGCTAATTTAATAAGTGCTAAATTAAAAACTTATATATTTTTGAATGCTGTGTTTGTTTCAATGCTGTTTTCCTTCTCTTTACAGCTGGATTAGCTCTCCAGTTTTTTCTGGCATTCTCTACATCTGCAGAATTGCCTATTGCAGCAACTTCTATTAGTAATAACACTGCTAAAACATGTAGCTAGATATCAGCATTTTAATGAACACTTGTAGCTGTAGCTGCATATTTTAAAATTATATTTGTAATTATATAGCAGAAAACTTTAAAAAATTAAACTTTTTTTGGCTATTTAAGGCGGGCTTATTTTAAAGTAGCTAGAAAAGCTACTTCTTGAGTTGTGTGATACTACTTAAATTAATTAAATTCTAAATCACCTACTCAAGTTTCACTGACCTCTTAGTGCTCATTAAATAATTATAATTTATTAGTAATAGCCTGAAAGCTTCAGTTTCTTAAAACAATCACTTCATGTAGTAGTTTCATGCTGTAGTTTACAGCCTGTAAAATATTGCATTTCTAGCAAACTTTTAATTTTAAATGGCTCTAGTGTTTTTAATCATTTAGTTGAAACTATAATTTTCTGGGAGATGAAATTATCTCCTAACTATGCTGTGAAAGTTTCTTGCAGGCATTTATTTCACATGAATCAAAATCAAGTACTGAATAATGAATTCACATATGAGTGTTTAATTAGCAATAATAAATGAAGATAAGTAGCTCAATAATTAAACTTAATTTTAACTTCACCATAATGTGTTTCCAAATATCAAAATCAGAAACTAGGCAGTGCTGCAAATTTATTTTTCTATGCAAGTTTGGCACAAGAAATAAATATTAAATATTTTTAAAATAACTTCCATTGATTTAGATTTTGTACATTTACTTTTATAGGCTTTTAGTAGTAAAGTAGTGTTTTTACTAGTTAAACTATGAAATACTCCTTTGAATTTTAGGTATTTTTAAGTTGTTAAGAGAAAGTAAAAATTTTTTTTTTTTTTTGCATTTGCTAATATTTATTATTGTGCTCATTGCATAAGCCACGTTGTTTGAAGTCTAGCTTGCACAGCAGTCAAAAATGTCAAAAAGACCTCAGATTCATGTTTTTGTGGGAGCACCCAGTATTCCAGGCCCGCTGGAGGTGTTAGAGCACAGTAGTTCAGCACCTACTGCTGAAAAATGGAGAGAGCTGCACTATTTGTGTGACGCACATGGTCTTCTTTCTGAAAAAGTCCAGGGTGCTGCTGACCCCTCAGTGTTCCAGGCAGGAAACTCCATAGTCACAGCAGTTCCTACAAGGGATGGCAGCGCTCTGCAGCCTGAACAGGGAAGGGCAGTGGCAGCAGCAGCAGGTTTGACATCTCTTGTACCTGTGGCAGTAAGTTGTACCAGCACACCTAAAGAGACCGAAAGTTTAACTTACTCTGATTGTCAGATATCTAAAGATAGATACACACCTGCAAATGCAAATCAGGCTGCAGATCAGCACCTTCCACAGGAGTGTACAGGATCAGCTGGGCAAGACGAATCATCCCACGGCTGCTGTTCAGACCTCACTGAGAGAAAAGCCTGTCATTCGGAAGCGATCGGCGCTGACATTTCCGAGTTGGTTGCCAGTACGAAGCAGATCAGCATAAATCTGTCTGTGGGACAGCAGTCAAATCACAGAAGTGATGATCATGAACATCTAGATCAGTATCTGGATATGGTTTTCCAAAAAAGTCAAGAGTCAAAACCAAAAGAACCGAACGATTGTTCAGGCTTGGCAGTGTCAACAGATACTGAATTTTGCAGTGTAGTGACATCAAGTCAGATGGCTGTTCTCGCACAGGAGCAGAATGAGATGACGGGAAGAATCATAAAGCTGTCAGAAACAGAAGCAGGCAAAAAAGCTGAGGAAAGGCAGTATGATCGCTTCCAGTTTGATTCTGGTGTTGGAACATGTACTATCGTGGCTGAAAATGAATGTAAGGAAGAGTATGCAAGTTCTCTTGATCTTTTCAGTTCTGAGGATGATGGGGAAAATGTTTCTTTTGAAGCTACAAAACAAGAAGGAGGTGCTCAGGAAAACACAGGGAAGTTACAAGAAATTGAAGCTCCTTCTGAGCGCTTGGTAAATGAAATCTATATTGAACCATTGAGCTCTGGAATACTGTGCTCTCAAGTAGACTGTTCTCACAAGAACTCTTCTAAAAGACCCCGCAAGTGTGAAGATTCCTTTCCTCTTTTTCACTCAGCATTTAAAAGGCAGCTGGTATCCAAGAGAGCTAAACTGAATTCTTCTCCACCTGGTCCTGGGACTAGAGTGGATCAAGAGAGGATGACAGAGTTCAAGAAACTTCGGAAGAAACTATCACTACTTAAAAATTGCTGCTGCAAAAATCAAAAGTACAATGTTTTGGTCACAGTAGTACATCCTTGTCATATCAAAGAAATACAAGTAAAGACTAGACCAAAATCTTCATGTAAAGTTCCTGTAGCAACAGTTGTTGTTACTGACCAGTCAGAAACTGAGAGAAAGGTGGTGCTGTGGCGTGGTGCTGCATTTTGGTCGCTCACTGTGTTTCCTGGGGATGTTGTACTGCTTACAGGTGAGAATTCTTTTACTTGCCTTTTTAAAACGTGGATCTTTAAAAGGCCTGTTTAAAGTAGAAGAATATGTAACAAGTAATTTGGAACTATGGCTAAGGATTTGTGAGTATCTTTCTTACATCACTCGCATTGTTCAACATCACTTTGAGTTCTCAGTCATCCTGCTAGTGGAACACTGACTGTCCCATAGAGGGACTTATTTGTAATTCTCTGCTGTTGGACCAGCAGGTAAAACAAAAAATTGTGATGTGAAGTTCAGTCTCAGGATGAGAAATATTATTCCTCCTGTAAAAGACTTTGTAACATAGCACTAGCATCTTGAGACAGATCATGTTGTGAATTGGTAACCAGCATAGACTGCAGAAATACAAAATGCTGTTTCTTTCATAACATGTCAACTAATAATGAAGATTCCTCTTGATAAATCCTTTGTATGCTTTAATACCTAACAGGAGCAAAACCCTCTCTTCAGGAGAACTCATCTCGTGAGCAAATGCAGTACTGCAAAAACAATATTGCACCTAATTTGGGACTGGAGTGGCCCAGAACTTGTTAGTGATCCGGCCATTTAGGTTTGGCAATATGCAAAAAAGTTACACAATATAAAATTGTTTGAATACTTCTACAGTTTAAGATGCCTATTTCTCATTGTTAAGAGTTCTTGAAGTGCTCAAAGGTAGATGCAAAGGTAGATACTTTAAAGAAATTGAAGACAAGTTATGCTTTTTCTTTTCTGCTTAGACATTCTTATTGCAAAATATATCAAAAGTGTTTCTGGGTAAGCCTAGTACTTTACTACTCATTCTGAAATTTTGTACAGTAATAATTTATCCAGTATGGCCACCCACTTCACTTAAACAGTGCCTGCTAGGAGGCTAATGAATTGAAGAATTTCATCAAACTAATGAGAAAATTTTGCTCACTCATTGTAAATGGTGTTGATAGATTAAAAACAAATCCCTGTGTTTCCAGGGCATCTCTTTCAAACTGTCTTTCACAGCAGTATGTATGATGGTTCTGTGATCAAGAAAAATACTATATACTTCAATATTGCTGAATGATGAGCTGATAAGGTTGGGTTTTTATTGCAGATATAATAATGCATGAGAACCTTTGGTGTGGAGAAATCATGCTTCAGTCTACATTTACCAGTCGGTTACTAAATCTGGGGAACTGCTCAGCTCTCAATCCAGAAGAATGTAAGATGATAGTCCATAAGTTCAAAATCACAGTAAAATAGCTATTTAAAGTATTCTATTTTGTTGTCAATGCCTCACACATGGGATAGAATGGAAATATGTGCAACTGAGAGGTACAAAAGACTATAGAAAAGTATGACAGGGACAACTGTGGACAAGATGTGGACATAATGACATCAGACAGGCATGTGGAGTTTATGGTAAAGTTTGGTGGTTACCACTCAAAACTCTGAAAAATTGAGTTCCGAGAGTTTAGTTTAAGAAAGAGCAGTCATCCCAGGACTCGACCATTTCCTGTCTGAAATTGCACAAGGATTAAACTTCTTGCAGAAACATCAGAGGCTTAAAGAGTAAGTAGATCCATCCAGGGAAAGTAATTCATTATAGGACACTAAGGAGAAAATACAGTGGAAGTACCACCATGATTACATTGTTCTTACTGTCTTTGTGATGTTCATTGTTACCAGCTGTTCAAGGCAGATTCTGAGCTATTCTTCTTACCAAGCAATGAGACAAGATTTCTTTGCTATATTTAGTGTGATTTAACTTACCTTAACTTTGGGATGTTATCAAGAGGAGGCAGATGAAGTACAGCGTAATTTCAGGTTGTGTTACACATCTCAAGGATTTCTTGCCTTAAAATTGTTCTGAAACAGTTTTGACTTTGTGAGTGTAAATATGTTCTAAGCAGTAGGTTTTATACTTCTAAACATAAAGAATAGTATATAATTTTTACTTTTTTTTTCCATATAAGTTTATCCTGTAGTGGATTGTGGTGTTCTCTGTGGCTTATTGGCATACATATCATCAGAATTTCCACACTTCAGAGACATTCCACAAAGACAAGTTCAGAGACTGGATAGTGTTCAGTATAAGCAGCTAGATCAGCTCCAGCCAAATACGTTGGTGCACTCAATCCTGAAAATTATCGACATTGCTGTATTAACAGGTAAGTTCATGCACTGGACTTCAACTTCTGCATTAGGTGAAACTTAAATAGTAATTTTGCAAGGCAAAATGTTCTCAGTGCTTGACTTCAAACTTTGCAAATTTGGTCATGTTGCACTATCAGCTTGTATTAGTAAGATTCACACTTTTACCTACACTATCCATATCATATTTATTCATTATAAATGGAGAATTTTGAAGATAGAAATCTTCATAATTTGCTATAGTATGTAAATCTCAGAACTGCTGGATATTTAATGCAAGAGGTCTGTTGAAAAATTATTTTTTAATTAAAAATACTGTAGTTTTCATGTGGAACTAAGACAGGCAGTAACCTGGGTAAGAATCACGTAGAGAACTTAATTGTTTCAATTTATATGTTCTGTTACTGTGTGTGCCTTGTACATGACTATGGTTTTCTTTTATGTGTAAACTTCTGAAGAAGTGTTTCTTTCAGTGTATTCCACAGAAGTTACAGGAACTTTAACTTCCAATTATGACAGTCAGTTACTGAGAGATTGAGTAAAATTTGCTTCTACTCAAGTGGGAGCTGAAAGATGCTCGGATATCTGCTGTTTCAAAGGGAGGTGTCCAGTTGCTGAATATTTAGATGGATAAAAGTAAATTAATCTACTTTATGCACTCCGTCAGACTAGATTCACATTGCTGAAGAAATCAGACTGTTTTCTGTCCTGAAGAAATTGTAGGTGTATTCTTCTTTCCTTGTAATTGCACTGTAAAATATGATAGCAACGTGATTTCACCTTAATACTGGGGTTTGTGTGCTTACATGCTTTTTACTGTAGAAGTAATGTAATTTCAATTTTTTTCAGAATCTGTGTATAGCTACAAAGGTGGCAGCCAAAGAAAAATTATTCTAACAGTAGAACAGAACAGAGATCAACATTACAGGATGGTTCTGTGGGGAGCAGGGGCTGCCTGGTGCCCTCAGCTTCAAAGGAAAAAAGGTAAAGTCCTTGTACCTATTGGTTGCTGTAGAAGGATTTTTGTGATGCTGTTAATATCTTTAAAATGCTCAGCTGGTAACATTTACTATTCAACCTTTAAATACTTCCCTTGCAAGGGTAACATATTTGATAGCAATTCTAGCATGTTTCCTCTGTTTAGAAGCAGTGCCATCAGCAGCAGAATTTGAATGCACTTACCTTAGAAGACTGAGAAGGGATAAATATTTAAAAACTTGAACCTAGATAGGAGATGCGCTAGTGCCTAGTTATGTAACTGTTAAAACCCATGAGTGTTAACTATTGCTGAGTTTACCTTATCATTGTCAAGTTTAGCATGAAATGCTGTTTTTTATACTTCTGATGTTCATTCTCTGCTTTCCACCTCACTGCAGTGCCAGGCTTTATATCCTAATGGTCTTGCAATCAAGTTTGGCTGTAACCGACTGAAACCATCTCTTGCAATAATTATGTAGCTTGTGTTTCGGCAGTGACTATTATCAAATTTTGACTTTTTCCTGGCTTTGTTCTTTAAAAATAAGTGAAAGCAGGTTTTTGTTAAATTGATAACTTCAGTTTATACTTCTGATCAATGAATACACTTAGGAAGTAAATGGTGTATTACTTAAAATGCTGAATATGTTTGCCTAAAAAGCCAGTATTTGTACAGTACAGGATAAAATCCATGAAGGTTAAACAACTTCGTAGTGAATCTTTAGCTGTTAAATTCTGACACTCTGAATTCTGCCAGTTCCACTTCAATTTATAAGTAATCTCCATTCCTGGAAATCATTTTAACTGCAAGACCTAACCTTTTAAACTGCCTGAAGAAAATGGTGCAATTCAAGCAGTAACTTTTCTATGTAATGCCTACATGGCTCTTATTTTTGTGCATGCTTGAGTGTTAGCAGGTGTATACTGTTTGTTAGGTGCTTAGAAATCTTGAAGAATTTAATAATCTAGAATATTACTTTTAAAAATACAGAATTTTATTTTTTTTTTGTTGTTGTTGCTGCAAAAAGAGGATACCAAAGGTAATTTATTTGGCACAACAATATATCATTCTCAGATGCTTAAAATGGAAAAGTATAACATTTATATCTCTGTAGTATTGTGTTTGTAAACCTTGTGTCTTATTCTCCAGCTAGTGTTCTGTGCATCTGGCAGTTGGCATTTTTATGATTAAATGATTATCTGAAATTCAAGATACGAGTGATTTCTTAATTGTTCAAATACTTAATTGTGTACAAACCATGAATATTCAATTCCAGTAAGATAGCCAAGAAGATAAATTCACAGGATACTAAAGCATACACAATACAGCAGCTAAACAGTGTGAGTGGGCTACAGGAAAACCACAATGTCCACAAAGTCCTTGGTAGGAGTTGTACCACAGCTCTGCTGTGTGTTTCCTGGTTGTATGAGCAGATTAGAAACTTGTTAGTCTTATAGAGGAAAGTACGGAGACTTGTAATTTTTCCATTGTCTACATGGTTAAAGTGTGTAAGACTGTATAGTTCTAGAGCATCTAAATATAATTTATTTTTCATCTCTTGCTAAAAATCTGTTGAACTTCCAGTACACGGTCATCAGACATTCAGTTCATGATTTACACTCACCTGGTTTAGATTCCTAAAAAATAAAGATGTATTTTATTAAATGCATTTCTGTAAACTTAATTACTTTTAGCTTACTCACGTTTCTGATAAATATTTAATCAGCAGGGTGATGTTGAAGATCACAGTAATAGTTTAATTCGGGTATCAACCAAATCTTGTTCCCTAGTTAGACTCTGTCCCCTATTTCCATATATCCCCTCTTGCCAAGTGTCTGTTTTTCCTCCTGTTTAGATTTTCCTTCAGTGTTGCTGTAACGTTACTACCTGAACCATCCTTTTGGCTGAAGCATACTCAGTTCTGGGGGGGGGGCTGCAGGATCTCTAGTCAGATATGAGGTGCATGAAACTAGATGGATGCTTAGACAGTTTTTTTGGAGTGTTTCACTGTAAAACGGTGCATCTGACAGCACATTTTTCATGAGCTTGCAGTTTTAGCATGTTACCACCAAAAATCAGACTCTAATCCAAAATGGAAAAATGCTAAAACTTGTAAATGACCTTGGCTTGCTTTAAATTACCCACAATATAAGAAAATAAACTCTTCTGTTTACCTTTTTTGTTCAAAAAAGGTTTTGAATGATGATGTTTTTTAGATCACATATGGGAATTCAGATACCTTCTGGTCCAACGTAGTTCTGTCTCAGGTGACTTGGAACTGCACACAACTCCATGGTCATCCTGTGAGTGCTTGTTTGATGATGACAAAAGAGCAGTTGAATTTAAAGAGAAGTTTCAGAAAAGCCAGACATCCCTCATGCAGTTGACAAAGCTCTCTGCACACTTGGAGGACAAGTGCTCAGGTAAGTGTTACCCGTAGTTCTGTAATGTCTGTTGTGCAATGCATAACTAAGCAAAATAGATGCTCTGTTGGTGACATAAAATGCTTATGTTTTAAGGTAGCAGAGGTTTGGGAGTCTGAATTTATTCTGGAGGCTGCTCACTCAAACTGATGCAGCCTCTCGTGAGCCCCAGTGGTGAGATGGGTGGGGTGTGGGGTACCATGCAAAGACAGCTTTGGAACACAGGGAGGAATGCTGACTTCAGTTATGCACACCAACCAGCCTTGTAATGATGTGATTAATCACTGAAATTGTCGAATAGTATTTCTCCAAAACTGGAAATCTCTAAATCAAGAGTAAAATGGCTACTGCTATTGAAAACTTCTTACAAAAGAACAAAGAAAACATTTTACGCAGTCACCGCCTCCCAGATAAACCTAAAAGATTGCTAGGTTGGTGTTAAATTCTAGGAAGTAACTAAAGTTGGTGTTGCAGCATTTAACTCTGGTTTATGTTAAAATAATGGAAAGCTAAGTTGCTAAAGCTGTGCTTTTCAGTGCCTCTGAATTAGTGGAAAAAAAAAAAAGCCACTTGGAAATTACCTGCACAATTTTGTTGTCTTATTCAGGCACTTCTGTAGAGGCTTCTACTGCAATACTACCTGAAAATGTAGTAGTTTTATACATTTTAAAATAATATTTAACCATGGTGATTTTTCCCTGCATAAAATATCTCTAAAAATATGAGACGTGTTACTAAAGGGAAGAAAAAGAAGAAAGTTTTATTGCTAGTGATGTTGGTTTTGAATCAGCTGCAGCCCTTGTTTTTGCTTTCAGTTATAAATAAAACTGAATTCATATTTGATTGCACTTGTTTTTGTAGGAGTGATTCTAGTGAAAGCCCATATCTTAGAATTGAAGTTTACCATTTCAACTGGTCAGTACAAGCAACTCATTTTCTCTGCTGACACTTCACTGGAGTCTGTTTTGGCTTCTCTGCCTATCATTACATATTCAGGTTGTGCCAAATGTGGTTTGGAACTGCAGGCAGATGAGAACATGATCTACAAGCAATGTATTAGATGCTTGCCATACAACAAAATAAAAACATTCTACAGGTAAGCAAAATAAAGCTAAAATACTATTTACTATTAGGCAAGTAAACTACAACTTTCTCCGTTTAAAGTTCCCCTATATGTAAAATTATTTAAGGTATGGTAAGCAATCCTTGTCTTTCTAAGTGAAAATGAATGTTCAAGGAGTTTTTCCTGAATTGCTGTATTATATTGCCATTATTTGTATGTGATATTCTTAGTTTAAGTTGTAACCTTTTAATTTCTTTGAATGCCATGTCATACAGAAATTATGTTTACCCAGTACTGTGTGAGATAAAGCTAAGATGGAGTAGAAGCTTGAGGACCAAGGGAAAACTTAAGAGTCTTGTTCCAGCCTGAGTTTGAAATTGTGTGAATGCAGAATCATATTATTAACTGAATAATCAGTTTTAGCCTTGCTGAAATAAAATTGATAAATGTTTTCAGTCAACATTCTCAGAGAGCAGAAATACTGACTTATCACCAGATGGCACTGTGAGACACTTCTATTCACACTTAGGGAAAATAAACTGAGCGGATCCAGTTGATGTAGGAACATTGTTGTTAACTAATTGTTCAATTTTTAAATTTATTTTGGGCTTTCAAAATGTATCATAGTGACTTGAAAGATGTGTAGCTAGAGAATGGTAATTGAGACAGTCATGGATGTAATAGAATTGTAGAATATGTAAATTTTCTGTTTAAATTCTTTCTCAAATTCTTTCTAAACTCTTTCACAGTGAGTTTAATGAACTATTGACTTAAACAGGAATATCCTCTTTATGTAACAAGGGAACTAGTATTTTACCTCTAAGCAAAATAGTCTTGCATCTTTAAGTTTATATGCTACTTGTTTTCTTATGAGGGAGGATTAAGTGTGAAGAGGGTTTTTTTTCTTAACTGAAAAAGTTCCCCCACTCTTTCATAAGATCATAACCTCTTGGTGGTCCTGGAGGACCTCAATTTGCTTCTTCACAAAAAGTGGTAGAAAAATGACAGATTTCTGGTACTCTCAGCATGTGAACACATCTTGTGGAACTTAACATGCCCAACTTTTTCAGAGAAAAGCCTTTTATTTTTGCATTGAAATTTTGCTCTGATTAGATTAATAAGAATGCATCACCTTGGTAATATTTCCAGTGAAGGATTTTTTATTTGTTTAGTGGTTTGTGAAAACATCTGGTATTTGTTACAGTACAAGAAATGTGCCTTGGTATTATGTGGCTATAAAATAATGTATTAAGACAGATAATATTGGGTGATGTTGATACAGATGATACAATTCCAAGTGATCTGCCTAAGCTCATCTCCCTAGTTTGCATTTCAATATGTTATGTACCCATTATGTATTTGTAGGTGCATATACTTAGATATTAACCTTTATACTTAAAATTCAGAGCCATAAATAACACTGATTTCATAACAGTGCACTTCTCATTGTCTTTCAGGGAAGACAAGTCATAAAGCATTTTTTTCAGCAGTTGTCTGAAAGTAAGGGGTTACTTTAGAAGTTATTTTAACATTGAGTAATAAATTCAGTATATACACCTCAAAGTGATTCCAGTGATACAGATTTGAGAGATGAGTGCATAGGGATTTTCTTATTTTTCTAGTTCTTGGTATTATGTTGCAGAGTAATATTAAATTGTCTTACTTTCAGAAATTTTGCTTCAATAAAAAAAATCAAAACGTAGCAGGTATCTTTCAAGAGACTCTTGTTTTCTGATCTAGACCTGCTTTGATGACAGTAGAAGATGAAGGATATGAAATTTATGTTCATGTCGTGTCTGAGTTGATGGAAAAAATCTTCCTCAATATTCCTGCAGACTGGCTGAACAGATTAATAGGTAATGTTTCATGAATTATTTATGATAGAAACCTGCTGCAAAGTTGACATTGGAAACAAAATTTTTAATTACTGACAGTTAAAAAAAAAAAAACAAAAAAACACAAAAACAACAAAAAAACACCTAACAAATTACATCAGAGAGAATATTTCAGTTGCTGTCTGAGCAAGTCAGAAGTTCAGAACAGAGGTGGCAGCTACAAGAGGCGAGATTGTGTGAACATTTATTATATAATGAAGTAGTTGTAATTATATAGCTAAATATTTATTAACTAAATTCATTCCTTATAGGCGAAATAGAATCTCTTAGCAGATTTTATAAATAGCTGACATGCTTTCATGATGTGAAACACTGAGAAGTGGTTCAGACAAGCTTCGCTTGATACATCCTGTTTGACCTGAGAGGTGTTTTATATGATTCACTCGTATTAACAGTTTGAGAAACAGGCTCAGCTCATTGTTTTTAAAACATAATTTAAAATAAAAGCTAATTTTTTATTCAGATGTTGAACTGCATTTCCAGTGATTCAGTGAAGCTTTTGTGGTGGTAGAACTTGAATGCTAGGTGCTGTTGTGAAAATCAAGTGTGAATTGAATTGTTGTCTCTTGCAGTGCCCTCCTCAGACATAACCTACAGCGCAGTAGTAGCAGATCTGTGTCATTCGCTGCTAACGGATACAGAAGCATCCTATTTGTTGGAAATCAGGAGCCATTTTGTGCTAGATGAGAACAGCTACCCTTTGCAAAAGGATTTCCATCTGCTAAATTTTCATCTTGATCTTTGAAGTATTGACCTCTGCAGTAACTGAGTAACAAAGACCATAAGAACACGCAGATGGTAAGGAGAAGAAAAATGAGTTAGGTGAAAGAAGCAAATATCTTTAAAAAATTACAGTAAAGGACTTTAATCTTAACTTATGAAAAAAGCAAAACCACCTAAAGAACTGATATGAAAAATGTGCTAATAGTATATACTGCTGTTGTAATACCGATGAATTGTTATAGAGTATATTTTTTTACCTGTATTTTTATCTTAATAAACTCTTCCTGGGTATCTGTTTCCCTTTTTCTCCTCAGAAAAGTTCACTACAATTGAGAGAAGGAATTTTCCTCACGTCTGGCAGATTAGAGGAAGACAGAGAGAATTCACTGATATTTTAGTTATAAGTTTTTTGTTTGTCTGATTCTATATGCTGTCTGTAACTAAGTTATGTTTTTTGGTTTGAGGTTGTGGTTGTTTGCTTTCTAACAGCAGAACTTTTGCCATTTATCCTCAGCAATTTACTGCTGTTCTTTTGTCTTACAAAACAGAACTGTCTCACTGAATCATAACTTTGTGTATCTAGGAATTATTGCACCATTTTTTAAACTGTCTAAGACCTCTTAATCTGGGGCATTCTTTCATGGACCACTTAAATTATTTAGTTGTTGTGGTATTTATCCAGCAGAAGCAGACAAATTTAATCACCTCAGTCAATTTACTCACATTAACGCTGGTCTGCAAAGTTTTCTCACAGTTTGATCAGGTTTAGAAATAAATTTTTTTTTTTAAAGACTTAGTATATCTGATGGTGATTTTTATTAGTAAAAGATTGAGTAAATGATGAGTGTGCCTGACTTCATAAAATAACGGTCCGACTGTTACTCTGTGAAAGTGATTAAATACATAGATCAGTATTTTTCTCTGATATAAATATCTTTCTGTGATATAACTTGTGCCTCTTAAAGAGGCTGGTATGAGCAGGAGGATATGAATCGTATTTGCTGTCTGTCTAGATCCTTGCAGATTTTTACTTTTACTGTTCTCCTTCAGGAAACCGGTTCCAGCTATGCTCTGGCTTCAAGCACAGAACTGAATTTGTTCAAGCTGTTAAATGTATTGTAATGTAAGTAAAGTGACTTCTGAACAGCTTTCTTGTGCTGTTCCTTGGAAGTGGCTGCTTAGAATTAAATAACTGTGTTTCTTGGTGCTAGTTTGGGTTCTGTTGTATCTCATGTGAAAGCAGGTTGGAACTGCCGGGGTTTTAATATTGATTAGAGCTGTGTGGAAGTCATCTGTTTTCTTATGCACCAGTAAAGGGAAAAGTAGTGATGTTCCTCATCAGTCTGGCAGCAAGAGAGAAGGATCCTAAGAATTATAAGATGACTTTGAAGAAATGAATTCTCAGCTGAATTTTCACAAGGTCACTTACATTAATTCTGTGTTTATCTACTTGTTGACTGAACAAGTTTGTTGATCAAACAGGTTTGTGTGGTTCTGCTTCTCATAGCAAACTTAGTCTTCTGGTTTAAGCCCTAACCATCTTGTGATAAAATAACTCTCAGCTCTGGGGTCCTCAGCACAGGAAGGACATGGACCTGTTGCAGTGAGTCCAGAGGAGGCCACGAAGATGAGTGGAGGGGTAGTATGAGGAAAGCCTGAGAGCTGGGGTTATTCAGCCTGGAGAAGTACCTAAAGAGGCCCTGTAGGAAAGCTATAGAGGACTTTTTACAAGGACATGTAGGGATAGGTCAAGGGGAAATGGCTGAAAGAAGGTAGGTTTGTATTAGATACAAGGAAGAAATGGTTCGTTATGAGGGTGGTGAGGCACTGGAATAGGTTGGCTAAAGAACTTGTGGATGCCCTGTCCCTGGAGGTGTTCAAGGCCAGGCTGGATGAGACTTGGAGCAACCTGATCTAGTGGAAGGTGTTCTTGCCCATGGTGGGCAGATTTGAATGAGATGATCTTAAAGGTCCCATCCAACCCAAACCATTCTATGATTCTGCTTTGGTCTGTCTCTGGAACAGCCTCTGCCAGGCCTGTCAGCAAGCGTAGAAATGCTGATCTTATGCCAAGAAAATCAATTTTCCTCTGTGCCAAGGTGCCCAAGACTAATATAAGACAGACAGCACAATAATATCAAAAACCATGCTCAACGCTAGCACCACTGGTGTGCAAAGGACGGGACAAAATCTCCAGAGGAAACTAGGTAGCTCCCTATACAGAGGAAGCTGTGCAGATTCTTAAAAGAGGAATGATAGTTTCCACCGTGTCATGCCTGGGGCAACAGACAGACCATTCACAGAAGAGAGTAATCATGCTCTCAGTTGATGATCAAGAAGGGAAACTTAATTCTGGTCCTGTTAATAAACTGTGCTGAAGATAAAATGGAAAAATCTCTGCTTTGTAAAATGAGAATTCGAAAGAATTGCAATGATTGAATTTCACTTCAATGTAAAAGCACTTTTTATCTTTAGTGTCATGTGACTTGGCATAAAAAAAAAGTTGACATTGTCCTAATCCATCATCTTGGGGAAAATTCTAAGCATCTGTGCCTTTTATACCTTATTCTAATTACACTTACATAGTTAGCATCTGGTTCTAAAATGGGGATTTCTTAATGCCAGGGAAAACGATGTTGAAGGGAAGAGCAATGTCAGTGTTTTGATTCAATTAAGGTGTTATTATGCTGATCCTATCTGAGTGAAGACATTGCATGAGCATTTTGAGTTTAGTAAGACTCGTGAGAAGCAGTCATCAATTACATCAGAAAAACCCTAAAGATTGTTTTATATCCTGTCAATGTGTGGTCTCAGCAGGTTGATCTGATGACTTGGGGCAGAAGTTATGCCTTCTGGATTGCTGAACTCTGTGTGGGTAACTACCAAGTTCCATCTACTGGGCTTAGCTCTCTCCAGCTGATGAGGACACAACTGCCTCATTCTCTTCTCACAGTTTTGCAGCTCACCCCTCTGACTCGTGTTCAACAGCATTCCTTCTTGAAATCAAGTTGCAAACATGATGCCATAGTTTAGTTCCTATCTTCACTTTAATAGTTCTGTGTAAAAGTTGTAGGTCCTGCTGCCTTGTGTTTACTACTCCTGACTTTTCTCCCTACCTATCCAAGAGAAAGTCACATTACTTTCTGTGCCTGGCACAGATATTTCTTCTGAAGGAGCTCTCCAATGCTTTATCACCTGTGGTGCATCTTTCTGCCCTTCAGTCTCATCAAGCTTCTGCTTTTAGAACGTACAGTTATATTAGGAGCAAATAATTTTCAAATCTCGTCTCTCATTTCCTCGCTTAGAGGAAGGATAGATTAGTGCAGTTGGCAGTGATCATTAGGCTTTCTAAAAGAATAATATAGGTATAATTTTAATTGGGAGAAGCGGGTAAGAGTGATCCAAAAAGGATTATAAATAAATACTCTGAGAGGTGGTAGGGCTTCTCCAGGATTCTGTTCTCTAGAACAAGAATGTAACCATTATTCGTGTTTCTTCTAAAATGGTGGTAAATTGCTGCTCACTGTCATCTGATGGGGTTGTACTTTCATGAAGTTGCGTGCTAGATTTATTGCAGAGCTTTAGAAATTCCTGTATTTGTCAATAGTAATGGGAAGCATTGAGGAAGCTGTCACATTTTTTGTGGTCTTGCATGTATTTCTTGTATGTTTCTTGGATGGGGTTTTCTGTGTTATGCATCGTTGTAAAAACTGAACTTTTTTTAGAGGAAAGATACTTCTGGTAGGCACTGAGCAGTCTTGTAATCATTCTTCTTCCTTCATCTCAATTTAAGTCTCAAGCACAGGATCAGATGGATGCTATATAAAAGGCAGTAGGTAAAAATAATTGCCACCTAGTTTGACAGTAATACTGTATTGTAGCTCCTTATAATGTCTCTTGCTTTACTCAAGTAGCTCTTCTTCAGGAAGAGTCAAAAAGGGTTTTTCTCATTTACTTCACTTGGATGGCTGGTAAGCGCATTTAAATACGTTTCTTCATTATTTTAGCTGGAATTATTGAACATACAAGGTGGAAGTATTGTTACTTTACTATATAAGAAGCACAAAGGAAAGAGAATCACATCAGTAAAAGGCATTTTTTAATTACATGGACGATACTGTACATCAAGTCAGATGACTTCCAGCTTCAGGGGTATTTGTTAACAGAGACTGTACAGTACCTGCATATTCCTGCACAAACTAGTAAACCAGCTGTCTGAAACATTACTAACAGGTTACTTTTAAGATCTTTATTGATATTATTTAAGTAATAAAGGAAAAAAATTCTGCCATAAAATTGTTTTATTATAGTAATACGTAAACTGTATTACCGTACAGTTTTCCTTCCCAGATCAAACATGTTGCTTTATGAGATTGGTTTACAGTAGTTTTGTAGGACTAACATTTGAAAACAGCTCTTTGGGGTTGAGGGTGCTGGTGTTACTCGTTTAGCCAAGATATAATTAGGGTTGAGCACTTTGTAAAATTCAGTTTTAATCTAATGAATCTAGGCTCATCTTGTATCCAAGAGTGCAGTTAGCAAGACAGACTGAGGGTACCATGTAACATTGCAGATGGTGGGTCAGAGAAGTCTGTTATCTTACAGTTACTCTGTGATATCTTCTCATTCATAATATTTCCTTTAGATAATAACAATATTATCGAAACGTAAAGTGTTCTCATCTCTCCAGAGAAGCCCCATCTTTTTAATATATTAAATTAATTAATATTGTATCCTGCTTGAAAGGAAGTTGGTTTTATTTCAGCTGTAGAGATTATGGTCCTCTTGGAACACAGTTGTTCAAAATGTTTTGCTGCAGTAGTCGGTCTGTCTGGCTTATGACTGTACAGCGTGAAAGGCACAGAGTTCAGGTCCCCAGTGAACAATCAACAAGAGAAGAGCGTCCTATTTTATTTTGATTAAGAATAATTGCTCCAAATTACTTTATGGAAGAGTAATTTACTTAACAAAGAAAACTCTACTGCTAAACAGATATATGCCCTGAGGGCTTAAGCTAATTGGATTTTCAATGTAAGAATGGTCATACCAGGTCAAACCCAAGATTCTTGAGATCAGTGCTCTGTCTCCAGCAGAGACATGTTTAGAGGGAAATAGATAAGGGCCGGACAGGTCCTTATCTTATGTTCTCAGAGTATTCCAATACTCATGCAAGCCTCTAGTCACTTGTGACTTCATGACTTCTGTGCTTGTCCCTTCTATGCTTGTGTCAACAGAGTGTTGTATGTTGGGGTCAGGTGAAAACACTGAACTGCATCAGTGCAAGAAATACACTGTGCTGAGGGAAAGAGGTGCTTCTGGGTTTTTGACCAATAAACAGTTCCTTCCACCCTTCCTAATCAAAAGAGGATTTAAATATAATGCTGCTATTTTGAATAAACTGTAAATTTATTAGTCAGTCACCATCTTTTGGGTTTGTCTGTTTTGGCATCTTACTGGGCTCCCATTTCTTTTGGTGAAGCAACTCTGCCTGTGGTGATGCAGTGTAGGGGCAGTTAGGCCTGGTGTCATCGCTGAAAACTTTTAGACTATTGTCCCGGTTTAAATGAGACAAGGTCTTTTGCTGAGGATGAGTTATAAGAAAAAGATCCAAACTCCTTCCTCTAAGC
>JAYRBT010000178.1:8643713-8702820 GCA_036023395.1 Myiotriccus ornatus
TCCCTCTCCTTGAGAGAAAAAACAAAACCAAAGGTAAAGTTCCTTATCTGCCCTGTTCCTAGGCAACTAATAGTTCGACCATTAGCCAGCCCCGGCTAGGTCTTTTGTATCTTAAGTATCTTTGATGGCTCCGGGGGGAAGGGAGAAAATTCTGTTGCTCTCTAGCTAAAACCACGACAACTATTTTGGGTTCTATCCTCATAACGGATGATCATTTGTGCACAGAACTCATGGCCAAGAAGTGGAATTTACTAGTCAGAATAACTGATAATGGGAAATCATGTTTGGCTTCCTGGTTTGTTTACTCTGCTATGTGTTAATTACAATGAACATACATTTTGAAAAGAGGAAAGAGAGACCTACCAGGGACCAAGTCTTTTATTTGTATTTGGTTAAGGAAATAATTTGATTCTTTTATTATTGTTTACTTAGAATACAAAATCTTAGCAAATATTTCTGTACTCTTTAGATTAGAAAAGATAAGAGCTTTTCCATTTTAAAGTTGTTTTTATAATCAGTACTGTCTACATGCTGTGGCAGAGAGCATGCCATCGTTTAACCAGCTCCTTGGGCTTGCTGATCATTTCATTCCAGTGTTCCAGTTCTTTGCCACGTGTGTACATGAAAGGCCCAACTACTACTCGTCCCAGCAGAAGTGTTTCTAGGAAAAAAATAAGAGTTAGTAATGAACATGTATTAGTGTTTCTCTGAAATCCTTACCTAAGTTTGCATATTAACTTACATTTCTCTGGGTAATGCATGTTCTGAAAGTCACTTTTAAACCAAAATATTAATCAAGGAATTCATGCCGGATTTCGTGTTCTGTAGTTTCTATCTGCTAAGATTCAGCATTCAAAGGTACTGCAGTTAAGTGTGTACTTAGCCAATGCAGGCCTTACTGCCTGCACTTAAACTAGACTGTGTTGAAGGCACAAAGATCTCTATTTGCCCAGCCCCTCTACCTCAAGTTTACTGTAGAAGTGTGCCCTAGTTTTGGGCATCAGCAACCTCAGTAGGATTCATATGATGCTCTAGCTTGGGAATGAATAAATGCAGTTACTGAGACAGCTTGGAGCCACAACATGTGGGTTGCCACTGACCACCCTCTGCCAAAGAGCAGATTGTTTTTTCATGCCTGGACTTTTCAACTGTGAATGGGGAAAATGATTTGAACCTGCCTTTCATGAACTTCAGAAGAGTTTGTAAAGTGTCTAGCTGTCTGCAAGTGAAAATGATGAAAGACTCAAGTGCTGATTCTAGTTCTTGTCAATCCTCAAAGCCAAAGTACCAGCCCAAAATCTCACTTAAAGGAATCTTTTTTAGGAGTGGGTGAATCTAAATGAGGGTATTAATGTTACATTATTGAGATCATATTTGCACTTCAGGGAAGATGGTCTTCTTGTGAGCGATGGAAATATTGAATTCTGATTTAAGGAAAACTCTCTAAGCAGAACTCCATAGAGAATCCTTAATGGATTCTCTAACAATTAGGAAAAGGTGGCCTCAAGCATCAGGTTTTCTGTCAGGGAATGGGGATGTTGCTAATCTCTTTCTTCTTTCTCACTGCATGAACTGCTGGGAAAATTAAAATTCCTGTTCCACTTTCAGATTTGGTTAGCAAGAGTGAATGGCCTCAAAATTTTGGAGGTTGAGGATTACCTACAAGTGTTCACAGAATAATTGCACAAGCTTGTTTTAGTAGGATAGTGAAATAAAATGAAAGTACAGCACCTTGTACTGACAATGACTAGTCTATGGTTATTTTATTCACCTTCTGTTGAATTTATCTTTAGCCTCTGAAGGATACATATGCTTAACTGCAACTAAGTTCTGCTTTTTAAAGAAACAGCCTGTGAAATACCCCAAAACTCTTATATGTTTTATTATTATTGCTGAAAAGAAAGTAGTTCCTCACAGGTTTAAACATGTCTCCAATATGTAAGAGATTTATGACAACTGTAATAATTTATGTAGCTTACTTTCTCCCTTGATGCTCTGGAGCACAGATAGACTCAGGCTTGCTGTATCCAGCTCTGTCTGATCTGCCTTGAAACTGAAGGTTTCATTATACACTGGATTGGGAGTTCCCAGAACAGCTGCTGTCTTTTTACTTTTGATGAATTTATTATGGTTCATCAGTGAGACTTTGACATACACACCTTGGAGAAAAAGAAATTCAAGAAGAAAATACGTGAGAAGAAGTTGCGAGATGGCTTAAGGAATTTCTTCCCTTCAGGATTCAATATCAGGTATCAAATCAGATCACGAGGGATTCATGGAACACACATGACAGCATGGCAATGTGGGACATTGAGCAGGGAGTACACAAAGCACTGAGGTGCAGTTCTGCAGTGCACCTTTCAGTTGAAGAGCTGCTGAAATGAGCAGTCACACCGTTACCCTGCCTTCTTGATCGTATATTTCTGTGCCTTCCCTTCATCTGGTGGAGACTTTTTTGAAGGCTTAGTTTGTTCAGTCAGCAGTAATTTTCAGGTGTGTGATCACATGGTTGGCTGAGCCAACACAAGGGAGGCCGTGAGGGAGGAGCCACATCACGGAGATGCAGCCTGTGCTTGGACTGGATGGGTAGCAAGTGAACAGATTCTCACAGTCACCTAGACCTGTGGTGAGGGATTCTGTAGAAAATTTGAGGGAGAGTTCAATGATTTCTCCTCTTCCTTTTAGAGAATATTACAAAAATTGTGGGGGACACGTGCCAAGAACAACAGAATTTTGCCTTGCTTCCTGAGGGGGACCTGTATTGCATTATGGCCTTATTCAGTAGGTCTTTGACAATGAGATCCAAAGCAACCTGAAATTTTCTGCTGCCTGTTTTTGTTTTGAGTGTTTAGATTCTAAACAGCATTCTGAGGTAATCTCAGAGACCAAGGACACGAGTATGACATATCAGAAAAACCCCTACTGAAGAAAGGGAGGAAAATGTGACTCCATGCAATGGTCCTTTGAGCAACAGCCAAGCTGTCCTGAAATGGGAATTTTTTCGCAATTCAGTTCTTCCCAGGACAGCTGTTCAGCGTAAGCAGTTGTCCTGCAGCTGTTACCTCTGGAAATTTGACCTGAGGCAAATCTTTTAATGTCAATATCCCCTGCAATGCTCCTTTCTCTAGGCGGGAGTGCAGCAAAGGGATGTCGCTCTCTGTACTAAAACAGGAGAAAAAAATGCCACTGATGACATGAGACAAACCATTTATTATGAAATAAACATAGCAGAACTAAGCTATCAAGATCCAATTACCCCAGTAGCAAAATATGGCTTGTTTCCACTCATATTAAATCACTGAGATGTTTATTTGTTCTTTTCAGAGTCACTCAGCACAAGCCTGGGTGGACAGATGAGGAAGGAGCAAATTAAAACAGGAATTCTGGAGCTGATAGGAGAGGGGAAATCACACTTACCCACAGCATGGCTCTCCTCCTGGAGCTTTAATCCCCTTGCCCTCAGAACCACTACGGTGAGACGGCCCAGGTAGTCATTGTAGCTCAGGGAGAACTGGATATCACCGTACTCTGAAGGAGGCTTGGGAAGCAGAACACGACTTGTCAGATATATCTGAAAAACTGTGGTCACAGGGATAAATGGGGAGAAAAAGCCTTTTTCATACTAATGATTTCTGTCACACTGAGGGATGTGAGGGAATTGTAATGGCTTTATTTATGCTGTTGTGCTATTTGATGGAACCAATTAATCAGCCTTCGTAAACCTTTGGATTACTCTCTTGTCTGTTTTCTGCCTATTTCCTTGCCTCTTCTGCTTTTTTTTCTGCCTTTTTTTTTTTTTTAATTCAAAACAGAAGCAAATAGGAAAAGGTGCTTTCTTATGTAACTACCTCCTAACTCATGTGACTGTTTCTGAGAAATTGGGTAATCCCTTTACAGCAGCTGTGGATCTGCAGGTTGGTAAGATGGAAATTCTGATTCCTAATGTTTATCAAATACTTTTTCATTTGATGTGCTTGATAGAACATGCTTGTACTTCAGCTGTATCCCTCCAATACTTGTAAGATGACAGAAGTTCCACAATGCCAAGCAGCCTGGTACCACATACCTCCAAGTTTTCTTTCTCCAGATCTCTCCATATGACTAGTTTGTTGTCATCAGTTAATACTTCATTTTTTAGTGGGAAGATAACTTGGCCTAGGAGATGATGCTTCTTCTGTTTATCAACATGATAAACCAAAAACTTCAGAGTCCTTTGGAGTAACATTTTACTGGAAACCTGTACAGGAAAAGGAAGAATTTATTAATAATTATAAAATATCTGGCACTTTTCTATTCTAGCATGACTTCAAAGGAGGAATTTTTGAGAGTGTGTTGAAGGTAGGTGGAGATTTCCTTTAATTATTTGAAGTCCACTTTCTTAATTTGCCTGAAGTTTTAGCTATGTAGAGGTCAAGATCCAAGCTAAAATAGAATTAGTTTATTTGAAAAATATGAAGTTAGTTGGTTGTTTTTCAGCTCATACAGATCTAGTGTTGTATAATGCATTCACTTTCAGACACAAATGTTTAGAAATCTGTAAACACTTATTTTTTCATTTGTCCAAAACACAAACGTTTTCTGGTTTTAAAGCTTTTGTCTTGTGACTTCTGCTGAAAGCCTCTTAGCATGGGGGGAGCCAAGCTTTACAGCACTATACAAATAGCATACCAGATAAGTTCTAGCGTCTAGCCCACTGCCACAGCAAAGAAATTAAAAGCTGTGGAAGCATTAGATCAGGATTGGCTGCTTCTGGACTTCCAGAACTGCTGAGCTGAATTGCTCAGCCATTCAAAGTGGAATTTTCATCATTTCCAGGGCAAGTTCTGGAATCCTTAACTTTGGTGCAGAGCACAAGTAAGATCAGTTCTGAAGCCACACACTTCTGTAGCACAGGATCTCCAAAAGCCTCAGTAAAAAATCCCATCTCTGGTGGAAGCAACTTCTATCTTGTCAGAAGTGTTGTGAACATTAATTTTCCACAAACTACTGTAGTTTGACAGGTTAATATTTGCAAACAAAAATCTGCTTTGTCAAAAGGAAAAGTACCTGGAAAACAAAGTTTTCATCGAACTGTGGGTTAAGAGTTTTACGTTTTGTTTTGGACTGCAAGTAGCTTCTTTCATCAGGCAGCAAGTAGATTTTCACAAATGGACTACAGGAATCAGCGGGAGGCTGCAGCTTTCTGGCTTTGATCAAGGAGACCAGGAGCCTCTCTGACTCTTGCTCATATTCTATGGAGAACCAGAGGCGGCCAATGTTGCCATCAGGAAAATCGGTCTCACTTTTGTCTTCAGGAAACTTGTACAGCTCTGGGTTAATGGTCCCTACAACATAAGCTCCAGCTTCATGAAATAAAAAACAAGCACCCTCAGATTAGTCTCAAAACCGTAGCAGGCATTTTTATAATCAATGTTGTATTAGAGGAAATTACATTATTCCCTTAATTAACAATAATTTTTGGTGTAATTTAATATTTTATTTCTCTTTCCCTCAAATTTGGAGGAGTAGTTGTAAGGCTGCACCACTTTTCTTTCTCTTATTCCTGTGACTGTATGTGGATAATTTTAGGTATATGTTGTTGCAGTCTGCAACTGGTCACTGCTGTTTCTGGGAACAACAGTAAGACACTTGCTGAGCTACACTCATGTTGGGCCTTTACAAAACATGGGAGGAGAGATTGCTTTGTCTGCAATAAGTGCAAGGTACCACAGCACTGGGGCCAGAATGGCTGCGTTCTTGCCTAATTCGTATATATATGTACACACATACAGTGTTTGGGGCTTGTACTGTGTAACACTGTGTCAACTGTGCCCCCAGTAAATATGACTCATAATAATCAAGTTACCCATTAAAGGAATACCCTTAAAGAGAGTCCCATTTTTTCAGTGCCATACCCAAAGAATGAAATGATGATCGTGGCCCAGTCTGAGGGATCATGTAGGGGTCACTGTCTTCCTGAACTTGTTCTTCATTTGTCAGGTTAATCCAGTCTCTCCCATGCAGTGTTGGTGGAATGATAAATGGAACACTCCTAGATCTGCTCAAGACAACAACAGCTATTGACTCTTCTGGTTTAAATATGGAACCCAAACTTGCTAATAGTAATAACTATACTGTTCTTTTCACACAATTCTGTAAAAATTCTACAGAAATGCATAGGTAAAAATTATAAATATCCATTGTTTTGCAATTGATTTTATTGGTTTAATGCATAAAAATCCAGTGAGGCACATCAGGTCTTAATTCTTCAGACAGATTCCTCTCTATCCCTCTTTCTTTTCCTTTAGAATTTATCTTTCAAGGGAAAAGAAGAATTAGCTGCAGCTTTTTGTTTTAGAGCCCAAAAGCCCTGGAGTAACTAACTTTCTGAGGGAGTCTCCCTCCTGAACTGAAGTCCTGTTGTTTGGTTCTTGGATGCTTCATTATGAAGCATTATGACTCTGGAAGATAGGTGAATTTGTCTAGGTAACAGAAGAAGCTAGCCATGCACCAATTACATTTGAATGTATTGTCTCTTTTACATAAATCAGAAATAATCCTTGCATTCATAGTAAAATTATTCATTTCCTAAAGGAACAAAACAGAACATGACTGATGTTTTCACATAATGTAGGAGTCTCATTTATTTCTGTACATGCATATATTAGATCACCCCCTCATTTGAGATTTGACAAATTGAAATAAATTACTAGTAGTGTATGCTTTAAAAAACAAAATGAAAATAGGTACCTTGTGCTTTTCAGTTGCATTTCAGGATTTGTCTGATCCTGAAAAAAGGCACTTGCATTTGTTCTTTTGACAGAACTGGTGAGCTTTTCATAAGAACGGAGGCAGCAAAATTTTTTCCAGAGCAGGTATGCAGTCATTCCAAAGAGAACAAATAGAAGGATGCCTCCTATTACAGCTCCAGCCACAGCCACTGCTTGTTCTATACAAACATAGAAGCACATCAAGCATCATAGAAAGATCAAAGTTATATATGTTTTGGGGATAGATGGGAATAATAAAGCTAACAAATTTATCTGATTTAAATTCCAGAATGATTTTAAAACGAAGCCTTCAGCTCACGTGCACATTTTTGTCTCTGGAAGATGTAGCATGAAGATGTATGATATCAGCAGTGACAGATTACAGAGTGTTCAGATATGCTGGCAATGACTGCAAGGTAAGAGACTACAGACAGGGAAAAAAAACAAACAACAGAGCCCAAAGATTGTTTGGGCTTTCATTTTACCTTAGCATAAGCATTTTACCTTAGCATGTCGGAAGTGCTAGAGCTTCTGTAACAAAAGAAAAAGAAAAAGAAAAGCCAGGAGCACCTAATACAAAATGTACCATTATTTTTATTTGGTTTGTTCTTCCATTATTTTGGCTTGGTTTGTTCTTCCAACTATTCATCTATGCTAAATTGAGACTAGACTCTGGAACAAAGAACAAAGCAAAGCTATGGGTTGTTTTCCTTCTAAGGATGCGTGTGTTTCCTTATCTGTGAAGTCAGAGTTAAGTGTCCATTAAACACAGTTTCCTGAATCGTGATTATTTCACATAAAACAAATCTCATATAATTTGAATTTTGGGTTGTTCCCACTAATAAAACTTAATAAATGTATTTAATGAGGAATTCTGTTGTGAGAATTTCTCATTAGACCAAGGGTAGATAATTGATAATGGGCTCAGTTCATTGCTTTCACATGTTTGCTGAGTATGCTGCAGTGAAAGGCAACAAAGACCACTTATGTTCCGTCCCCACTAACCTAGTGGTTCTCAACTGAGAATTGATCCTACCAGAATATCCTCCGTCTGAAACAGAGCACAAACTGCAGAATTATCTTCCACTTTGCAGCCGTGGAAGGCAGCTCAGGATCAGCTGAGTACTGGGTGCTGACCATTCTCAGGGTCGTCTCTGAAACTGAAGCAGCGAAGTGACCTGGTGTTTTCTCACAACTGGTATTGACCTTTTTCCCGTTCTCTCTGCTTAGGGAGATATAACTGTGATTGTCCTTTATTTCTTTTTCCTTTTTATCTGTCTGGGCTTGGTAGATACCTTGCAGCTGGCCATCTCTCTATGATGGTACAAGTAAATAAAGACAATACAAGCACAAAATAATCAGTCAACACTAGTAATAGCTTTGAATGAGAATTCAAAACTAATTTGATGGAGCTTCTTGATTAGAGCTATAAAGGGTTTGTCAAGTCAGTTGCAAATACTTGTATTACTGATCTAGTGTTGCCCTGTTGCAATAAGTGATGTGAAATGTCCTTCAGCTACAGAACACTTAAGTAATTACCTTGTGCTGTAAAACTAACCTGGCCATAGTGCCTTAAAGGCCTTTATCTGATCCTAACTCATTTTCCTGCATTTGGTAGAGTCATCGGAGCCAACTCTAGTTTTGCAGGTCCCCTCCAGGTGTGTTGCCTTAACTCTGCAGGAATTGGCTGCTGCTTCCCTGTGAGTCACATAATCACTCGTGTCTCCCAGCACCACCACGGAGCAGCCACTCTGCTCATGGCTGTACCACAGCAACGGGCACTTTGCTGTCCTTGCAGCTGGCAGGTGACCTGAATAGGTTTCAGCATTCAGCCAGACTATTACTGCAATACTTACTCTGAGGAACAGGAAACAGGTACCCATTTGGTATGGGTTAATATTAATACAGACACAAGTCTGATTGTGCTATGTGGGTAAATTAGTTTCCTTTGATAGGAATGCACAGTATGAGGAAATGCATGTGAGCATGGGAATTTTGTGTGTTTATTTCTTTTAGTTTTGTAGGGCATGCTCAAATATGTCTTCAGTCAGATTGCCATTTTATTGCAGCTTTGACAGCCAGATGCAGAAAAAAAGGCACCAGTTTAATGCCCTTGAACGTAACAGCAATTAATGGTTTATTCCATACAGGTGCACTATCAACAGTACAGATGTCTATAAGGCTGGTAGTTTTACTGCCTGACAGAGGTATCTGAAAGGTTAACATTTCAAGCAAGCTCAGCAGAACTTTGTTTAACTTGTCCTCTTCATTCAGAAGTCTTTGATGCTCTCAGCAGCAGTCCTGTGTCCCCCCATAACCAGTTTGTCACCATTTACTATTAAGGAGAGTAAACTACAGTGTGCTGTAGTCCAGCATATCGTACAGCACCTGTGCTTTGATTTTGGTGTAAGAGAATGAGTTTCCAATCTCTTCGTTAATGAGTTGTTATGTACTGAATTTGTTCACTGCAGAATTATGTGAATTTATGACATACCCACAGCCACTGGCTCAAATTCTTTCTTTAACTTTACACAGTGGTAGATACAAGGGGAAGTTTTACTCATTTCAGTAAAGCTACCTGTGATTTAATGAGTGTAAGGAGAATTTGGCTCACTTTTTGTCCATCTTATCTGATTAGATTAGCAACAGATCCAGTTGTGTAGGGCACAATGTAGCACTAGTCACAAAATCAACCACTGAAATAATTTGAGTCCATTGTGTGCAGGGAGAAAACATGTATCTTTTTAAATAACTACCTATCATCGTGAGAAATAATGTATTTTGCAGTGGTACTGGATCATGGCAGCAGGACATGGAAGAGACCTGTTGGACCATTTCATCTCCATATGGCCTGACCTGGGGGACTGCCTACTGTTAATAGGTACTAGGTTTATTTCAGCAGAGAGGAGATGTTGATGGTCATCTTCTGTCTCCTTTGGGGATTGCACCCCTTTTTGCTTGCTGTCTGATGATGTGCTTTTAATAAGCTTTCCTTAAACTTTGCAGTAAGCCTTTTGGAGTTGTGACCAGCCAGTTCTCCACCAAAATTTTAATCCCCATATAAAGACACTTGGAGTATAAGCACATGCACAGTATAAACCAAATAGCAGGGGTGCGGGCTGGACCATGCATTTGCTGTGTCTGCCTCTCTGAGCCAAGCTCTCCTCTGGCAGGAGCTCCGGGCGGTGCCTGCCGGACCCGCAGGTTGGAGGCTCCGCTGTCCGAGCCGGCTCCGGAGAAGGCCGGGCAGGTGAACAGCGCTCAGAGTTCACAGGTTAGAGCCGATGTCGAGCCCTCCCGCGGGGGCCGGGGCTGGGGCCGGGCACCCCCTCCCTCCTCCCCTCGGTCCCGCCGCGTCCGCAGGCACTCACCGGGCATGGGTGCGGTCCCGGTCACGGCCCCGCTGCCGTCCCCGCCGGGCCGGGCGATGCGCTGTCCGAGGGCCGGCAGCCCCTCCCCGCACCGCCCCGCGGGAGGGGACGGGAACGGGAGCTGAGACAGAGACACCTCCGGCCCCGCTCAGAAGAAAAGCAGGGGGCACCTGTTCGGGAGAGGCTCACTGCTGTCCCAGGCTCCCCGTGCCCGGCCAGCCCCGGAGAGCGGGAGGCGAGGGACGGACAGCACCGATCCTGATGGGGGCGGAGGGAGGGCTGGAACCGGGCAGGGAAGTGGCCGCTGTGCTGCATATAAAACATACCTGTACGGCACTGGCTGTGTGGGAGAACTTCCAAAGCTACAATTACGCTCAGAAAGAGGACTTTGATATTAGTAGCTTAATTCTGAATGTTTGGGTGGGCAAGAAAGAAGCATTCACTTCTTTCATACTTTTAACAAAATAGAAAAGCACAAAGCAACAAGAAAGCCCTTTAGACAGTTGAAATTTCTATATTCTCTTCCTATTTGTATTTATAAATGTAACTATCTTTAATCTCTCATGTGTAATAAGCACAACCAAACAGATCTTTACCAACAAAATCACTCATGCATGGTTCAGAAACAAATTATTCACTGTCACTACTTTTTGTCTGCTAATGCTTCTTTCATAGCCTGTATGACAAGAAGCTATACCTTAAATTTAACAGCTGTTTGTATTATATATACTTGTTCTCCTCACAGCTGTTGCATATGTTTGCATAGTCCTGTTTAATCTAAAAGCCAAAGAAATGCACAGGAATTAAACCAGTAGGATTCTGATGAAATATCCTCTGTGTATGTGGAATCTTGTAATGCTTTTTGTTGCATTTAAAATGTCCTGCTATAGATGTAGTGTGGTAAGCTTTTTTTATTGGTTTTTGAGTCCTCCAGAAGGTATTTAGATAATTTTTACTCTAAGAAGAAAAAGATTCATATGTTTTGGGTTTACACTTTTAAGAAAGTTAACCATCAAATAAATGTTGGATAGTCATTGCTTTTACTATTCTCATTTCTTCATTGAATTAGTATTAACACTGAAGTAGAGGGTTTTTGCTCAGCAGTTTTACTCTTGTCAGGATAATGTCTAGAAGTAAGTCTGAGAGAATCAAAGTTGTGAGTTTTGTGGCAAGACATCAACTAACTGCTTTCTGTTAGGGTTCTCACTTGAGCTGCTTCTATGGCCATGTGAGGAGTGATAAAGTTGCTTTAAACATCTGATTGTTTTACAGAATGCTACAGAAGGGTTAAAATGATCTGTGGCAGATGCACTGTCTCCCATACAGGTTGTGGTGCTTGTGAGGAGGTGTGTGAAGCTGTAAGTCTGGGAAGCAATAACCAATATCCACCTGCTGACTGAGCTCTTGTTTCAGTGAGCCAGTGGATGGGACAGCGTCAACTTGGAGGAGCAGATCTCACCCTCTCCAAGTCCCTGTGGAAGGAGTTGATGGCAAAGTTATTAAGCAGGGAGCTTTAATTTTGATTCTCTGCTGAATCACAAAGTTCCTGTTCTCTAGTCTTTCTGTTCTGAGTTCTTGCACCAGTTGGAAACCAGAATAAATGCGGAATGTGAAGCAATTATACTTTCCTTTATCTCTGATTACTTGCCTCCTTCCTAGCCTAAATCTCTCGAACAGCTGAGAGCAAGCTTAGAGTTTAATATTTTGTGGACCTACATATTGTACTATAAATATTCTAAGTTTCTGGTGCATATTTTATAACACGTACATTTTTTCAGTCTGCGTATCCAGATCTTGCGTCTTACAGTAAAACCTTGAGCTTTCAAAGACCACTTAATTCCACGTGCAAATACAGAATCATATTTACTATAGGATAATCACTGGCAAGACATCCTAGTTTAGAAGGCAGGGTAAGGGATGCTACATTCTCCTCACTTTTTAATGATTACTTTTTCTTTCTTCGGTATTAGCAAAAAAACATAACAAAAGTAAGGAGTGAGGCCCCAAGTAGTAATACATATTTATGAAGTATGTTTTTCTTCATGTTGTGGGGTGGGTTTTTTTTGGTTTTTGTTTTTCTCTGGTGGCACATTCCACACTGTCATGTTTTTGAGAAAATACATTCTTATGAAGTTGCATAGCTCATCGTCAGGGGAGGCACCAAATCCTGTAGTTTTTACTGTGTATGTCTGACAGCACTTTGCTTATAGGTGAGTTCCTTAGTTAGTCCTGTTTTGAATGCTGAAATGATGATACCATTTTTTTGTTTGCTCAGGTGGAGGCTTTCTTCTTGCTTTGGCAAAGCTGGAACTAATGCTGAAAAGGCAAATGTGGTCACTGGAAGAGAGGTGTAGAAAAGGTGAGCCTGAAAATCTGCTCTGGTGTTCTTAAACCTTCTGAAAAAGAGAAAGAGAAGTTGGAAATTGATTATAGTTTCTAAAGGAAATGATTTTAACAGTCAGAACACTGAAGCTAAAGAATATTCTGTCACAAACCAGTTTTCTAAGGAGTGTTAATTAAAAAACTGTGATGTTGCAATGCTTGTGAGACACCTAAGTAACAAGTTTGCATCATTTATCATATGATATTCTGGTAATTCCCACTAGACTGGTGAAATTCAATGTCTGTATTTTTAAAATTGGATATTTTTGAAAAAAATAGTATTTTCTCAGCACCTTTTTTATACCACTCTGTTTACAGTCAAGTTGATTGAATGAAATTACTTAAAGCTGTTTGTTAGGAAAATCCTATGATGGAAAATAGAGAGGTATTTAAAGAAGATATAGCTGTAGAATCACAAGCATCAGTAGATCTTTCTAGTGATCAGTAATTATAGCACAATTTAGCTGACAGTTTTACTCTAAAGTCCAACCGCTACTGAAACTTTTATTAATAATCTTAAAGTCTCAATAGATCCTTTTCAATAAAAGGATTTTTTAATTTTTCTTTTTTAAATCCCATTTTGCAGCCCTAGAATGGTCTTTAAATCCAGTCATTTCAAGAGAAATGTGTTCAAGTTGTTCTGCCTTCACACCCACTTCCTTGCATTTGTGAATTTTGACTTTCAGATCGGTGGTACCTTCAGCTACAGTGGCATCTAGAAAGAGGTAAACTTTTTCTTCCAATTTTAGTGTGAAACTGGTGAATCACTCAGGGACTTAATAGATTAGATCTGCGGGGAGCATTGATGGGCACCCTGACTACAACAAATAGATTACATTGAGAGGTGTAATTGTAAATGGCAGAAATAATGAGTACGTAGAATTTCTATAGTGCCTTTCATTTCCAGCATCCTGATCTCTGCACCAGCATTAATTACTGGTAGTTAACCATCACAAAACCTTTTTGAAATAATAGTTATTGTTATCCTTATTTTATAGATTGTTTAATAACTGGAGTTCCTCCAGATCTACACTTGTGTAACTGAGATAAGAAGTTCTCCCACAGTCTACTGTTGGCCTTGGACTAACATCTAGTTCTTAGCTTTAGCAGGCTGTGGATAATTGAGTGTTTCAGAAAATAATATGTGGAAGAAAGACTTACTCTGTTACAAAATACCCTTTGGATTCATTCTGGGAGCCATTTAGTAGTGTCCTTTCTAAAGAAAAGATGAGAATGGGAGAGTGAGTGCATCCAGAAGGGAACAAGTCTTCCAGAGTTGTTTTCTCTCAGCTTTGCTGTTGGTGGTAGTTGCCTTTAAGCAGGCTGCAGTCCAGCCCTCCCAGTAAAATTATGAAATGGGGATAGAGTCAGGGCAACGTGGACAACAGGAGAAAATCTTCAAATGCTGCCATGTTTGGTGCTTCTAGAAGGGCCTGAGGAGAAAGGCAGCAAAAGAATAAAAGAGGGGGAAGAAAGCATTAACCCAGTTGAGGGGGCTTGATTCCTGCTTTGGTGTTTCATCTTATCCCAGTAAAACTCCAGACACTGCAGCTAACCTTGGCATTCTTCAGGGAGAGGGAGGCAGAATACTCTCTGGACATGCAAAAGCTTTCCACCTGAGTTATTTGTCCCATCAGTTTCCTCATGGCACAGAACTGGTCAACAGAGCCTTGGCCACATGAAAAACTCTTACAGGTGGCACAGAACATGCTGTGCAATACAGGGTTTTTTCCCATGCTTTGATATTCATCTTTTGCTGGGTATTGAAATCCCAGATAGACATGATTACTTTAGGGCTTTCTTACAAAACTTTCCAGCACTGTTATGATACACCTGCTGCTATGAAAGCATCTGTAGGTAAAGTCTGCATACCAGCACTTCTGCAGGATTCAGAATGTTTCTCTTTTCTTTTACCTTTTCCTCTTTCTTCTAATAAGCTTTAACTGTTGGTGTTGCCTAGTAATAAAATTTTTGCAAGCTATAGCACCACCTCCTGTCCAAAGCTGGGCTTTGGTGTGACTGATAGAGCAAACCAAAAAGTTCACTTAAAGGTGACTTCTTCTTAATGTATTAAACAAAACAGAGAAAGTGTGAACTATCATTGCTTTCAAATGACTTTTCCTTCTGGTGTTTTACAATAGGAATTTCAGAAATACCGAGTCTTCTTGGATGCAGTGGTTTTTTTGCTAATATAATTTGCATAAGAAAGTTAGCACCTGTTGCTGCTTTAAGGAAAAAAAAAACCAAACCAGTACAAAACGTTCCTTTTAAAATTTCTTTATTAATAAACTCCAAATTCACAGATTATATGCACAAATCCTATAGAGACTTTCGCAGTGAAAACTACTTGGGAAGCTCTGGCTTGTGTGGATTTAAAGCTCTTTGGGGGTAATATCTGGCTTTTTGTTCTGGTTTTGTACACCACATAGCCTTGCTAATAGTAACCCAAACTTTGTAACTTTGGCAAGGCCTTGCAAGATTACCTTGCCTAAAAGTTTCATGAAAAATGAACTGTCCACACAGCTGTAGTGATGAACAAAGATGTTGCTCTAAGGCAAGACTAGTTTTTATTTTAGGCAGTATTTCCTAAGTCTCACTCCATCTGAGTGAGGGATAATGAATTTAGGCCAGACATCATGTAAATAAGGTATGTATTCTAATACAAATGGGGAGGGATTGCTGAGCGGGTAGATGAATCCATAGGTGGTAATCCATCTTAAGATTTGCAAGAAAGCACAAAATTACATATATGGCATAGAAATTACACCATATGTCATGGTGTAATTGGTACAGCCTTATGGGGTACAAACTTTTAATTGAGAGCAAAATGTGATGTTTGTTTTTGGAATCAGAGAGTGAAAACTGAAGGCTTATTTGGTGTAACTTACAGGTGTGTTTCTGTAGGCACATGCACCTAAAACTGCCCAGTGTAGAGCCACAACAGATTAGTGGATGCCATCCCATACACTTTTGTGTTTAAAAAAAAAAAACATTGCTCAAAACCTGCAGTGAGATCTTGAGGGTCAAAAAAAAAAAAAAAAATTAAAATCCTGTGTGTAGGTAAAAAGAATAAACTTTCCAGTTTCCTTATTTCACATGTGCAAGGGATGCCTTTCTCTTTGCCTGGTGCAGGGAGGTGGCCGGCAGGCACCATTCCAGGGCTGGCTGTGCTGGCTTTCCTTGGAAACACCACTGCACAGGGCAGTGCTGAAAGCTGACCACCCCTCTCTGAGACAGCTGCCGGCTCTGCAGAATAGACAGTTCGGTGTGATCAAGAATCCACTAGGACACCATCCAGTATGTAAAGGAACTTAATGAAAAAAAGGCACTCTGCCTGTTCTTACACTGCTTGTGCTACAAATAATGAGGAATGACTGGTCCATTTGCAGAATGTTTATCTAGTATTGATAGTGTCTAGTATGCATCAAAAATACATCATGATCTCTCCTAAATACACCAAGTACAATGGGATTTGGATCTAAATACTTTTTAATTACAACCGATATCAATCAGCTTTGGCCAATGTATGAATCCTCAATACAAAGGGTTAGAAATTAAATCAGGTGTAGTGTAGTTACATGGGCAGCATTGCAGTAGCTCTGTGGACTATTGCAGTGGGAGCAAAAAAAACCCCAAACAAACTAGCAAACAAACAAACCAAAACAAAGCAAAACCCCCCTCCCAACCAAAGACAAAAACCTACCAAAAAATAGATATATGAAAACTACCACCCCAAGAATTCAAAAAAGGGTCCATTCTAACTCAAATCCTTTCACAAATCTAGGTTAGAGCCTAGCCAGGATGGGACAAAATAAGCTGATGTGGTAATCACTAGAGTTGTGACTGCTGCAGCAAGAATTCTTCACTCTGTTCCTGTTGTCAGCTCCTCACTCAAAATATATGTGAAAATGTTCTAGGAAATGCAAGCAATATAAGAAGGATGAAAGTACATCTTTCAAGCTCTGAAGCATCAGTGTCATTCCCACAGACATGGTTACCGTGCTTTATTTAGAAAAAAAAAAGTCTGAATGCTAGAAAGCAGTATTTTTTCTCCCTATGAGGTAAGTAAACAATTTCTGTGCCTTCCCCAGCCTGGGGTTCAAATGGTATGTTCTGTGGTTGGAAATGCTAACCTGAAGGACACCTGCCTGCCACTGGCCAACTTCTTATATAACTTGGGTTGTATGGAATAGTACACTGGTTCTGAGAACTTTAGTTATACCTTTTTTTCCTGCTAGCAACATAATTCTTTCTCAAAAAGAATGAGCAAGATCTCTGACAATTCATTTATTTATGGGGCAATTGAGGGTTGGAGGATGGGAGAGAGTTAAAGGAGATTTTCTTTAGATTCCTGAACCTATGAGTCAGTATATCCATGAGCAAAGGTTACATAAACTAATAGATTAGAACAAGATTTAGTTGCATAAATACTGCTACTGCATTTCAATCTGTCACAGAGTCAACCCTGCAGATTATTGCAGGCAGAGCTGGCCTGGCTTACAGTCCATCTCTCTGGACTGCCTCTGGCACTGGATACATTTGAAATAGCACTGTTCTCTTGCTGTGGGGCTGCTCTGAAATCCGTGTGCACTACTTTATAGGTTTCACTTGTGCAACCATTATTTGATGTGCAGTGCATTGCTTACCAAGGATAATGCCTCTCATGAGAGTAGTCTAGTGTAGGCAGCCACAGGAGCCAGATCCAAATCCCTTTCAAGTTCCCCCAACTTTTCTGAAGCCTCTGTCCTCCGTCTCTCTTCCTCCCATCGAACTGGCTCCCCAGCATATCCTGGATGAAGTCAGGGAGACCAGTATAGGCAGGCTCCTGCTGCCTGGGGCAGAAATGGGGATGGGTTTGCTGCCTAGGCGTAATGCCAAGGGAAAGGGAGGCTGGATTAGGAATGTTGAGTGGACTGGAGTTGATCCACAGGCCATGAGGCCAGCCGCTACATTATGATGACTGTGGTCTAAATTGTTTGGGAATGTTGCAGGTCATATGGGAAAACAAAGCCTTTCTTGGAGCGGCAGAGCTATGTTTTTTCCAAGTGCATCAGGGTCAGAAATCATGCTCCCAGGCTGCAGTACTTTTCTCTTGTGGAGTGATTTTCCCAGGTTCTCAGTGATACCATCTCCTCATTTTGCATCAGGGAACTGAGGCATCAAAGTTCAAGTCTTTATTTAGATTCCATTAAGTAGAGCAAACTATCTCTACAGAGGCTTTGTTCATAGCCCTAAGCCCTGGACACCAGTTAACTTATAGAACAGACTTCGATACTTTGTTGTCCAAAAACCAAATGATTTTTCTGAGTGACATCATTGGCAAAACTAAACTAAAGAGGTTTAGTATATACATGAAGGTAGTTTTGAAAAGAGGTCAAGTCCAAATTTGCAAGAGTGACTTGGTGGAGAAGTCACATAGGACAGGATTACAGGTGAGTTCTCAAAGTGTGGTTTTTGTAGTGGTTTTTTTTCTGGGATCAGGCCCTGGGAGTCCTCCCTGCTTATGTGATCCTGGCTTGCCTCCTTTCCATTTGAGAGTAACAGAACAGATGGAAGAATAGCAATCAAATTCAGGGCGAAGCTAAACATGTGATTAAATTCTCAAAAAGGCCAAAGCCCTTATTGCACGAAAGGCAGCTTAAAGCTACCCCAAAACTGGCTTGAAAGGTTGGGGGGTTTTGTCCAATTATTTATTGCTTTCTGCTGACTGATATAATCAGTTGTAGAGATCAGAGGAGTCATTGTGGTGCTTGTGCACGGGAGGAAGTGACATCAGGGCAAAGGAGAAATGAGAGCAGAGTGTCCATTGATAGTCCCTTGATTTAAGATGAGATGTAAGATTTCATCCAATGACATCTTTGGCTTATAACAAAGCATGCTTTAAAAAGGGAGCTTGTTTGTATTCCCCATAATCAGCTTTTGTACTATTTGTTTGATAACAAAACAAAACAAAAAAAATAGTGCTGTAAAGAGATTTGCTAAGTCTTTGAAATATATGAGATTGTTTATATCAGTGGGCTGCCTCACTAAATGCCAAGGCAAAATAGAGGCAAAAGAACTGGCCTGCTTTTTGAGAAAGCTCTTAAATCCAAGATGAAAAAGAAAGGATATGACAGAGCTCAAAGGACCAGTTTTCACAGGTCTAAAAATTCTGACAGCTTTCAAAAAGATTAATTCTGCAAAGAAGAGTGCTACTTCTATGTTGCCCCTTGAAAAAAGTCATGTCAGTAGTATTCCAGCATTATTCCCAATGAAGATAAATACAGATGACCCGGCAAATTTCATGATGACTTTATGAGATAAACCCATAAAAATCATCTTCCTTTTCACAGAAAAATGGAATTGCAGAATAGAGGCTTATTCATGGACCTCACCTGCTTTGATTGGGCTGTCTAACCAGAATGTCTCTTCTCACAGGCACAAGAAGCAGAACTTGTCATGCTGCTGGTTGGATATAAGTACTCTGCTTAGTGCTTATTAGATCTGTATGTATATAGAGTGGTTATAGACAAATTAAAGTCAACAGACATTTTAGAGGGATAGCCCATAGCCTGAGGGAATGATATTTGTGTATATATCGAAAGACAGAAAAGGTGGTGGTGATTAACTGGGATGTCTTTGAAAGTGTGAGACCTGGGCTTGATGTAGATGGTATGGGATAAGGGGTGGATATTTTCCTGGTTTCAGCTCCTGACTACGGACAGGTGGGAGCCTGTAGGTAGGAACCTCATATTCACAATCTCTGCTCCTCATGGGTACTTAAACCACCCCAATATCTGTTGAAGGGGGACCACAGCAG
This sequence comes from Myiotriccus ornatus, assembly GCA_036023395.1. NCBI lineage: Eukaryota > Metazoa > Chordata > Aves > Passeriformes > Tyrannidae > Myiotriccus > Myiotriccus ornatus. The sequence continues at coordinate 8,663,015 of JAYRBT010000178.1, forward strand.
GGCATAAACAATGCAGAGGGTTCCTGTTTGATGTGTTGATGGTAACTTTAGTCTCCAAGTGATAGAGGAGCCAATGAGGAGAGGTGCTATGCTGGACCTTGTCCTCACCTACGATGAGGAGCTGTTGAGGAACATGTAGCTCCAGGGCAGCTTTGGCTGCAGTGACCATGAAATGGTGGAGTTCAAGATCCTCAGGGCAGTGAAAAGGGTGCACAGCAAACTCACCACCCCGGACTTCAGGAGAGCAGACTTCGGCCTCGTCAGGGATCTGCTTGGTAGAGTGCCATGGGATAAAGCCCTGGAGTTAAGAGGGTCCCAAGAAAGCTGGTTAATAACATTTAAGGATCATCTCCTCCAAGCTCAGAAGTGCTGCATCCCAGCAAAGAGGAAGTTGGGCAAAAATACCCTGTGGCCTGCATGTATGAACAAAGAGATCCTGGGAAAACTCAAACACAAAAAGGAAGCCTACAATTATCCTGAGAGGAAATTATCCAACCATCCAGTGATCAGGTTAGGAAAGCTAAATCCCTGATAGTATTTAACCCAGCCAGGGATGTCAAGTGCAACAAGGAAAACTTATAAAGGTACATCAGTGATAAAAGAAAGATTAGGAAACATATGGACCCTCTTCAGAAGGAAATGGATGATCTGGTTAACCCAGGATGTGGATATCTAGGATATTACAGATATACAGGATATTATCTAGGGTATGGGGTAGGATGAGGCACTCTATGACCTTTTTGCCTCAGTCTCCACTGGAAAGTGCTCCAGCCACACTGCCCAAGTCACAGAGGGCAACACACACACAACCTCTCACAGATTCACACTCTGCCTTGGCACTAGTGCTCATCTAACCCTGCAGTGTAAGGTTTTCAGACTGGGAAGTGTACTGGGAAGTCTGAGAATTTGAGAAGAGCTCGTTTTTTGAAATAACTCCTGTACAGGGGAAGATAACCTAGAGTTGCAGATATTTTTAAGTTAAGCATTTACATATGTGACATTGCTTTCTTAAGTAGAACATTAACATGTGACAAAGTGGATTCTATCTGTAAATTATCTTTGAATTACATGCTCTTATGTGTTTATCTAAAATTTTAATGTGAAGTGATTGTGATATTGCTTATCTGACAGAATTGCTTTCTTCATAAAATCTTATGTTAGAAATAATTGTGGGTTTTATTGTTGTATTATATGTGCTCTTCAAATGAAAGGTGTTGGTCAGTTTTGTGTTTCTAAACAGTCTCAGATGCATTTCACTTGCCTCAAGTGGTATGTGAAAACACTTGCTATGCCAGCTCCTGTACTGGACGGATATTTTAGGTATCCGAGCATGAGCAAAACCTGAAAACCTGGCACTGCAAACAGAATGCTAATTTCAATAGGGGGCAAGCAGTATCTAGAGTGGAGAGCTTCTGAGTGGTTATAGGCATAGTAGAAGTTAAATTTGCCTATGGTGCGTTAGTTATTATCTTGAAGGCTCTCTCAGGTTGTGCTAAAGGGCTGTTATTCTTCAGAAAAACTCAAAAATACTTTACAATGGAGACGTCCAAGACCTGATCCAAATTGGCTGTGGCAGATGACATTCAGGCAAATGAGCAGTGTTAGCCACAAGACAGCATATTGGTCCTGGAGGGCTGTGTTATTGTTGTAGACTAGAGCATATTCCAGAAGTGCATTAAGCTAAAATCTGCTGGGTTGCAGGTGTAGTTTCACTGGTTTAAGTGGCTTTGAATCAACAGAAAACAAATGTCAGCCTTCCAGGGTTTGCTTGTAGAGCCCCTGGAGAGAGATACAGACAAATTGCAAGCAGTGTTTGTGTGAGCTCCAGCTCAGAAAGGCACTTCCAGCAGGACACTCTGCCACCCCAGGCACTTGAACTGCTTCCCAAAGAGAGTTCTGCCGGGAGCAGAGCTCAGGAGGTTCAGGGCTGATGCAGGAATTCAGCAAGCACAGTCTGGGCAGGTCCCAATCACCCACCTGCCATGGAAAATCGCTACAAATGACAGCAGATCAGGCGGTGTAAGAAAAGACTGTGGGGTTATAAAGGGGAAGGGGTGAGAGAAGGGCTTCAGTACAAGTTTTTGGGTCTCATGGAGGAACCAAACAAGAAGGACAGTTTTCCTGCCCCATATCCTGTTCTGAAGAGGAGTATCTGGCCAAAGTGTGGTTAGTGACTTTTGGGTTAGATGAAGGGCTTCTGGATTAGGACTGGGCTTCTCCTCTCTTGAATGTGGAAGCCCTGGTTGCCTGGGTGGAGGCTGGGGTGACAAAAGCTGGCCTGCAGGCCCGACAGCTCTGCCCAGTGGGGCCCTTCTTGGTCAGGCAAGCAGAGCTGGCTGCTGTTCCTCACATGAGGTGACTCAAAGTCATGGGGCTGGTGGCTTGCTTTCTCTTTCTCCTGGTCTTCAAGCACTCAAACCTGCAAATAGTAGTTTTGAAAGCTCTTTTCCATACCTAGGCATAGGACTTTATTTCATACACTTAAACACATTCTCACATGTCTAAACCCTGGGTGGAGTTCTCAGGGAAACATGAATGCTAGTCAGGCTGAGCCACAGTGGCAGAACTCTTCTGCAAACATCCTCTTTAAAAACTATGTTTTCCTTTTTCCCAAAAGAAATTAATCAGCATTTTCTGGATTTAGCCTAATGGATCTGTAGGCTACTGACTTCAGTTTCGTTTAACTGTCTTTTTTTAATTCTCAAAATTTGAGTTTGAGGTGCTTTTTACAACTTTTCTCGTCCAATGTAGAATGAAAAAGCTGTATGCCAATTGCATCATTATGGATGCCCAGATGTGTAAATAACCTATTGATGTAAAACTTGGTCACCAGTACCTTTCAATTTGATGCTTTTAATGAAAATAGTCATACCATTAATGGACATACCAAGGTATGAGAGCTGTGCAAATTCCTCCCATAGAGGTTTAGAGGAAAAGCTAAGTGCAATTATTATTGTACCTTTTATATGTGCTTGGGACATCATTTGGGCAACTTGAGACAAGTTTGGGAGATGAATTTGAGTGGAAGGGTCATACCAAGTTGTTCCACAGCTGGCCACTGCCACCCATGGAACAATGCTGGAGTAGCTACAAGTGCCAAGGCTGTCTCATCATGCCAGCCAAAGGTCTTTTGCTGGAATAAGAAAGGAAGCAAATACTGTAGAGCTGTGCTCTCCCTGCAGCACCACTGCAGTCCTAGGCCATAGGGTGGGGAGATTTGCCTCGGCATGATCCTGGGCCACCGGGAATGCTGATTAGAATGTGCCGGAAGGGACAGGTTCAAGGAACTTCTGTTTCAGGCCTGGCAGGAAGGATGTCAAGGTCAGCACAAACAGCTGACTTGTAGTGCCTGCTGTGTTTTGTTGCTGTAGTAAACATGGCAACCAGAGAGCTGCTGCTGCCCCGTGCATGGCTCTGAACCCCTGAAATGTTTCCTGACCTGTAGCCCGAGGGAGTAATTGCTCAGTGAGTCTGTGGGGATGTGCATCTTAGAAACAAAGCCTGGAAGCACATAGGAAATTACTGTTTTTGCAGCCCATTCTGAAGACTCATGGAGCAATATTACATTCCTAAAAGCATCAGAGAGGGTATCTTGATCCCCCTCCCTCTCAGCTGAGCTAGGCCTGATAGGGGGGTACTGGGTGAAGACTTAGGAACAAAGTGAGAACGGCTGTAAGTAGTTTACAAGAAAGGTATTAACTCCTTCCTGAACAGAAAGAAAGAGGACTTGAAAGGGTTATTTTCTGATATTTTGGCATCCTTCTCCTTAACCCATTAGAGATCCAGCCAACCTGCCTTGTGTGAAGCTTTAAATGGAGGGGAATAGGCCAGAAAGAAATCAAAGCAGCTCACAATGCAGGGACAAGAAGTGGTGCTTGGGAAAGAACTGAGCGTAGCATTTCGTAAAGGTGAGAGAAGGAGGAGATTCTCTACAAAAACGGACCACCATGGCTGGGGACAAGATTCCTCTGGTCCCATCTGTCCTTGACGTTCCCTGATGCACCACAGGTCACACCTGTCGGCTTGGAAGGACCTAGGTGCCTGTGTCCTCGAGGCAGGATATTCCTGCTGGGGCAGGATGGGCCAGGGGGTGCTCCACAGCAGCACCCTGGGGACCCTGCCAGTGCCCTGGAATGAGTCCCTGTGTCAGGCTGAGTGTGAGGACAAGGTATTGCCTTCTCATTTGTGTGCAGGGAGGGCCAGACTGACCACAGCCTCCTGTGGGCTGCACTAGCACACTGCACTAGCGGTGCAGGTGGCTATAGGTGGGCAGCTGTGAGCCCAGAAATTCCTGCACCAGGCAGGGAAGGAGGGAGAGCACGACTGGGAGCCAAGGTGGGAGGCTTGCGGGAGGGCACAGCTGCAAACACCCTGGTGTGTGTGCTGACACATACTTCTTTAAAAAGTCACTTCGGTTCAACTAAGATTTGTTTTAGCAAGTGGAAACAGGTTCTGGAAAATGACTTGCAGTAGAAAATGTGTTCTAAATTGTGTTCTGTGCATGACAAACTAAGTGACTATCTGTAGCATAGTGTTTTTTCCATTTCCCCCTGCTCAGCACAAATGATCTCACTCTTTTCAGTCCATTGGTACATCCTGGTTCCCATTCCATGCCTACATGACCGATGCATTCTGGGCCTGGGGTTTGATTTAGTTTTTTTTCCATTTGTTACCAGAAGCAGTGGGTGTTTCCTACTGGTGATTTCACCTTTACTTGAAGGTAGAAATTGTAGGCATACAGGGTGCCTTGACCCTGGAGTCAGTTCCTTTGTATATCTTTTATAATTTTCCTTTAACCCTTCTAATTTTATTCCTCCCCCTCTGCTCCTCCTCTTCCTGCCCCTTTTTGCCTCCCCTCCCTGTGCTTCCCTGGTGGAATTGCCGGCTCTGCACAGGCCCAGTTTCTCTAATCAGATGAAGCAGCAGGATTATCCCTCTCCCTCCCTCCTAGGCTCCATTTTATTTCCTCTCCAGCCAAGGGGGGAGCCAGGGAGGGATGCCACATCTAGGCAGAGGGAACCCCATCTCTCGGTCTCCTGCCTTTGATGCTCTCTAACAATCCCACCTCCTTCCCCTTATCATATGCTCACCTTAGTGTCAACAGCATCAGGCGGATCAAGGAAAGGAAATCTGAACTCTTTTGGCTTTTGTTCTCCTCAGATTTCTGAGCATCTATTTTTAAATACCCTCCAAGTAACTTGGACAGGGAAGCTGGATGTGCAATCTCTGAGTAGGGGGAAGGTAAGAACCACAGAAGTCATGTATTGCCCGTTCTCTCGTCTCCTGTAAGGACACCGAGTCCTCCCTGTTTTGCCAGCAGGTCTTTGAGAGTAACAAAGCAGATGAGGGGAAGGGAGAGGAGCTGCACAGAGACAGACCCAGGCTTCTGTAAGTGCTGTGTTGGCAGCAGGGGGTTGATAGCTGGACTGAAAAGCCCAGGAAATGGTAGTTTTCTCTTTTTCTAAAATGATGAGAGCTATGGCTCCAAGCTTTAATTGAATTTAATATATTTCTGCAGAAGGTGGGGTTTTTTTGGTGCTGGTGTCTTTGACTTAGATGTGTGTGTGTTTGTCTTTTAGTTAGTGTTTCTAGAATATTCTTGTCACTGTTTCTTTGGGGGCGAAAACAACCCATAACCTTGTTCATCTTATTCGTCTGCACATCTGCAAGTTTACGAAGATGCTGTTTGATTATCCTTTGTGTGTATGTTAGGGTTTTGATATTAAAAATAAGAGAAAAGAGTAAATTGTACTATTTTAAATCACTGCCTTTCAGTACTAATCTGCCAGAGAATGGTTTACCTTGGTTTTTTTATACCATGTGTACCACATTTTTTTTAATTCCTAAGAAGTTAATATCCAACACTTGAGAAAACCTGAGGAATATTTCAGTGCTTTGTGCATATCAGCTTTGTTTTACACTCTTCCTTTCTAGATAAATGATCAGTTGCTATTTAGAATGGCAAAGAAAATTTTTCTCCTGAACCAAAACATGTCTCTTTCAATGTGAAAGATTTGATTTGGTTTGGCTTTTTACTGTCACTAGAGTAAATGTTTTAAATCAGAATCCTTAGTAGAAGGGTGTTTTGTGTGTATGTTGTGGTTTACAACTTCCTATGATTAAAAGCAAAAATCTGTGCTGATGCACTTCTGGTTTTTAGGGCAAGGTGTTTAAAAAGGAGGGGTAGCAAGCAGTTATTTCTGTTTAGAGAACTCAAAGCATGAACAGTGACTGGAAAGACAGCCATAAGATAAAATATATTTTGTAAGATGTTGATCTTGTGCAAAGATAAGATGGACCACATAGAGATCAAAATCTGCCTCTCTTCCATTGACTCAAGCTTCAAAGTCATCATCTTGTACAAAAATATCAGTGATTTCCTTGCACCAGGGCGTGGATTAAAGCTTGCAGGTAGTTGTTTGCATGTTTAAGGCCAAGCACATGTCTGAATGCTTGCAGGATGTAGATTGCAGTAAGATGTGAGTTCAAAAACCTCTGCATGGAGCCTCTGTGTAAAAGCGTTAGGTTTAGAGAAGGTTTCATTAATGAGGGTGGGTTAGATGAGGACTTTGTTTTCGTGTTGTGACTCAGTTACTCTGTAAAACATTTCTCCAGTTATAGGATTTTGTTGATTTTTACAATTCAGACTTTTTATCTTAACTGTACTCTAGAGAAAGCTGCAATTGCAATTTAATTGCTCTGACAGTTATCTAAGACTGCATAAACAAGAGCAGTAAACTGCATATGGCCTTGTGGCGTCTGAGCTGGTTTATAATGCCAAATGTCATAACTTCCCGTTAGATAACCATGTCAAATCCATATTTTTCCTGCCATAATATTCACTTTGCACCTGAAAAGTCAAACTGTCTGAGGGAGAGTAAAATAGATGAAAGCTGTTATTGATGATCATTAGATTTCTGAAGTTTCATTTTCTTTCTGTTAAGGGTAATAACAAAGGGCAAATTGGAGGTAGCATTGAAACACTCCAGGAGGAGAGAAATTTGCTGTAACAGTGAGATAATGTTACACCTGAGTGCAGGTGGGTTAGTTCTGAGCAGAACAGCACTAAAATCCTGTTTCTTCTTCAGCAGCTCCTCTGGAGATTAAAGAGCCTGAATTGTCCATTGCTTTCCCCTGGAGTTAATGTTTTTAAATGAGGATGAAGTGTACTTCACTGGTCCTTTGAATATTGCAAGCTGTTATCCAATTTGCAGGAGAATGAAGCCTGGGAATGATGCTTTCAAAGACTAAGGACTAGACAGAGAGCTGTTAGTGGTGTTTTTTGGATAAGTACTTTTTCCAGTTAATTAGGAAAAATATAGCTTATTTTTGTTACTGTATGCCATAGTTTTACTGTTGCAAGTGACCCTCAAGTCACTGGGCTATTCTCTTACTTCCTAAAGGAAACAAAAGTTTGTATCTTTGGCAGGTTTCTGTGATATTTCATTGCTTGTAGCCCCAGACCATTCTGGTCCAAGAGCAACAAGTACAGCAAGAATCATAGACCACAAATGATGTTACACTTTACTGTCCTTGTCAGCCATGAACTCTTTGGGGTTTTTATTGGTGTTTTTAGTTTGTGTTTGTGGGGTTTGTTTGGTTGGTTTTGTCATTTCCCATAGCAATGAGTCACACCGTAGGGCAATTTGATTAATTCTTGCAGTTTCATTGCACAGAAATAAGAGGTTTTTAACTGGTGTAAACTATAAATATGTATTATATGTGAAAACACTTCTCTCTGGGCTATTAAAATTCTGGGAGATCTGATTTATCCAAACTCTGAATAGTCTTGGTGGTTTGTTTTTTTTTGAGGGAGAATGGAGGATGTTTCAGTGATGTGAGAGAAATCTTTTCTGTAGAAGCAAAGCGAGAGGGAGAACAAAAATAAATGTTGGAGTAGAGTGGTCAGGAATATCTGCACAAGGGATACAATGAAAAGGTAGTGAACTGAAAAATACTGCATAAGCTATTCTATGGTTAAGATAATTTGATGCAATATTTCTTATGGATGCCTTATAGCTATTGAATTAATCTATAGCTATGCAGCTGTTAGTTCATATATGTCTTAAGAGCTGTCCCTTAAGGAGTATCCTCTGATTCTTTAGTGGGCAAGAAGGTGGTCTTTTCCATTTAGGAAAGCTGTTAAAGTTTTCAGAATAGAATTCCACTCAGAGAAATTATCTGTAGCAACAGGAACCACAAAAAAAAAATCTCTTTGGTGCTGCTTAGGTGTATATTCAGAGCACGGGAATTGGGTCAGGCCAGCTAAATGAAGTTGACATCAATCGGATCTTTGCTGGCCTGGTGATGAGGGTGAGCATTAAGCACGTGAGTTATAGCCAAGCATCATTCTGCACTAAAGAAAAAACATCATAAGAAAGATCACCTTTAAACTGGCCTGTCCTCGTGTGCATCTTTAAAGTTCTACGTCTTCCAAAATTATGGCTTAACTCTTGTGCAGTGTGGATTTAATACAAAATGCAGAAAGGAGCAGGAGTATTTCTCCATCTCCATTTGCTAATTAAGCTTTAGTAAGGGCACACCTGAGTGTGCAAATGAAGGTTAATGGGATTGAGCAGTTTTTAAGACCTTCATTTGACTTGCAGAGCTTTACTGTGGTCAACAGTGCATAAAACTGAGAGAACCCAGTTCATCAGAGCTGAATTGGAAGATCCAACTTCCTTTTCAGCTCAAACTGGCAAACCTGACATGGAAATTGAAGAGATGATGAATGCACAAAGCTGCAATGTTTCATTTTTTGGTTTTTTTTTTTTTAGCCTTATAAAATTGTTTGGTTCTCAATGTCCTCTAAACTGTGGCAGAGGTGGAGTGTTTTTGTTGCTTTAGTAACATTAAAGGTGCTAATGGATTGGAAAACTTCGGGAGTCACTGCCTCCTTCCTGTGTATCACCTGGCCTATGGAATACAGGGATCACTTTTGTGATCCTTTCCAAAGTCATTCCTTTTTTAACTTGTTTCAGTAAGAGGTGCAGATTCCGCTAATCAATTAAAAGATGGTTTAGTATTGCAAAACGGCTGCACATTTCAGCTTCTCTTGATACTCAGGATTAGAAGCTACGTGAAAACTTCTCAAGGACAGATGAAAGCACAAAATTATGAAAACAATAAAAAAAATCATTGTATCACTTTTTTTTGAAGGGACCTTAGGAATTCATCTATTACAATCTCCTGCTCAAAGCATAGACAGCTATGAGATCAGATCAGATTTCTTAGGATTATGTCTGCTTGGGCCTTGAATATAGTCAAACCAAGGTTTGAAAAGCAAAGAATTCTTGTAACAGGGACTTTATTCATTATAAGCAGTATCTTGTTAACACCAGATGCTTAAAGGGTTATCCTCTAGCTGTCCTCGGGATCTTCCTCTATCCGAGTGATGACAGGAGCTGAAATTGCCTTGCAGCTTTTGAGTTGTTCCAAATTTATGCCTCAAAATTTTGTGTTCCTGGCATTATTAAATATTAATAAGGAAGTAGAGATTTCTGCAGCTCATTTTGTGATTAACCAAAGAGGAGGGGAAATCTGCTTCTTTACATAGAGCAGGGTGTAAATGTTAGTTCTAGAGGAAGTTCTTCACACACTTGGATTTGACAAATATTTGCAAGCTTTAGTCTGCTACTTTACTATGTCTTGATTTTTCTCTCCTCAAGGTCTCTGGTGGTAACTAAGCCTTGGATAGCATGGGCTTTCCTCTAGCCGAGCTCCAGTGTTTTTCTTCCCTCCTGAGAAGTCCTGAGAGAGTAGAGAGATGCTCCTTTTCATCCCTTTCAGGCATTTTATGAAAAATATAGATAATAGTTTCCCACACTGGACTGATTAGACCACACAGAAATTGGGACAGTTGCTTTTTTGAGAGGCAGAGATTGCACTTTCACATTATAACTTTTTCTTATGACAAAATATCAAATTTGAAATGAAAACTTCTTCCTAGTTCCTCCCATGTTCTTTGTTTAGAGATTTCAAAGCCAGCTCATACTACAATGGCAGCTTTTAGCCATGCTGTGAAATACGATTAGATAGTCCTCTTTTTAGTCCTTTTCAGTACTCACTTATCCCTTTGGATGGAGATTGCCAGTTCTTCTCCAGCTTAAGGGTATACAAAAGACAGCTTGCAGTGTGAACTGATGGCCTAAATTTCTGAGAGAATCTCTTTTTCATGAGAAGTTCATCATAGTAAATAAAAGTTTGCAAGTGAATGTGGCACTGCAGGGGAACATGGTCTAGAGTTGTGACAGCTTTACTTATAAAGGGTTAATGGAACTGCTTATAATAACACATTGCTATTTAATACACCATGCATATATAATATGCATGCTGTTAGCGTGCATATTGTATAGAGAGTATATACATGCAACACCTAATTTGAGAAACTCTGGTAATACTGGGTTTGTGTATTTGAAATCCTTAAGATAACTCATCCTCACTTGATGCTTGAAAACTGGGGGAGGGGGATGTGCTTCTGAGGCTTGGTTAGTGTCTCAACTTTACCGGTAAGGCAAGCTTTCTGCAAGTGCCACAAGAATTTCCTCTAGAGATGCTCTGTTTATTTCTTTCAAACCAAGTCTTACAAAAGAAGGGCCGGAATACATTATTTTCAATGTCTTATATTTAATATCTTTCGTTCTGGGGTTTGAGAGTGCTCTGCAATCATGAATTAAGCCTTTAAATACCTACATCAGGAGGTTGTGAATCTAATCCCTGAGTCACAGTGAGTAAACTGAGTCACAAAAGGGAATGACTTGCTCAAGGTCATACAGTATGTCAGTGGGCACAGACACAATTAGAAGGCAATTGTTTCCTCTTTCTAATTACAAGGCAATTGTTATTTATAAACTGGAAGTCAGTTTTCTGTCTGTCTACGATGTAAAAGTCAATCTTCTTCCTACCACTGCTGAGAGCAGCTTCTGGATGTAGATAAATTGTCATTTTGAATCTTTCTTTTCTCCAAGGTTTTGTGTATAGTTCACAAACACTCATTTAAATAAAGAATTGAAGGGGCTTTTGAGGCCCTTTGTGTAGTGTTCAATCACAGGGAAAAACAAGGGAACAAGAAATGAAGGTAAATTACTGGGTCTTGCTAGATGAGTTGTCAGATTTTTCCAGGTAGGAAAGAGATTCAACTATTACATTGTTGAAGAAAAATGAAGCGTCTTTAGTTGTTTTGGTGGGGCATCTTTCAATCTAAAATACTGTTTTCCTTTATCCTAATGGAGATGTTTTTACTATTACTATTACTTTTGTTTATGTCCCCATTATTCCTGTTTGATGCCGCTGTAGGAACCGCCGTCCTTCAATTAAGGTTGATATGTGAACATGAAAAGCCGCCGTACCTGAGGCTATATCCAGGCAGTATCTTTAAGGCAGATTTGAGCTAGTAAGTAGTTGTAAAGCTTTTATCTCTGTTGGCACAAGACTGGACCAAGTGAGTGAGCTTTTTGGAAAGGCTGGGCATGTTGGAGGCTCAGCTCTGTGTTTTTGGCCACCGCCTTTCAGCCAGCACAGAGCACATACACACAGTGACTGTCCATCCACTCACAAAGCTCTGTGACAGCTTTAGGTGTCAGAGGTGTGTTCACTTGTCAGGGCAGAGTATTTCACTGCCCTCATATTCAAAGGTAACCAACTACCATGCTGAGTCCTGCTGTTAGAGCCAGGGTATCCACAGGGCAAGGTGACTTGGCTGAGTTTGCATCTTCCCTCTAACTGTTGCTGTTAAGCTTTCAACAAATAGCAAAAATTATTATTTGAACATTTTCTACTAAAACACATGAATTTACAAGTAGGCATTCTAATCAGTTAGCCAGGTTGGGTGGAGTTTGTTGGGCGTGCAAACTGCCAGCCTCTTGTAAAGGTTGCATTAATATACAGCTCTATTCCCTCGCTCTGAGATTGGAAGCAGGCTGTAAATGAGCTACTGGTTTTCTGCATGATTCCTGAGTTCATGCTGCTTTACAGGCAGCTGTGATTCACACAGTTTGCACGCCTGCGTGTCTGACAGGCAGAGGCTTGCTGAGCAAGCAATGACCGTGTGTTTTTGCAGAGTTCCAGATCAGTGGGTTTGCTTTGGAGGCAGTCTGCTCAGGATTGAGGAGTACACACAGAAAGGGAGCTTTGAGGAGCACAAGTCTTTCTATACCAGACTGACCCTGTCCCCTACAAGTTGGTATGTGTGATGGAATACTATTTGGTCTTCTGCTGTGAAGAGGAAAAGGTTCACTAGGGTCTGTTGCTCTGAAATACATCCGGATGTTCATATATCATTGCACATTTTCTGCATTAAAGATTAATTCCTAAAGAAGTTGTGAAATGTTTTTCTCACGGGACTTCTGTACTGCCAGCGGATATCAGTAGCCAGCAATTCTTAACAGCATAAACCTGGCAGCTGAATTAACAGTTTCATTTTGCTTAATTCTGATCTGCCTAAACCAGAAAGACAATTATATTAATATACCACTTCTGTAGGCACACACTATTCACTGTAAGCATGATTCTAGGTCAGTGTTGCCTGCTGTCGTAATATTTCAATTTTTTAAAGCCCCAGCTGCTGAAAACAGCTGATTATATGAACATATCAGCATATTTCAGTTGTAATTAAAATGTTTTAAGTCTTCTGACTGAAGAGCTGGGCTTAAAAGAAGTGAACTGTCAAACACTAATAGTGAGCATCCAGTATGACTGTACAATATCTCATATTTTAGCTCTGTTTGGTATATTGTAGGGTAATTGGGTGCTGAGGCAGATCTATGTGCACATTGAGTGGTGGTAATGTTTTGCTTGTAAAATTCTTCTAAAAAAAGATCAAAATCCAAGATTTTTTGAAATTGTTTCTGGGACAGATGATTAAATAAAGAAAGATGATGAAGAGGATGCATAGTTACACAATAATCATGTGGTGGTGTCAGGACTGCATCCCAACACATGCTTCCCTTGTGATAGAGTGCATCTCTCTCTGGTTTCCCAGTGATTTTTTTACAGCCCCATGTGAATTGTCCTGCCTGGGAATTCAGCTAAAGATGTCACTGAAATAGTCTCCTTGGGTTCATCCTTATCAGGCTCCTCTCTCATGGCACTCTCACTTTAGCCTTTCTCATTCTTAGAATTCAGAGTTCTCAGCTCTTCTTTCCTGGCTCAGACTGCACCAGGGCTGTGGGCTGTCCCTGCTGGTTCTTAAAAGAGAATGTTCACCCTCTTGCATGGCTTTTCTTACACTGTTGGGGTAACTGTGGACACAATGGCCCTGTCCTTCTGTACTGAGGTGAATGTATTGGAAAATGTTGGAATCTATTCATTTTCTGATGTGGCAACTCATTTATTATCCCCTGATGAGGTCACTGGTAACCAGGCTACCCACAGTCCCTTCAGCATTTGGGGGAAGAAGTCTCTGCTTCACTCCTCAATACGGAGATGGGAAAAGGGGAGTCAGGAAAAAGGGGCTCTTCCCTTCTCATCTCGTTACCAGTCAATGCAGAGAGATGTCTGTCCAGTGTGCCTTTGCAGTGCTGTGCACTGAGGGTCACAACTCTTCTGCTCTCATATTTTCTAGCCTGTCACATGTACTCCTCTTCCTAGAGGTGAGTTATGGTCCCAGTGACATGAACCGCTGTCACCAGTGCTTCTCATGGTGCAGAACTGAGAAACAATCCCATCCATTCCCATCAGTGTGCACTTGTCTGTTGTGTCCATCTGATGGCATTTGTAGGTGCCCAGACCAGTCTGTCCTGTGGATCTGTCTGATACTTGAAAATATTGAAGATGACCTAAAATATTTACAGAACGACATTAGCAGATTGAACTGAATAAGTCATAGTACATTTATAATGCTATTCCAAAATGCAAAGCCTACAGGAAAATGATGGATTAAAGGTTAAGTGATTGGGGTTTCAACCAAAGTCTTTATTAATCTAGTTGCATTGAAATAGTTGTACTGACAGAATTTAGAGAAATTCTTTTGTGTTCCGTGATGAGTGATACTTTTTACTCTGTTGTAACTCCTCTGTTTCTTCCTTTCACTTATAATTCACCAAAATAAAATAACAATTAAAAACAACAACAAAACTCCTAATCCCAGACACTTGAATCTCTAAGCTTTTTACCAAGGCTAATCCTGTTTCTCCAGTGCCTTTCAAGTGGTTTGACTCTCCCCACCCAACATAAATGTTAGTGATTACTGTTAATGAACTGTTTCTTTCAGTAGTAGTAGTCAGGGAGAGGCCAGCAGAACTCATCATACTAGCATGTCAATCTTTTTGTAAGTGCAAAACAGATCTTTATTATCTTGTGGAAATTACTGGTAGTTCTCAATGTGGGCAAGCAGGGACACATTTTTAGACACAACCTTGCTCTTATTTTCTTATTTATTTTGGTGTTATAAGTCTCTTCAAAATTAGTACTGTTCTAAAAGAAATCAATGTCATATTAGATGATGTTCCTTTTTATGTCATTTTACCACAGTAAACACGTATCTTAGAAGTCCAGTCATAGGTTCCAATAAGGAAGAGACATTGTTTAAATACCAGGCCTGAAGAGAACACAGTGTAAATATGCTGTACTGCTTCTGGTACCTGAGGTAATTTGGCTGTTCAGGCAGAAATTTAGGTGTTCCTCTGTGTGTTGTCTTGTGTCCCAGGCAGGTGTCAGCAGTGTTTATGGCTGAGTGACAGCTGCCCCTTACGTTGTAGTTAAAGTTCTGTCATTTTAACCATAAACTACTCTTGCCTTTTCAAATGTATAACCATGGTGTTTGTAATAAGATTAAACAGAGTTAAGAACCTACATATAGCAGCCTTCTATTCAAGTAAATCTCCTAAGTTAATTAAAATCACACTACTCTCCTTGTATAAAACATATATGTGTTTGTCTTGGACTTTGGTGCTATTGCAGAAATTCTGTGTTTGCCTTGTGAAGCTGATGATTGCAGAGGTTACTGATGCACAGTGAGGCCAGAATGATGCAAAAGGAGCAAATTCAGGTCAAGGGCCCGAAATTTACAGCTGTCATCCAAAAATATCGGTGTGGATCAAATCGCCAAATGATTTTTCAAATTGCGCATTTGCATATTATTACTCTCACTTCTGAAACTGGCTCTGATTTTATCACTTATTTTGCAGTCAGATGCTGGTTTTGAAAGCATAAAATGAAATGTTATGAAGAAAATTTTGTTTTTTCCGTTGTAGGATCAGCGAAGTGAAGATGGGTGAAGCAGCCTGCAGTCACTGTTACAAGAGTGGTTGACTTGTGTTGACCACACAGTTATATAAAGCAAAAACAAGCTGTGGAATTCTTAGAGAAATAAGTCTCTGGCACTACATGCCTGTTTCTAGTAAATAGCATTAAATTTCTCTTACCCTTCCCAAATTCTGCAACTAACTTGTATTGTTTAGTGTGTTAGGTGATTTGTACTGCCTCGCTGTCTGTTGTTACTATTGTTAGTAGAGTACTAAACAGGGGTTTATAAAAAAGAGGGAAAATGACTTTTTACATGGGCAGATAGTGATAGGACAAGGTGGGAAGATTTTAAACTAAGAGATAGGAGATGTAAATTAGATTTTAGGAAGAAATTCTTTACTGTGAGGGTGATGAAGCACTGGAACAGGTTGCCCAGTGAAGTTATGGATGCCCCACCCCTAGAAGCGTTCAAGGACAGGTTGGGTGGAACCCTGAACAACCTGATCCAGTGAGTGGCACCTCAGCCATGGCAGGGGGTTGGAACTAGGTAATCTTTAAGGTGCCTTCCAAACCAACCCATTCTGTGATGATTCTATGAAAGAGCATAGTCGCTCTTGCCAACTCATGTATCTTGCCAAGTTGCAGGGTAGATTTTCCTGAAACAGTTCTCAAAATCAAGCATTCTAAAAGGATCCAGCAGCTGGGTTACTTTTATGGCATTTTGTAGTTTCTCTCTTTGCTTGTTGGAGGAAATGCAAGCATGGCTGGATTTCTTTTGTTATTAACACATCATCTCATGTCAGTATCCCATGTTACTATCCTCTTCATGAAACCTGTGATCTGTTTTGTGGATGTCTCATTTTTCATATCACTCTTTTGAAGCCTGCCAATGCAGGGAAGAAAGCAATCACTAATGGATGCATAATACAGCAGCTAAATGTGATCATACTGAAATACATGAGGAATTATTATTTTACATGAAATCTTGCTTTATATGTTGACATGCGTGGAACATAAACATACTGAAGAATTTTAGAATCGTTATTAATTTACCATGTATGTCTTTCAATTGATAACATACATTATATTTAATGTTTTGAGACTAAATTTACTGGTGAATTAAATAGGTCACAACTTTAATCATAAGTCATAGCAAAATACACATTTGTTGCTCTAAAGTAGTTCAGTGGAATTAGTGAAAGCAGCCTAGATCCTCTCATAAGCTATCTGAAGCTAAGCCAAAAATAGTGGATGTTAATTCCATTTCTATCCTAATCCTTTCTCTGCTTGTCTAACAATTCTCTATATATTCATAGCAGAATATCTGCCTCAAAGTTACTGCTTTCTTGTTTGTCTATTCAGGTGTGGATTTCCTTCGAACGTCCAAATTAGAATCTTTCAGACAAACTCAGAACCTACAATAGGTATTTTTGAATGAAATTCCTTTCCTATAGATGACGCATTTACTTTTTAAGAAGCAAAGTTAAGCAAAGCAGTCTTCTCTACCCAATTGGTTTGGGCCTCTAAGTACACACTAAGTCAGCCATGTCTCTATCCATGTGTCACATGCTAATCCGTTTCTAATTAGCTGGTTCACAGAACACAGTGGTGTTGTATGACTGCGACATTAGAGAGGTCCCGTGTTTTGGGGTTGGATTCTGTTGTTGTTGTTTTTAAAAAAGTTTGTCACGCAGTTCTCGGTGCCTGACCCAGCCCCTTGCTGGTAGGTGTGTCAGTATGACCATCCAGACACTTCTGCTTCCTTCCTGCTCCTTCTCCGCAGTCACCAGCTGGGTGAGCCACCCAGGCCCACGTGGGACGTGCCGCACCTCGGTGTGTGGGTCGGGCCCCTTCTGTGGGGGTGTGGACCTACATGGAAGAATTTCTGTGCACCCTGAGCAGTCAGTGCCAGCACTGCACGTGTGAAATGTGCTTTGGGAAGTAGGGTGTGGGATTACATGCCCTTTCCAAAGGCTTGGGAAGAAGGGTGCTGCACGTACAGGTTTGCCCCGGGTTTGTGCCATGTGTGGGTTTGTGTTTCTCCAAAGGGGGACGGTCTTCTTTTTCCTCCCTGTGCTGACGTTAGTGATTGATGTGGTTGGATTGATGAATGTTGATTGATTGATGTAATGAGAGCTAAGCCACTTAAAAAAAAAAAAAAAAAGAGTCATCAGGATCAGCAAGCTGGTGTTGTTTGTGGCACACCTTCAGGCTGACTTCTGCTGCTGTGAAATGCTGAGGCAACACTCGGCTGCAGCAGAGGTGAGGAAAGGCCGGGGCCACCACAGGTCTGTTCTGCAGCTGTCACTCTCCGTGCAGAGCTCCACGTGCACAAATCTGGCCCAGGGCCCTGCCTCTGCCAGGTGGACACAATGTGCTGGTTGTCTGAGATCTCCAGAATGGGGCAGAGGAGCAGGGAATGGAGGGGGAAAGCATTAGGTGGCCTATAAAAGGAGAAATGTTCAGGCTGCCTGGGAAAAGCAACTTCAGATTTCTACGTGACAGGAAGATGCATTATTCTCAAGGAAGCTGTTTCATTGTGCTTGAGTGGGGCTTTGTTTCCTTTTTTACCATTTTTTCCCCATCCTTAACTGTGTTATAAAGTCTCAGGTGAGAAGGTGATATGTTGTTTTAGTTAATTGCTAATCATTCCTATTGTTTTTAAGGCCCAAAAATCATTGGATGATTGTTACAATTTTGCTAGCCTGGAACACCAGTATATCTGAGCAGGGATGTTCGAATGCTGCTGGTAGTTGCTGGTTATAATGTTATATATGTACATGTAGATGTGTAATATGTGTTGCGTTGGCCCACATTTGGTCTTGATTTCACCTGCAGTGGGGCAAAAATAAATTTCTTCAGAGCTCTCTTGGAGGTTTCATTGCCAGCATCACACTGGATGTTGTTTTCAGTTATGTCACTATATTTGGACTGTTTCATTTGTCTGAGTCTGTTTCGTGTGAGGTGATGAATCAGTTTCAAATTGCATCAGTTCTTTCAGTTAGAGAGGTTTCTGCAGCAATGCTACACAAAGAAAGCAAATAGAGGCCTTGGGCTTTGTGTATATTTACGTATTTGAACCTTGTAAACTTTGTAAGAGAACCCTTCAAAGTTCACAGAGCAGTGTATCATCTGTAACAGGATATGTTTGAGTCTTCCCTTCACCTGAGTCTCAATATTTGTGGCTGAGGGTTCCTGTTAGTAAGTGTTGTTTCATCCCGGTGTGTGTGAGAGCCTTTGCAGGTGTTATCTGCTAAAGAGATTAATTGTAAGGTTTTCACCTTGCAGACAGCTATGCTCTGGTGTTTAATCCTGTTGACTCCTCTGAACTATGTGTGGCAGACTATCCCCATGTGTGTAAGTGGCTGCAGGACGGATAACGTGCTGGAGGAGGTGAAGCACAAATGAGGGACGGGAAACTGCCTTTTTTCTGCATATAGTCCAAATTTGAGCAAGCCCTTTGCTAGACCATATTGCTGCCAGTCACAAGTCCTTGCTACACAGCCAGCAATTAGAAGCTTCCCAAGGAAGTGATTGCAAATATTATTATTTTTTAAAGTTGTCATGCTCAATTTAATTTCATTATGGAAAACAGGCAACACAACTGGATTTCAGGTGACGGGAAAATTGCAACCTGTTAGCCTGCCAAAGTTACCAGTAAAAATGGAATTACAGGCACTTATAGCTGCCTGGATCAGCAGTAGAGCTCTTGGTTTGTGGATGGAGCAAAAGGCGAGCTCTTTTTCAGTTATGCTGGTTGATAAATGACTCTTTGAGCCTGTAAATATCACATTAGAAGGATCATGTATTAGAAGCTTTTCACTGAGAGGGTCGAATGTGAACCCTTGCAGCCACCAAGTTCTTGGTGTAATGAGTGAACTTCCCTGTTACATTTGCAGAGTGCTTTTGTTCACCACGGGTATGTAACTTTTTTGTTCCACACATTCATTTTTATTTTAGTGATACAGTGCACAATTGTGCAGGTTTCTGTAGGAGGCCTGCTAGGGAGGCAGGGTGTATAGAGAACATCTGGGGAAAAGTTGTTTTAAATGATAGATTGTAGCTTCCACTATACATCTGCTCAACAAAATATCCAGTAGTACTTGACCTGGAAGAAATGCACAAATGCTCTAGATTTTCCTGTTCAATAGAATGAGTTCTTGTAGAAAAGAAATACACCTATGTGTGTACATAGATATAGATACATGAGCATATTAAAATATCCTAGTTATACAAACATTGCAACACCTCTGTGACACCAAGGTAATGTGCATAGTCAAGTAGTGGAAGATCTGATTGAATCAGCAAAAATGAATCACTAAATCTGGTTAGATCCAAAATCTTCAATCACAACTTTTCTTAGATGTGGCAGTGCTAACATAAGTGTTAACAATATATAGGATGCTACACCCACCAGTAGAAACAAGAATTGACTGAAAAAAGGACAAAAGCAGCACAGCGCTTTAGTTAAAGATTTCCTTGTTTTGTTTTTACCCTGCTTTTGGTGCAGTGAGTGTGCACCTTCCACAGCCAGCACGAACTTGTGGATTCCCAAAGGTGATCAGCCCAAGCAGCACAAAGCATGTACCCTTAACAGAGTCTGTGCTGAGATGCAGACTCTCCTTGGGCCTCTATGGTTCCTGAAGAAGTTTCACCTCCAGCCTTTCACTGGATCCCTCTTAGCTGCTACCTCCTATGGTGCAGTGGTGAGCACAAGCTAGAAAGCCCCCTGAGCTGTCACAGTCCAGCTGGGTATCTGTGCCCTGTGCTGCCCAGCACTGTTTGTTCTGGGAACACTGGCACTGACTCCACACTGGCCTGGGAGAGCGCATCTCTTTGGGTTTCACATCACATCTCC
Source organism: Myiotriccus ornatus (assembly GCA_036023395.1). Taxonomy (NCBI): domain Eukaryota; kingdom Metazoa; phylum Chordata; class Aves; order Passeriformes; family Tyrannidae; genus Myiotriccus; species Myiotriccus ornatus. The sequence goes on from JAYRBT010000178.1 coordinate 8,683,056, forward strand.
TCTGCCACAGGTAGCCAAAACAGTTTTGTCCATAGTTACTGTGCACTTGTGTGGACCCTGGGAAAAGAGATGACTAAAATAGTGATCTTCTTGTGAAATGAAATATGAAGAAAAGGGGGAACTTGTTCAGCGGTTAATGGCTTTGTTAATGTTTGAAAGCTCCAGCAATGACTGGAGAAGTTCTGAAATTATAACATCAAGAGACTCAAAACTGAACATTTCTTTGTTTTGACAATCCGTTAACATTGCTGGCTTAATGAGCACTGTGGCAAAGAGTTATCTGGTTTGAAAATACTTCTGTCTTTGATTAAGTTACATGACATCTCTGCATGTCCCAGAAATGGCTCCAGTGAATTCAGGGGAGATGATAGTGGGTAATGTTGGGATTGCTTTTGTTAAAAGGTAGAAACCAAGAAAATTGTTTCCCTTTGTGTTTTGTGAAATGGAAAAAAAAAACCCCTTTGTTGAAACTGAAAATGGAAACTGACTGGCCTGAGTATACATAGACTAGAATACTGTGCTTTTTAAAGGTATTTGTGAACTGTGAATAGCAAGAAGCCCAGGCAGAAGGCAGTAGAGATTATAGTTTCTGGTACATATATTTCCTTCTTAAATTGCTTCTTTTTCTTCTCCACCATTTCCTGCAGATCTCTCTTTTTTTGCCATGTCAGCTGACAGCCACCAGCTCCACACTCATTCCTACCAGGACTCGCTAAGTTCTGCTTGTCACAGACTCCTGAACGTCAACAGTCACCCCCTGTCCAAGAGCTCCTCAAATCTGACCTGTGTTGGGCGATCAAGTCTAGAGGAAAGGCTAAACAACAAACAGGAGCTGAAGAAAAGCTACAGTAGCACCATCTGCCATACCCTGGAAAATAAGAGTGATGGAAGGAGTGTGCAGAGTTCTGGGTGGTCCTCCTCGCAGTCTGGGAGGATGGGACTTGGATCAGAGGTCCAAACCATAAGTGACCAGTCAGCCAATGACCATTCAGAGAGCAGAACTAAGACTACAAATCATTTTCTTATCACTGAACAGCCCTCAGCATCCTGGGAAGTGGGGGATGCTAAGATATGTGTAAAAAGCAGCACTGTTGAGAATGTCTCTTCAGCCTGTGGTGCTCACCAGCAAAGCCTGTGTGAAATGCAAGAGTCAAGAACTGCCCTTCAGAGAAGCCACTCAGACCTAACCTGCAGCTGCAAACAGCAGACTTATGTCACTCACACAGAAACCAGTGCCACCCACTCCAGCCTAAGCTCTTCTAGCTGCAGGCATGGTCCACCAGGGGCTAGGATGTCCTTCCCAGCGCAGAGGTTTGGATCAGAAACAAATGAAAATACATCTCACTATCAAAACCTTGTGACTCATCTTCCAGTCCTGCCTAGAGACCAACAAGTACCCACAAACACCTTTGACAGTGGCACTATTCCACGTAACACTACTGTTTACACAGATCCTGGAACATTTCATGCTGCTGTTCTAGGACACCACATGCCTGAAAATGGTTTCCCAAACAGGACAATGTTCAATCAAGCCACTGGGATTGTTCATGGTGGTCTGACTTATGGTAATATTCCGAACTCTGCCTACTCCCCCATGGTGATGGCAGTTCATAACAACTCTGCAGGGCCCTGCAGTATAAGGCAGGATGTCTTGAAGGCAGATGCAACCATCCCTGCCTACTGCCACTCCCTGCCCATCCCGTCCATACAGCTTGTTCCGCGGTTGGTGTGCTCCGTCAGTGAGACAGGAAGAGAGCCGGCAGCACCTGGCTATTTTCATTCCTTTTCTGCTTCAGACATTCTGACCTATCCTAAGCTGGTGTCTTCAGTAAGTGAATCGGGCCTGGATGCCAAGAGAGTCCTGAAGTGCTGTAATGTTCCTGGAGAACAACTGCAGCACACCCAGCACTGTGCTCATCAGGAGAGAGCTCCTCCAGAAACCAAGGCTGCCTGCATTGCCCTAAGCAGCCAGCAAGGTGCTGACATGGTCGTGACAACTAAGGATATGTGGACTATGACCTCTATGAATGATTTAACCAGAGGAGTGAAACCACCTCTTGAGCGTAGAGATGCCGAGGTACAAACTCTTCCAACCATGGAATGCAAATCTGTGGCTACAAGCCCAGCAGCTGCAGCAGAAGGTCACCCACACGTATTCCCAGAGGTGAATCTGGAGCAAGACTTGGAGGCCCCCAAATCTCCAGTACGTGAAGTGAGGTGGGATGATGAAGGAATGACATGGGAAGTGTATGGGGCATCTGTGGATCCAGAAGTTCTCGGGGTAGCCATTCAAAAACATCTTGAGTTTCAAATAGAACAGTTCCAGACAGAGCCTGCTGAGGCAGCTGAGAAAAGTAATGAGGAGCCACCTCCTGAAAAACCGGTGAAAAAAAGGCCTTTCAGAACAATGATGCATTCCCTGAGATATCCAAGCTGCTGTGCTCGTTCCAGTACTGCAGTGGAGTGAGCATGGCTGTAGGATTCAGGATAGCTGTGCTGCTTTTAAATTGTAAATAAATGCCATCTCTTAATTGATAACACTGTACATGTGGACAGTCCACATTAGGGTAAGTGGGAGAAGTTCAGTGATCGTCGAATATACATCAAAGCAAGGAAAAACTTGTGGCTGAGCCATATGACACAACATAAGCTGGTATCTGCATCATGTCATCTGACTGCTCTTGACTGTATGTAACGTAGCACTGTTTTCTTCTATGTTAGTTTTAAACCATATTGTAAGGAATGAAACTTCTTTTCTAAATGATGCATCTTTTTAAAATAATTATGACATTTTCTGTATTTTAATAATTTAGGGCTAGAAAACAAAGTTAGGAAATTATGCTTTAATCAAAGTTCTTAGCTTTCAATCCTACCCCCTACAATTGTTTTGGGAGCTTTTGCTGTTAATTTATAATAATGCTGACTATAAGCCCACTTTAACTGTAGAACAACAAAATAGTGTAATGCTCTATGACAAAGAATTGTAACTTTTTCTACATAACTGTGAAGTAATTTCAGTATTACTAGTCTGAACTCTTCCCTCTGCAAGCTCCCGTACGTTGGATGCTCCTCCAACTTTCCAATTAGTTTGTAGTTACAACGAATTACACTTTAAATATCCAGAACTGATGTTTACCAAGCGATTGACACTACAAATGTACAGTATTACCAAAGATGACTCATGTAATGTGAATTACTTACTGAATGCTTGTTTTAGAGACATAAAACAAAAGGTGTTCAGATCAGTCTGTCACACATCATACCCTACAACTCATAAGCAGTTTTGTTTTGCCTATATTAAAAGTAATTTTTAGTGAGTTCTTTTTATGTGCATCTATCCTGATCAGTGGTTGTTTGGCTGTTGCATAAGCCACAGGGGACAGTTTGCACGTAACCTTTGCTCGTCTTGTGTTTCCTCTTTGGTCTGACGTCAAGTGCCTGCTAAAAGTGAGACCTTGTGTCTTCCCCAAAGTACAGATCTAAGGTTATTTGTTCTGAGTGCCTTGGTCATTTGGGCAGCTTAAAGATTTATTTCCTCCTAGAAACAACTTTGGAAACAGTTTCTCAGTGAGACACCTTTTATGACAGTGCAATGCAGCCACGGTGCAGGGCCTGCTTGAAGTGAAAGGTTTGTCAAGGAAGCTGAGACTACTATTCCCAGTGTCATACGTGGCCTTTGGTCAGTGAGCTGTGGTGCATTAATTTAATAATATAGAGTGGGTGAAGATCAAATTTTCACTCCTGGACGAAGTGGAATTAAGCAGAGCTGGCTGCTGTGAAATTTGCTTTGAGTTCAGGAGGCTTCATTCAGGCCCTGGGACTTTGGCCTCAGTGAAATCTGAGCTCAAAATGAGTTTTACACAAATCAAGTCTGAAACCACTGGAATATAATGCCTTACTCAGGATGCTCCTATAGCTCTGAGCGTCCAAGTTTTGGTAATGATCCTGGATGTTAAAATTCTTTTTCTTAAAGCTTTGATAGAAGTAAAGAAGTAATGAGTATTTAAATAAAATCACTCCGCTGTTATTTAGAGTTTAGCTAAACTATTTCTATACAAACTCATTTTGTGGCCCAGAGTATTGAACCCTGATTTCTCCCTGAATTATTCAAATATTACACTTTGAGAATTTCAAGCACTGTGGCAGTCTAAAACCTTGTGTTGCCTGTTAGCTTGTCATTGGGTGTGCAGGAGAATTAAAGATTTGAAGAGTCAAACTAAACCTTTGAAGTAGCAAGTGTAACTTGCTCCCATGGCCATTATAATCCATACTTTTAAGCTATTTGACATGTGGAATAACCTGTATTATCTTTTCCACTCCTGCCAATCCAAGAACCCCTCTAAAATAAAGCCCCCGTGCTTTAGGAAGGTGATAAAATGGGACCAGTATCAAACTTGTCAGAAAGAGATAGTTTGCAGAAGGGACTGGAACAATATGGCCAAGTCCCTTGAATCCTTTGGCTGTTGTACTATAAAAGCTGGAACAACTCTTGGATTTCATACAGCTCTGGTGGCAATTACTTGTGGTTTGTGCATTGGACTTGCTGCCACAGTCCTAAACACTGATTATCATTCCTGGATGAGAAAAGTAGCAAGTAAGGAGAAAGGATGCCAATGATTTGCAATCCAGAAAAACAGATGCTCACTTATTAGTCTTTAGGATAATAATTGGAGTTGCTGTTGTTTATAAAAATAGTGTTTATGTTTGAGGGTTTCCTATGCTTTTGCAAAGGTTTAAAGTACAACGAATATTAATGGAGATCTAAGAGAAAAAAAAAAAAAACCACAACACTAATCTGAATATTAGCTGCATGGATAAAATAAGTCTTTTCTCCTGTATGATGGGTACCTCAAAAAAAAAAAGGCAATTTGGATTCACTTTGCATTTGGGTTCAATTTTTTAAAAAAATTAAATGCAGCCACATTGTGTATTAAGTATCTCTGTTTAAGTGTTACTCTTATAAATGTGAGAACTCTGATTCTGTTTTTTAATGTTTTCTAACTTAGGAAAATCCAAATCCATTACATTCTGCTTTCAAATATGAATAAAGTAGCAGAAAAGCTCATACTAGATTTATAACTGAGTGGGTCAATGCTGAGCACAGATGCTTATCGAGCCAAGGTGAAATCAGGGTGTATTATTTTCTTGAGCCCATTTGAAAACCAGTTTGCACTGCATCGTGTTGCCTCTGTGTCCCAGCCTGAATGCTCAGATACCAGTTATAGCTGAGGAAATTGGGGTTGCCTTTTCCTGCAATCCTCAGTAAGGGCTGCACTGACATGCTGGGTGCTTAACCATTTTGCCTCAGTGCTCCTTCTTGCCCTTAAGCTATGGGAACAGCCACAGCCAGTACAGTGGTTTGGGTATGTATTGTTGTCCCTACACATGGACTCATGTCTCTAGAAGGATTTCATTATATGATACTTGAGGCTGAGAGGTTGATGGTGGGCTGAGATGCTTAGCTCAGTGGCTCAGCACAGATTGAAGGGAATTGATACTAATATCAGTATGCCAAAAAAGGGGTTCTGAAAAGGTGTTAGAATAATTTCATTCTGAATTACTAACTTCTATTATCATTCCTAGAGGAGAGACCAAACACTGCCAGATATTTGACACTATTATCATTGCACAGTTGCAATGTTTTAAATAAAAACCTTCCATAGTTAAATCAATTTTTAAAAAACAGCAAACCACTAAAAAGTTGCTTTGTCATTGTCATATCAGTCACTTTTAAAATCACTGTACTTATTTGTTTGGTCCTCTCCTGAAAATGTCAGTTTGTTCTGAGAAGCAGCTTTCTAGAGTTGTGTGTGTGACAGGTTGCTTAATGTCTGGGAATCCAAAGGAAAGGCCACCTAACCAAATTCACTGCAGGCCCAGTAACATGGGTGCCTCCATAACAAACTCCCCAGTGATTCCTGTTGCCCCCAGGGCCATGAGGAGGCAGCAGCTGGATGGGGATATGCTGCTGAGGGGCTCTCTGAAGCTGGCAGCCTGTGACAGGAGTGCTGTGGGCTCTCTCTCACTCCCCAGGTCACTCTGTGGTGTCTGCAGACCTTGCATTTGGGCTCCTGCTGCTAGAAGAGACCTGGGTCCTGAGCTGATTCTCTCAAGGATGGCCACAGATCCCTCACTTTAGACACGAGTTTTGCTGTGGGAGCCCCTGCTCTAGAGACAGCTTATCTTCCTTCCAGATGTAGCTTAAGGAAGTGTGTGTTGTACGGCCGAGCCAAAAGGCCCCACGGAACGACACTGCCCCATGGCCATGGTCCTCTGAGACAGGGCAAGTGGGAGGAGGCAAGAGCAGTCAGCTGTTCTGTACCCAAATGTAGCCAAGATGTTCCAGGGAAAAAGAGCATCCCTTCTGGACGGACAGGGGAATGTATTTCTTCCTGATCACTTCTGTGCTTATAGCCAGTAAGAAACAATGACAGGCTGGACTAATTGCATTATTGGATAGACATTTAGTCTTTTAAATCCAAAGCAGTAATGACCTGTGTGGAGATGTGCTGAGGTAAGAGGCCTTCTGGAGGGATGTTACCCCTGTTAAAGATGGAATAAGAAGAACAGTGTAACTTTGCTCAGGAAAAGTAATGTGTGGTGAGGTTGGGTTAGAGCAGAAACTCAGAGTGGAGACAAGACTGAGGAACCCCAGCTCCACACAGGGAGCAGGGCCAAGTGCCCTTCAAACACTCCTACTGCCCCCTCTCTCAGGACCTTTTCCAACTGGGAAATTGCAATGTTAATACTTCATTGCCATCTGTTCCTTTCAGACATGTTGAGGTGATTAATTTGTCTTCCTAAGCCCCTTGAAAATGAAAGCAGTCTATTAGTGCTAAGTAATACTGTTAATTGGCAAGAGAGAAAGAGGCAGCATGTGGGTTTATGAGTTGGAAATAAATAATTCTAATCAACTCCCACAGTACCAGTTAAATAACTTAGTGGAACTTGCCGCATCAGCCACTCATCTTTCCCTTCCAGGGGACTTTAGGGCTCTAAGATTGATTTCTAAGTTTTATTTCTTTTTCCTCCATTCCAAAGTATGGATCTGAAATGAAGAACACAATGTGCCTATTGAGCTTCTTTCCAAAGCCTTGTTATTTACACAGGTCACAAGATCCAGCTGACCCTCTGCAAAAAAAAAGAGGAATCTAAAGCCTGTGAGCCTGTGCACAGAGCCTTGGGCTGCTTGAGTCTGCAAGTACTTCGTGTCCGCAAGTACTTTCTGCCTGGTGAGGGAGGGAGCTGTGGTGCTTTCTGCTGATGCTACAGTCTGGGTCATCCCTCTCCCCTGCCCCTCTGCAGGGGGTAGCTCAGTATAAAAATGGGAGTGCTCCACTTTCCAGCTCTGCCAGCTGGAATGAGCCTGTCACTTTCTGTGGGGCAGCACCCCTGCCCCAGGCAAATCCAGTGTTGTGGAGTTGGTTTTCCTCCTGGAGCTCCTTCATCACACTAAGCACACAGTCACTTATGGCTTTCACTACCAGTCTGCATCAGTGAAGGGATGGTGCATATCCTTTGCCATGGTCATTTGGATGTCCAGCTTCCATGTTTCTTGAGCTGTAGAAGTGCTGAGTCTTGAGCTGACAGCGATCACATGTACCAGGGCCCATGTGTTCAGATAGCAGTGCTAAGCTGTAGCCTGTAAGTCCTTAGAAGCATTAATCCTTTCTAAGATGTGACCTAAACAGATGTCATCTGTCTTATTATCAAGCTTTCAGCATACTACAGGCTATACCACTCAGATGATGGGAAGGAAGCTTAGAAAACAAAGGGGAGAAACACCAGCAAAGAAACGATGCTGCAAGCTTGCACCCATCCTGCTCCAGCCACCTCTTGCTCGCCTCTGGGCACAAAAGACAGCTCCGGCAACAACAGTGTCACAGATGTGCTGAAGGGGAGATTTTGTCCCCCGTGGTGTTCAAGGTAGTGGAACATAAGGAATCTGGGTCAGGTGCCCTGGTGAAGTCCTGCTGGCCGGGATTAATTACATCTCTGAGCTCCACCTGGTGCACAGCCTGGCAGGACACACCCACTCTTCCTCCTCTGCATCTTCTGGTCCCTGCTCACCTCCTACAGTTTTAATGTAAAGTAGAGATGGGGTCACAGCTTGAGAGGCAGTGAACCTTGCCCAAACACCACCCTTTTGTTTGTGCTTTCCAACACACACCTGCTGACAGGCAGCCCTTTGTAGTGCAGGAAGCACACAGCTGTCCAGGCCTGGGTGCCTTTACCTGACCTGTGCTGTACTGCCCTGGCAGCAGCAGCTGCTGGAGCTAGAATTTCTGGTCCTTCCCCTGACACAGGCACAACACCCTCAGTGACCACACATGCAAAAAAAGTCAGGCCTTTCACCTCCTCTGGTGGCTTTTTGCAATGGTTGTAGATAATTTGCTTACCCCTCCCTGGTGCTGGTTGTAGGGCAAACTGCTTTGCCCCTGATTGGGACTGAGCAGAAATTCCTGCATGTAGGTAAGTTAAATGCTGTTTTGTGTTCACATTGTCTGGAAAATTCTGCAAATGCCCTTGTCTCAGAGAATCCAACTTTAGGAAATCCTGCCTGTTAATTTGAATTCATGGTGTGATGGGTTATATTGTAATTTCTTCCTTGTTTTTGTAGTGATATGCATTCGCTAAATTTCACACTTTTTTCAGCACCAACCTCACTCTAACAGTAGAATTATGGGTTAATTTAGTGCCATGCTGCTGTAGTTGCTTCCTTAAAAAGGATCTTGGGAAAAGATGAGACAAGTGTTTCTGAGGAAGCAGAGACCTGTTTTGATTGTGTGATGCTTGTTGTTCAACAATCTACTTCTCCACTCAGATGAGAGTAATCCCTAGAGCTGTAACATAGCCCTCGTACTTTAAGCCTGCACTGAGTCCCTTCCTGCTCCAATTTTGACTGGAATATGTGCGCATTTACATATATATGGGGGGAGGCTCAAAATGTTTAGTGGCCAAAATCACCCTGCTGTTTCACTAAAGGCTCAATCTATGTTTGTGATAGGAAAAGTTTTCTGAAGTAGGTTGAAGCTTTCTAAAAATGGTTTTAGGTTAGTTAAAATTGTTTATACACTGTTTACATGCTTCCTTCCTTCTAGTGTAAGCCCTTTGGTGCTGTGCCTGACCACCGATGCTGCAACCTCGCCTGGGGCTGCAGAAAGTGGGGCCATGCCTCTCCTCTGCTTTCACCTCCCTGGAGGCCCTTCCCTCATGTTCAAATACAGGTGTTTGTGTTGGGGCCAGCACCCTCCTTGAGTCACCAGGCCTGCACCTTCCCCGTGCATTTTCTTCTCATTAATTTATTATTTACATTTTTTGTTACTTTCGCCATAGAAAAATGGAATATCTGGGTATTATATGCCTTTACATGAAATAAAGTACTTTCCTCTATTGTGATGCTAAATTTGGAGGTTCCCACCCTGTGTTACACAGCAGCTCTTTCCTGTACTGCTTTCTCACCTTTCAAGCATCACAGAAGCCAACTGTCTTTTGAAGGTGGCTCGTAATAATCTTTCCTAGTTTAAGCTCATCCCCTCAACCCTGAAATTTTTGGCAATGAGCTCTACACTTACATGGCCAACTTTTCCACTGATATTCTGATTTCTTAAATGTACAGCATTTTTAATACGCCAAGTGCGCCAGGCAGTAATTCAAGATTGACTGTGTGGTGTGTGTGGAACATGATTAAGGATTTGTGTTTAATACTTATCTCTTGCCTCAATATTTCAAGCTGTAGGAGCCATCAAGTCTAGGGTTGATGAGCTACTGTTGAGATGTGACTTTGCTTATTGAATGTATTTTTCTGTGTATTGGAGACTGGCCAGCAAACACCACAGGGAGACGTACATCAGGTACTGAAGCAAAGCCCCACTCCTGGCCTTGACAAGTCTCATTAAAAAGAGTCATTATGCACTGTCTTTAAGACTGTTTTTCAGTGACATGAACATCACTGCAGTGGCAGAGGTTGCTGATGAAGTCAGTAACACACTTGTTGACAAATAACACTTTGTGCTTCCACGTTTTTGCATAGCTGTTGAGCCATTCCTGCTGTCATTGAAGATGGGATGGGGCCTGTTGTAACCTACAAAGCACATATTGGCATTCCTCTCATTTGTAAAGCACATGTGAGTTGCAGTACCTTTCCATCATACCCAAACCGAGTGTGCCTTCCCCTTCACAGGTGAGAAGACATTTAATTTTTGGCCATCAAAGAATGTCCTTTTTCTGCAAAAGGATTTGTGTAAATGTAGTGGTTGCTGTTTCAGATGCATCCACCAGCTGAAACTTTGGAGGGTTTCTGGAGGGAAAATTTAATAACAAAAGAAGCAGAAAAAAAACGGGTGAGCATTAAAATGGCCACACATGTAGTTTTGTTTCCAAGGACACGTGGGATTCCTAGGAAAACCTGCTTGCACAGGTATCTATCACACAAAAGATGCTTTGCTGGCAAACATCTGGATGTTTGGGTATGTGCTTACCAACATGTCTGTGCATAGGGTATGGAGTCCTAATACCTGCATGGCATACATCATGAAACAGTATATAAATAAGGGTATTTCTCTCTACAATTGCTGGTAACTGCTCTTGCACAAGAGAAATAATTTCTGTTTATCACAAGTTAATCTGTTCCTTTTCTCTGTTCCTCTGCTCAGGAATTACACTTCTTTGGTTAAAACTTCTGTTATTTTTCACATTGATAGGTTTGGGCCACAGCAAGTGAGAGATTTGTTCACATCTGTGGCTGGACACTAATTCACAAACTGAGTGCTCATTGGCACCCATTGCTTCCAGAAGTAAGTTCTGCCTTTGGTTTGACTGCCTGGAGAAGCTACAGAAAACCTTTCTGGGAACCTCTTTAAATGAGAGATGAGTGTGGAGTTAGGTGTAGCATGTACTTCTGTTTGATGTGAAGTGGGACAGATTAATAGATAGCAATTAAAAAGTTTGCAGAAATGAGAAACCCCTAAACTAGAGAAAGGAAAAAGGCTGTGTGTGGTGTGCAGGAAATGGCTATTAAAACATCGGTTTACAGTATATATATGAGACCGATTGTGTGGGAGTTCAAAAGCATTTCGTTTCTCTCTGGTGCTGAGGTAGCTCGACACAAAAAAAAAAAAAAAAAAAAAAAAAAAAAGATTCAACGTGAATAAATACAGCAGAGAGCTTTGCAAGTCCCCTGCAGGGCAGTGAAGCCTCGGACCTGAGCGCAGCAGACGGCTGCGAGCGGCTCCCCGGGCGGCCGCGGGGTCGGGCTCTGGCCGCGGGCGGGATGAGCTCCGGGAGAAGGCTGGGGACGGATCTGGCGCTCAGCTGTGGGACTGAGTGCCAAGTCACAGCCTGCCTGGAAGAGGACCAAGGACAGACGTCAGCGAGGATACGTGGGAGGGAGGTTCGTGCACCCGGGCTGGCAGGGACAAAGGGAAAACAGCTCCCTTCCAGCAGCAGAGCTCGGAGGAAACTGGCGATTTTTCTGGGAGCTGTCTGAGGTTCCCTGACGCCTGCAATGACGACTCTTCTAGAATTTCATAGTCCAGCTTGCGGCTGTTGCTGCTCCTGTCAGGAGCAGCCGTCAGTTTGTTAGTCTGCCTTGTCATTTGGCTTCACCTCCAGCTGTGCCGTTCTTGCTGTGCCCCTGTCCCTGTGCTGCACTTCTTTATTTCCTCTTCACGAGGCAGGGATGGACTGCTGAACTGTGTGGTAGCACAGCAGAGCAGGGAAATTACATTATGGGGCACTAAACAGAGAAGTTAACACAGCTGATTCTCGTCAACTAAATTATTGCAGTTACTGAAAGAGGAACAGTCTAAATAGAAACCAGAAACATGCTCTAAACCCCATAAAAATTCCTCTAAAATCATCAAACCAGAGAACATTCTTCAAGTTCCTTGTGGTTTGGGTGGTGCACAGTAGTGCAGTTTGGCAGGCCTAAGGAATGCAGGAAAAGCTTGGACTTCTCTATCGAGGATCTTGTTTCCCAGGGATGTGGAGGGATGAATCTCTCCCTGCTCTTCATTCTCACACTGCAGCCAAGCAAGGAAGAACTTGGAGTGTCCAAAGGGGGTCATTGAGCACTTTGGCAGAAACGAGAAAAGATGGGCTTTACACTGCAGGACTACAGGCAAGATTCCCTGGCAAGAAATAGCACTGAATTTTGGGTACAGGAGTGCATCACACAGTGTCATACACTTCTGATGGGAAAAGCTGCAGGCTTTTATCCTCATCAGCTATTTCTGATGTGTATGTAGATCCCTTTAATGCATCCAAAATGCTTCTCTTCATACTCTGGCTGGAAGCTCGCTGCCAACACTGACAGTGCTGAGGAACTGCCCAGTACATCTCCATCTTCAGCGCTGTTTGAACACGAGCAGATCATCATGTTTATTTTCCCATAAAACTGCAACTCTTACCCAACCTTTTGCCCCTATTTTAATAGACCACCATTTTGTCCTTTGCTCAGGCTACTGTAATTTTAAATTTCTTTTAATAATGATTATGCTATGCAGCTTTGGGTAAAAAGGCACATCTGGTTTGGCACAGGGTATGGCTGAGGAAGGAACAGCACGTACATCCATCAGTGGTGGGAGGAAAGAGACCATTAAAATGTGCATATGGTTCCTTACTCTCGACATTCCTTTAAGGATGAGATGGAAGATGTATCCTACAGGCAAATCCTCCTAGGAAAGCATAACCTTAACCATAATGAATCCACACAGAATGGACCACGTGAAGCAGCTGTGGATGGTTTCACAAAAAGCACTCAAACCACCCGGATTATGGGATGGCCTCAGTCAAGCGCACGGAAGGCATGCCAGCAAAACACTTCGTGTGCTATGCCTGCCTACACAGGAGAGGCTGCTCTCTTTCCTTGGGACAGTCTTGCTGTAACTGGATGAGGTACACAACAGGTGTATGAGCACTGCTGGCTTTCCAAGGTCAGGCAGGGTTGGTATTATTTTTCTTCTCAAATCCAAATACACAGAGGAGGATTATGTAACACATCCTGTGTCTCCTTCGTGTTTAGACAACGAAGCCAAATACCCGAAACGCAGGTTCCTAGGGTGACAGCACACCTGGGACTGGGCGCCTGACTTCTACTTTCTCTTAGGTCAGCCCTGAGTTACTTGTACTGGTGACCACGGGTAAGGTCCTGCTCAAGAGAACGGGCTCCTTGATCCGTGCCCAGGGGAGGAAATGTGTGGGAAATGGTGACTCGGGTACCCCATGTCCTCAGAGCTGCACAGACGCTCAGATTCCCATCCGAAGCCCTTTCCAGTTGAAGCCTTTCCCTGTTGAAGCCCCCGTGCATTCTCTGCCGGCGATCGCGCTGCGGGCGCTGCCGGGGGTGTCCCCTGAAGGCGGCGAATCCGCTCCCCTCGACCAGCCACGGAGCACGGGCAGCAGCAGCGCTCCCTGCAGGAACTGGACAGGAACTGGGTGCTTTTCCCAGCTGCAAACCGCTGCTGGCAGCATTGGGAAGCGCCCTGCTGTGCTTCACATTTGGGGGGGGGCGGAGGGAAGGCAAACCCAGACTGTGCTGGGTGAGGCCAAACCAAGCCGCGCACGCTGGGAACTCCCTAGCGCCCACGAGAAAGACCCAGGCCGCCCCGACCCACTCTGTGCTTGGGGCACCGGGCGTGCCGGGGCGGATGCCATTCCCGGTGTTTCGGACGCCGTTCCCGGTGTTTCGCTGCCGTGTGGAGCAGCCCCTCCCGCCCCTCCCCGCGGCCCCTCCGCCGGGCCGGCAGGGGGCGCTGGCGGGCGGCAGGGACGGCGCTCTCGCGAGAGCGCGCAGCGGTGTCGCGCGCGGGCGGGCGGACGGCGCTGGTGAGGGAGCGGCGCGCGGCCCGCGGTGAGGGGCGGACGGGGCAGCGGGGCGGGCGGGGGAGCGGGCGGGGTGCCCGTGTCCGTGCGGGATTCCGCCGGGAATCCCCACGGGAACGCCGCGAGGGATCCAGGGGGGAATCCCGCACGGCGGGAAGCGCGCGGTCGGGCTGGCCTGGCGCGGGCCGGCCGGTCGGGAAATGGGCGGGGGAGGGCGGACGTGGGGACGCGAAAGACGCGGGGCTTTTGTGCTGATCCCCCTTTCCCTTCGCGCCTCTGAGAGGGTGTGCTGCGGGCGCTCCTGAAATCACCCTTCTCGTCGCGAAGCCGAAGTCTTTTGTCAGCGGCCGCGCTCCCCGGGGGTTACGTAAGCAGTAGTGTCCCGAGTGGCCGGGCTGTCCCGCGCCGGGCCCTCGCGGGTTGTCGCAGCCGTGCTGTTCGGTGAGCGGTGTGGGCCAGAGCTCCCGGCGACTGCGGGACGTGCTTTCGGCTCTGAACGTGGAGCTTGCGGGCGGCGCTAACGGGAAAAGCTGACAGAGCAACAAGGCTGCCTTCCGCGGGGGTTTGGGTAAGGTGCGCGGTCCCGGCAGGGTTTTTCCCTGTCAGTGGTGTGAAAACCGCTGTACTCCACGCTGCAAGAGCACAGCGTTGGAGGGACGGATGTGGCAGTGCTATCTCTGGGGCCATATGCCTCAGGCATAGCCAGGGATTTGTCACTTGTTTTCCAAAGGGTTTTAAATGCAAAAGCCCGGAAAACAGTTGTGTTGTAGTGTGCAGTCTGTGTTAAGATAACAGTTTGTCTTTCCCATTCTGGGACATATACTTTGGTAATGTCAGTAATTACAGCGTAGAGATTTCAGGCCTTCATTTTCAGATACTTTGTGATTTCACTTATGTGCTGTGGATAAAACATATATTTACAATAGATGGAATTAAATGGTGACCAGACTTCTTGTCTCAGCTGCACTGGTGACTTGTGGCTCTACAGCGTCCAACTCTTCTGGAGCTAAAACAGGCTGAAAAGGTGTTCAGGTCTGTGGCACAGATCATACACTGTGCAGGCAGGTAAAAACTAACTGAATTTTAGAAAATGTATTACCTGAAACTTTTATTACTATTCCAAGTGTCAGTTTCATTTTCTCTCTTACTCAGAACTGCCAGAGGTCATTTTTTTCCTTCATGTGGCTTGTGACTTATACAATACGGTGGTACATACTTGTTTTGGAGGAAAATAATCCCCCCAGCAGGAGCACCACACAGATCCTGGCGCGTGATGCTGATGCTCTACTGTACCGAATGCTTGTTGTGCTTGGATGCAAGTGGAAATTTCTGAGGCTCAGCTCGTGTACTTACAGCACTTCACTCCCTGACCACAACTCCCACATACCTAATTTGGGACAGTTACTTAAAAGGAACTACTATTTTTTGGTGGGATAAGAGTGAAATCTGTGGGGATTTCAGTTCAAACAAGCCAGTGGGTTTAAAACCACATGAAGCCAGGTCAGAGAGGGCTTTGGAGCAGCCTTGTCCAGCTGACTGGAAGAAATCATTCCACATTTATAAACAGAGCCTGTTCAGTGTGCGGATTCGTTCCCTTCAGAAGCTTTTCCCCAGCAAAGGCTCCGCACAGCCATCTTTTTGAGGTGATTCCACACCCATTTGCAATGGAAAAACAATGCTCTTCCCAAGGTTGTGCTGAAAGTGAAAAGCTGGTAAAACCAGTTTCCTGCTGGCCTGTTTGCAGACTGTGCAGGCAAGGCAGGGTTGTCCCATCCTCCTCTGCTCCCCAGCCACCAGATACTTAATTGAAAGCTAAAAAAATACTTTTGTCCATCCGTTTCTGACCTACAAATAAAGTAAACGACAAATATGGGAAGTAACAGCTCAGGAATGGAGGGCAGGCAGCCAGGGAGGTTGCACAGAAGTAATAATACTGTGACCAGGATTTGGCTGCAGGGTCTTTGTGGTGACAACTCTCTAAAAAGCCAAAAATCTTCCAGCAAGAACCGGTAGCTATTTTATGATAGGAACAATAATATCACCTTTCTGCCTCATTCAGGCACTTCTTTTGGTTTTGTGGCTATAATATTTTGACTGATTATGTGCGGGCAAGTACATGTACATGGCCCATCCCTGTGAGTGTTCAAGGCCAGACTGGATGGGGCGCTGAGCAACCTGGTCCAGTGAGAGGTGTCCCTGCCCACGGCAGAGGGGTTGGAACTGGATGATCCGCAAGGCCCTTTCCAACCCAGGCTGTTCTGTGTGCTTTCCTCGGCTCTGTGTGAAATTATGGACACAAGAGCAGATGTGACAAGAATTGTGTGTGTGTGTGTGTGTGATTTTGGTCCTTCCAGGAGCTAACTGCACCCGAGGTATTTATTGTCCGGATTTCTGGCAGTCCGAGGCTCAGTGCTGGATAGGGAGCCTCGCTGCGGGGCTGTGCACGGCCAGGGGCGGACGGGGGGGGTTGAACTTTGAGGGCTCGCAGCCCTTGAGCCTTGAGGGTTGCAGCTGAAAGACGCCCTGGCTATTCTTTGTTGCGTTTCTCGTGCGGAAGCGTCGAGTTGCCACACTCCCGAACTTGCAACGAACAGCGGGTTTGTTGCAAAACGTTGTGGTTTCGCGGTTCGAGCTGCGGGTTGGACGCTCGGAGGCCCTCGGTGCTGTGGATGAGCGGAGCGGGGCCGGTGTTGGGCCCTGCCCGGTGCCGCCCCGGCGCTGCCGACGTGCGGCCCTGGCGGGCGCGGTGCCCGGGCCGGGCGGGGCGCGGGCTGCGCCGCCCCGATAAGGGCTCGGGGCCGGGGCGGGCCCGTCCGCTCCAGCGAGCGGGGCTCTGGAGCGGAATCCGCAGCGGGAGCAGCCGCGCGTGACCGCCCCAGAGCATTCCCGGGGCCGTGCCTCTGCGGAACGGGAGGCTGGGAATGGCAGCGGCGTTATAAACGGGGCACTGAGGGATTGCTTCCTGCGCTCGGAAAGTAAGTGCGAGCTCAGCTGGTTGGGGGGTGTGCGTCCCGTGAGTCACGTACCCCTGGAGGGGACCCCCGTGTGCTTGGAAACAGATGGCACGGAAATTGCCAGAAAAGGTGACTGTGTTGCAGCCATGTGTCTTCTTGCAGAAGTAATTGTATTTTGTTACTGTTGAGCTGAAGTGTATGATCCCGGGTGTGTCAGAGAATGAACTGAAAACGGCTTTAACTCCCAGTGCTATTGGGAGGTAACTGGGAAGCGAGGAAATAGGTGGTTACCCCCACTTAGTTTTGTTAGAGGCTTGTGGAAATTGAAAAGAAGGGTGGATTGGCTCTCATCCTCACTGTCATGTGAGTTTTACTGCCTGATTTTGGACAAAGCACGAGAACAGCCATTTTAAGAGGAGTTGGCTGGCTGGAGGAAGGCAGCATTCATTCTCTCTGTACACATTTTGGAGACAGACTCTTGCAATCAAATGAAAAAACAAAAAAGCAATAAACAGTAGTTTCAGAAATCATTAGAGAAGCATGTATAAGCTTCTTAATTTTGACTGTACCAGTATCAAGTTGCTAATGCAGAGTATGAAAAAGTAGCATTTCTTCAGGTATCGAGCCCAATTCCCTTGTGGTGTAAATTCAGAAAACACATAAATGGTAACACAGCATTCTTTGGGCTTGGTATTTGTACATACAGAACTTAAAATAATTTTCACAGAAGTTGTAAGTACATTATCTGCCTTGTGAGCAAATGTGGCAGTTATATTTAGCCTTTCAGACTTTGACTTGGTTGTTATGTAAGAATACAATAAATGAAGTAATGAACAATATTATTTTTCTTGTTGTTGTTTACTTGTGAGTATAGAATAGCTTTTAATGTATCTGGTGGCCTTGTTTTCTTGGCTAGGTGTATTGCTGCTTTTGCATTAACATTTGTTAGATTACATCTGAGAACTAGGGCTCCCACTTACATTTTCCTGTAGATTGTATATGAAAGTTGACAAGCAAGATAAAGTCTAATGATTGATGTGAGGACAAAGCTTACCTTTTATTGAACATTGCTAGCATGGTGAAGATCTTGAAACCTTACAGAATTGTATATCGCACCTGTGAATGTGCAAATACAGGGACAAAACTGGAATTTATAGTGCAGCATGGGGAATGAAGTGTTTTTGATTTCTACACTCTGTCTAATTTGGTGTGGAATAACATAAACTTAAAAAATACATTCAAGTTTGCTTCTCCTGTTGTGCTCTGCAATTCCTAGAAGATAAGATGTTATGGTGAGGATGGGATTGAGTTGTGTGCAGGGTCTTTGGGTGGCTCCTGTGCCTGCTCCATGTCTCGTGTCTGGGGGCAAAGAAACAAGCCTGTGGTGTTGAGGGAACCAAGGGAGGTGCAGCCTCTGCTCCTGCCCCACAGCAAACCTTACTTTTTCTGTCAGCTTCCATATGCAAGCCACTCCTGACCCTCTGCTCTCTGAAACACATCTCTGTCTGGTGGGTCTTGGCTGTAGAAGGATTTTTGGGTTGCAAGACCATGGGGCTTGGAAAGTGCAGACTAAATAGCTGCTCAGTAACACAAGCTCCATGGTCATCTTATCATATTCAAAACACTCCTTTCAGTTCTGTCCAGAGGAATGGTAAAATCTGTGACATTTTAGATGGGCACGTGTACACTTTAGTTAATTCTGCTGGGAATTTCTGTAGCTGCCATTGCTGAGGACTTGTTTTAAATAGAACCTTTACTGTGAATGTTTCATTAGTGCTTCAGGAATCCCATGACTGGGATTGAGGAGATTTGAAACTCTTCAGTAACGAAATACCCATTTTTACTAAAAATCCGTATTATCTTTTCCCCTTTACTTGCAGAATCCTTATCAGTTTGACTTATGTAGAAATTTTGTATCTGAGTGCCTTTCACTTGAGGCTGTGCTGAAGCCATCTAAGTTACCACTGCTGGGACCAGGACAAAAATAATGGGGAGCTGCTCTAAGTTTTGGCCTTTGCAGCTTAGTAAAGAGTGCTTTACTAAGCTTTTAAAGATCTGTGCTTTTAAAGATCTGTGGAGCAATACTTGGATGTTCAGTTGATGGAGCTGTATTGGAATTTTCTGGTTTATGGGAGCCAGTTCATTTGCCTGCAGCTGAAAAAGGGGTGACTGAAACATTTCGTGCCCCTGCCTGGGCCATTCGGCCCCCGCACTGGCATTGCTGCGGAACATTCCCTGAATCAGCCCCTCAGCTCTGGGGTTTTGCTGGCAAGGCATAAAAGCCAGAGCAAGGTGACTGGCAGGGGAGGATTGCCTAAGATCCTGTGGTTGAAGCTGTTGTTAAATATCTGTTGGTTTTCCTGCAGTTGTGCAATTTCCATGGGCCAAGGTGTTAGAGTGGCCGGCCATTGTCGCTCCTGGAGAAAGGTTTATCTGTGTTTGGAAAACTTCCATCCATGCAGGGTCTTGGGTTTTTTTTGTTCACCTTTATAGTGAAGTAGAGCAGATGGCTCTTCATATGATGCCCTTCCTCTTCTGTTAAAGAGGAACAGAAACTATTAGGAAATTGTTTTTCCATTGTGTTTTAGGAACACTTCAAGAATGAGTCCACCACAAGATAGAAATAGAAATTCCTGCAGCAGTGAGACTCTGGCAAAGTGCTTTCAAGCAAAGAAGGACTTGGAAACAGCTATATCTGGAATTGTCAAAGCTGAACAGCAGATTAAAGAGAACTGGCGGGAGGTAATTTTAAATTATTTAAAAAATGTATTTTAATAACTAACATTACTATAATGACAAGGGAGCCCCTGGTGGTCTAGTGGTTAAGATGCGGCGCTGTCACCGCCGAGGCCTGGGTTCCATTCCTGGTCAGGGCCACTCCCCGGGCAGATGGAGCCCGTTAGCCCTATAAAGGCAATCCATCTACATCCTGAGGACCTCACTGCCACCATCCAAGCTTGCTTGGCCCTGGCAGATGAACCTTAGGA